>CM059333.1:883087-923708 GCA_030340685.1 Protosalanx chinensis | reverse complement strand
CATCAAGTAAGATCGGAGAGATTTTCCTGATTTATTTTAAGATAATACAAAAAGTAGAATCTTTCACTGCATTTTGCTGTTATTAATAGTGTTGTCAACACAACACCCACATGTGTTGTTCATTGTGAGATCTGAACACCGTGTGTGTTGTGTGTTTGTGCTGCGTCAGGGAGTTCTGGGAGACGTTGCACTCGTTTGGTGAGGAGCAGAAGAGGCTGTTCCTGCAGTTCACCACAGGCACAGACAGAGCACCTGTGGGAGGCCTGGGCAAGCTCAAGATGATCATCGCCAAGAACGGCCCCGACACAGACAGGTGACCAGAACAGAGCAGCCTATCAGCTGTGAATTGACTAGTTAGTCATGAGTGAGTCATGGTAGTTAGGGCAGCACCGGTGGTTCAGTGGTAGGATTCTTGTCCACCATGTATAGAAGACCTAGGTTCAATTCCCGGTGGGGTTCTATTTTAAATGTATTGAACATGTGTGCACTGTGGGACTAATAAGGGATCCTTTAGACGAGTGCTGAGTTAGTTAAGAGTTTGGTTCCTTTTTAAGGTTCCTGAGTTGTTTTATGTTGTTACAGTTTAGTCCCTTTGTTTAAGGAAAGCAATCTGATTAGGCAGAGTGTGTAGATGTCACCACCATGTCACTGGGAAAACTGATCTTGCTCTGGATCTGTGAATAGTTTTGCTACAATAATGCATATTAGGGTCCATTTTGAGTTGGAACATCGCTCCTTGCCTGCTTGTCTGTCTGCCTACCTGTCTGTCTGCCTACCTGTCTGTCTGCCTCTGTCTGTCTGCCTACCTGTCTGTCTACCTGTCTGTCTGCCTGTCTGCCTGTCTGTCTGCCTACCTGTCTGTCTGCCTCTGTCTGTCTGCCTACCTGTCTGTCTGCCTACCTGTCTGTCTGCCTACCTGTCTGTCTGCCTCTGTCTGTCTGCCTACCTGTCTGTCTGCCTGTCTGTCTGCCCGTCTGTCTGCCTACCTGTCTGTCTGCCTACCTGTCTGTCTGCCTCTGTCTGTCTGTCTACCTGTCTGTCTGCCTACCTGTCTGTCTGCCTACCTGTCTGTCTGCCTCTGTCTGTCTGCCTACCTGTCTGCCTACCTGTCTGTCTGCCTGTCTGCCTGTCTGTCTGCCTCTGTCTGTCTGCCTACCTGTCTGTCTGCCCGTCTGTCTGCCTGTCTGTCTGCCTACCTGTCTGTCTGCCTCTGTCTGTCTGCCTACCTGTCTGTCTGCCCGTCTGTCTGTCTGCCTACCTGTCTGTCTTTCTACCTGTCCATCTGCTTGCCTGTCTGCCTGTATGCCTACCTGTCTGTCTGTCTGACTGTCTTGTCTGACTGTCTGCCCCCCCCCCCCCCCCCCCCCCCCCCCTCATGTTTTCAGGTTACCCACCTCTCACACCTGCTTCAACGTGCTGCTCCTCCCAGAGTACAGCACCAGAGAGAAGCTGAAAGAGAGACTGCTCAAAGCCATCACCTATGCCAAAGGGTTCGGCATGCTGTGAGGCCGGCCCACATCCACTGCAGAAGGACTCCTTTTCAGCCCCCCCCCCCCCCTCTGCCCCCCCGGCCCCCCGGCCCCTTATTATCTGAAAAAGAAATGATGACAACACCGATCATGACAGATTCCGACACATCAGAACATAAACAAGAAAGGGTTGGTAAGGTAAAGCTCTAGTGGTCGTCCCAGATCAGTTGGAGCAGAGAAACATGAATGTGTCCCGACAGGCCCCGCCCCTCGACAGGCCCCGCCCCTCGACAGGCCCCGCCCCTCGACAGGCCCCGCCCCTCCTACACCCACACGTTTCTTTGTACAGAGAGCAGGATCTTTTTTCTTTCTTAGTATTATTTATTTTAAGGTTGAAATCAGTTATTTTTTCACGTCTGCCTGGATGGTCCCATTTTTATTTGGTTGGAAGGCGAGGACTGGGTTTATTTCATGTCATTTGGGTCAATGAACCAACTAATAAACAAGACCTTTGCCGTTTGTATATGTGTTGTATTCATGCAACCCCCCCCTGTTGTTACTTGGTCCTCAGTTAAGCTCCAGTTGAACTTCCCTTCTCTGATCATCTGCAGTGCTTTTCACTGTATTCACACAGGAATAGAAAGTTCTAGTAGTCCACAGCGCCTCTAAATCCCATCTTCCTCATTTTTAATAGTCACTTGGCTGCAACGCTGGTCGACCAATCGCTGGTTTTCATGGTATAAAAAACGATGCGTTCATGAAGTTCCGTCATGTTTCAGACATCTCTCCTCATTCAAAACGGAAGACGATTCGGATCCTGTCAGAGCTGTTGTAAGTGCACTTAGACATTTTCAGAATGTTATTTAATTGTTTTTGGAGGGGAGGGGGGAAGTAAATTACCATGATTGTTTTTTTTTTTTCTTTTTCTCTAAAGTCTTCCTGTGTTGACCATGTCCAAACCAGTATTGTAATCCCTCAGTGCGGTTCTCACTAGAATACATTTTACTCAATATATCTGGATATCCAAATGTTGACTCAGCTGATATTTCCCAGGTGTAGCTAGACCGACAACATAAAGAACTTCTCCATTTGCCAAGTGTTACTGAGTTTTGGTGTCTGTGCTCACAGATCTATAGGACGTGTCTGGAAATCACTCTTATGACGGCATCCATTTGTTTTGTTTATTGTTTTTTTTGTACTGTTGATAGGATAGCCCAAATGTGAAATTCCTTTTCAGCACTGGCGGTTATGTTCATGTCTATTTTGGGGGTTTGGGGCAGTGTCGTAGGGATGTAATCACTGCTTAAAGGATTGAGTTGATCCTTGATGCTGTCTTCGTTCAGTCGGTCCATTTGGGAAGACGGTGTTCAGTTAGCCGTCAGAATGCCACTAAAAGATGCTCAGGGGTTTTTGTGAAGAGCTTGGCCAGAATTATAACCCCCCTTCCCCTCCCCCAGCCGCTCTCTCTGGCTCTCTCTGTCTTTCTCTCTCTGTCTCTCTCTCTTTTTCTCTCTGTCTCTTTTTCTCTTTTTCTTTCTCTGTCTCTCTCTCTGTCTTTCTCTATCTCTCTCTCTCTTTCTCTGTCTCTCTCTCTGTCTTTCTCTCTCTGTCTCTCTCTTTTTCTCTCTGTCTCTCTTTTTCTCTTTTTCTTTCTCTGTCTCTCTCTCTGTCTTTCTCTATCTCTCTCTCTTTCTCTCTCTCTCTCCATTGCTGTCTTTTGTTCCATTTTACTTTCCCTTGTTTTTTTGGGTTCCTTTGTTCTTCTGTTTTGTACTGCTGAAGATGCTGCTCACCTGAACAGGATTTAAGGATTCTAGGGCCAACTGAAGGTCAAAGGTGAAACGATCACCTTGAACTCTGGAAGGGGAGGAAGCGCTTTGTGTGGTTGGACGTGGGTAAGAATTGACACACAAAACAAATCTAATTGACGAGAGACTAAAAGTACCAAGTGTTGTGAAAACATGCTAAATAAAAGTGATCGCTCTTTTCCAACTTGAAATTTGTTTAGAGAATTTATTTCAACCAGATTTTGTACAGTATGATGTACTAAATGATGTTTTCACAGTCGTAAGTCATTGTATATATCTTAAGTTCTTGTTCAATAAAGGAAGCAATAACTGATTGAATAAAAACATTTTTTATTTAGAGAACATTAAAAAAAAGTATTTAATTTGATCCATTTATACACTGGTGATGTAACAAGCATATTTCATGAAAACGCCACCATTGGTTCTAAAAATGTCAATTACTTTCTGCTGTCTGAGACTAATAGTAAAGACTTGTACTGCATTTATATTTCAACTTACTCTAGTATGAATTTGTGTGTTTAAGTAAAGGTGTCTTTAACATGGTTAAGCTGGCATCTTGTGATCGTATTAAGCATGACAACATGAAATACCACAACAAGTACCTGGATGCAACATTAAGCACGTTAGAATAGCGACACAAACAGCCTGCAAAATCATCATTTTAATCCCAGTTGAAAGTGTTTATTAAAAATGGTCTCTGTTAGTACACCAGACGTTCTGGGAGATATATTTACACCGAGTTACTGAACTTGCATGTAAGGTAAATTACTCTATGGGTATCAAATTGTACTGATTCAACAATGTATGGTTTGTGTTTAAGGGATGGTTCCTCTATGAAAGCCACACATGCTAAGAAGACATGAGTAGAAGTGAGTAGATGGAGGTTGTGTCCCCTGTGTCATACTGCCGTCCATCTATCTGTCCTACACCACATCCTATGTGTCTTCAACCCTCATGATTCTGACCCTGTTCTCCATGTTGGTGACCCTCTGCTTGATCCTGTCCTGGTAGTTAGCGTAATCTGTTATCATCCTGGTTAATTTGCGTTGCATGATATCCAGGTTGTGCGCCAGTGTTTCCACTTTTTCTTCCATATCCTTCAAATCGGATTTTTTGGCGGCTGACTCGTCGATCAGGTTGTCCTTCATCAGGATGGCCCTCCCTTTCTCTTCCAGCGCTCCTTTAGCATCTGGGTACTCAGTCAGCGCCTCCATCAGGTCGTCCTTGGAGAGAGCGAACAGATCAGAGTAGCCGACGCTGCGAATGTTGGCTGTTCTCCGATTTCCCGCCTTGCTGCCTTTGATTCCCAGGATGCTGATCTCTCCAAAATAGGCTCCATCGCTGAGGACCACAAACTGAGTGACTCCATCGTCCGCCACCACAGCCAGCTTCCCCTCCTTGATGATGTACATTTCTCTGCCGATGTCGCCCTTCTTGCAGATGTAGTCTCCTGGACTGAAGACCTGAGGCTGCAGCTTGAGCACTAGCTCGATCAGCAGACCGGCCTCACAGTCCTGGAAGATGCGCACCTTCTTCAGGGTCTCCAGATGCACGTTGATTGCGATCTCAGCCTTCAGCTTGTCCGGAAGGTTCTTCAGGACCTCCTTCTCGTCGCAGGTCTTCTGCTCTGTCCACAGGTAGTCGAACCACTTGACCACCCTGGTCTCCAGATCCTTGGTGACCTTACGGAACTCCATGTACTGCTTGATGGAGTCGATCTTAGCCTGGAACTCAGCACGAGAAGCATTCATGTTGGATATCATGGCACCAACGTTACCAACAATGGTAGCAAAGATCAGCACTCCAGTGAGGAAATCACACACCACAAACAGGTACTCAATGTCTCGAACAGGAGGGGGTGTTTCCCCAATAGTGGTCAGGGTGAGCGTGGACCAGTAAAGGCAGTAGACGTACTTCCTGGCCAGACGGCCAAATTCAGGATGAGTGATGTTGGATTTTGGATACACCCAAGTGTCTGATCCGAAACCCAGAGTTTTGGAGATGGCATAGAAGACACAAGCGTTCCAGTGAATGATGATGAGGATGTAAAGAACGAGGTTGCCGATTCTAAAAATGTTGGGGAAGTTGGTTCGCGTTTCGGTCCTGTCAAAAAACTCAAAAAGACGCCCCATCTTAAGAAGTCGATTAAATCGATACTCTGGGTTGTCAATACCGATTATTACAAAGACAATGTCTGTAGGAATCATTGATATGATGTCATATTTGAATTGGGGTGTCTTTCTGTAGACCTCTTTTAGTATCTTCGGGTCCTTCACAAGCAATCCTTGTTCTAGAAAACCTGTGGATTGCGTTTGAAAGGTCAATTACACACTGTAGAGTGTATATAATGTCTCCTGTAAGACTGAAAACACGTCCTAAATCAAAGTGAAGTGAAATGTGTTTGAATATATGCTTTAATACAGTTTTGAATAAATCCCCTCGAGTCCCTCAAGAATCGTACCTGTTCTGGATCGCACAAATGTGTCAGCGTAGTAGATTACATCAGAGACATAATCCATAACAAGCCACATTGTCTGGTAGTTGGACTGTAATTCGTTGAAACAGGCCCTGCAAGGCAAAAACTGGTCAGTGACAGATTGGTCAGCAGAGGGCCAAGTTAGATACTGCAGCCTGACTGTCTTCTGATGCAGACCTTGTCACCAAAAGCATTAGATTGTAGAACACAGGTACAGATACAAATGTCAACCATCTGTAGTACGTGTCTGTTGCAGGGTCCATGATCCACACCTCTTTTCTGAAAGGCAAAACCCAGAGATCAGTTCATTTCTATGGCTTTATCAACAACGGATTGAATCAAAATCAACATTTAGGACCTAGTTAAAATGTTATTTCGATACACAATTCAAAGACAGTTGGTAATACGTCAACATCTCTGACAGACTTTTAGGTGTCTGTTTTGTGTGTGTACCAGCTGTGTGTACCAGCTGTGTGTACCAGCTGTGTGTACCAGCTGTGTGTACCAGCTGTGTGTAACACCTGTGTGTACCAGCTGTGTGTACCAGCTGTGTGTACCAGCTGTGTGTACCAGCTGTGTGTACCAGCTGTGTGTACCAGCTGTGTGTAACACCTGTGTGTACCAGCTGTGTGTACCAGCTGTGTGTACCAGCTGTGTGTACCAGCTGTGTGTAACACCTGTGTGTACCAGCTGTGTGTACCAGCTGTGTGTAACACCTGTGTGTACCAGCTGTGTGTACCAGCTGTGTGTACCAGCTGTGTGTAACACCTGTGTGTACCAGCTGTGTGTAACACCTGTGTGTACCAGCTGTGTGTACCAGCTGTGTGTAACACCTGTGTGTACCAGCTGTGTGTACCAGCTGTGTGTACCAGCTGTGTGTAACACCTGTGTGTACCAGCTGTGTGTACCAGCTGTGTGTACCAGCTGTGTGTAACACCTGTGTGTACCAGCTGTGTGTAACACCTGTGTGTACCAGCTGTGTGTAACACCTGTGTGTACCACCTGTGTGTACCAGCTGTGTGTACCAGCTGTGTGTACCAGCTGTGTGTAACACCTGTGTGTACCAGCTGTGTGTAACACCTGTGTGTACCAGCTGTGTGTACTAGCTGTGTGTACCAGCTGTCATGAGGCAACACTTACGGCGGCTCTTCTTTCTTTTTGTCATCCTTCTTGTCATCTTTCTTCTCATCCTTCTTTGCGTCTTTCTTGTCGTCTTTTTTGTCGTCTTTTTTGTCGTCTTTTTTGTCGTCTTTCTTGTCGTCTTTCTTGTCGTCTTTTTTCTCGTCTTTTTTCTCGTCCTTCTTGACTTCATCTTTTTTGTCATCTTTTTTGCTGGGAACAACATTAGCAAACGTGAAAGAGTGCAGTAATTCACTTTAGCCAGCAGAGGGCAGCAAGTAATGACTTTAGCCAGTGCAGTAGTGCCAGTGTCTGGTCCAGGACTCTTTACTTACTCGTCTGTGTTGTTGCAGTTATTCATATTGAGCGTTGCCAGGGGCCATTGACCTCCATTACTTGAAAAAGGAACACAGATCACACTAATCAGTACAGATCAGAGAGACAGTTTTGTCTAAGAAGTTCCAATCTATATGTGGTGTGTCGGCTCACTTCCTCCTGCGGTGATGTGTCATGCTCTCAGCCCTCCAGGCCTCTCTGAACTCTTTGTGAGCCTCCATGTTGGAGTCTGAAGGCAACACCCCAGAGTAACCTCCTCTGGGACCCCAGCCCTTCACCAAGCTCCACAGCCTGCATGGACGAGGGGACAGGGAATCACATGTAGATGTTACCAATATCACAGAGACTCATGTCCACAGACAGTGGTTGATGGACAGCTTGATGTACTTTATAACATTTACATTTAGTCATTTAGCAGACGCTCTTATACAGAGCGACTTAAAGCAAGTACAGGGACATTCCCCCCTGAGGCAAGTAGGGTGAAGTGCCTTGTCCAAAGACACAATGTCATGTTGGCACAGCCGGGGTTCGAAAACGGTATCCTTGATTACCAGCCCCACTCCCTGATCGCTCAGCCACATGAATCCTGCCTGTTACTGTGAGGTATTACAGGCAGGTAGCTGAGCATTACAGTGGGGAAAATAATGGATGTAAATTCTGTCTATGAGTACATCAGCTAACATGTAACAGGAACACTCACCTGGACATGCTGCTGGGTCTTGTACTCAGGGAGAGATCTTCCCCATTGTCTGTTAAACTGTGGAACAGGTGGATAGATACATTATACATTTAGTCATTTAGCAGACACTCTTATCCAGAGCAACTTACAGAGAGTACAGAGACATTCCTCCTGTGGAAATAGGGTGAAGTACCTTGCCCAAGGACACAAAGTAATGTTGGCACAGCTGGGAATCGAACCGGAAACGTCCTGTTTACTAGCCCGATTCCCTAACCGCTCAGCCACCTGACTCCATTACTTAAATGCATCATTACATCATTTCAGTATTAATTTCACTTGATAATGATTTAGGTTGGTAAATATCATTTGTTGACTGTTGGTTTGGTATTTATAGAATATCTACTGTGAGACTTTGTTTTCTAAATCCTGAGCAGGATCCGTCTTAGCTGCTTTGCTGGATTTAGCTTCATTACACACAGCCTGGGTGACCTGTGCTCACCTGCTGCCACTTTCAATCTGCAGCAAGTCATCAGGCGCGTGAGCCCAGCCGCGGCTGGGAGGTCTCGCGCCGCTCCGCTCGGACATCTTGACTCTGAAGGTGCGCACGTGCTCAGCGTCTGGACATCAGGCTGACAGACAGCTGGGGACAGGAACAGTGTGCATTGGTGCATGGGGTGCAGGTATAATGTTGTCTGTGGGTGTGTGTGTGTGTGTGTGTGTGTCTGTGTGTGTGTGTGTGTGTGTGTGTGTGTCTGTGTGTGTCTGTGTGTGTGTGTGTGTGTGTCTGTGTGTGTGTGTGTGTGTCTGTGTGTGTGTGTGTGTGTGTGTGTCTGTGTGTGTGTGTGTGTGTGTCTGTGTGTGTGTGTGTGTGTGTGTGTGTGTCTGTGTGTGTGTGTGTGTGTCTGTGTGTGTGTGTGTGTGTGTGTGTGTGTGTGTGTGTGTCTCTCTCTGTCTGTTTCCCCTGCATCAACAGTCCTGTAACATCCTTCCATTAAATAAGGTCTGAAATGTTGACAAATGTAGGATGTAGACCCCCACAGTCCAGCACAAACTCTTCCACTGTCTGGCTCCTCATTGGTGGAATCAACTCCCCACCCCCATCAGAAACACAGCCTGTCTCCTCACCTTCAAGAAAAGGCTCAAAACCCACTTATTCCGAGAATTTAATGGCACTTAGAAACACTAGAATTAGTAGGGCACTCAGAAATATCACTTGTTGTTGCTGTAGTTCAGAAACTTCTTATTGTTGTGTCATGACTTGTACCACTGGTGGACTACAGCCTGGCGGAGGCTCACCTTAAAACTGTATAATGTTCAGCTGAATGCTCTTATAGTTCTTCCCTTGGCACTTATTGGTTCTCATGATGTATGTTTTGTAACCTAGATGCCCACTATATTTGGGGTCTATCACGTTGCTATACTCAGTGACTGAAGCTCTTTTGTAAAACTCTCTCTTGGAAATCGCTTTGGATAAAAGCGTCTGCTAAATAAATAAATGTAATATTATATTAAACTTTGTTATAGATTTACTGAGGTGTAGCCAATCATACTACGGTCTTCTGGAAAAGTATTTTACACTAAAATATAGACAAATGGTAGTGTTGTCATTAACCTACTGGATAAGGTATTTACTCACATTTAATTCAGATTAAAATATGCGTAACATCAAAATATTAAAATAATGGTAAAATAAAAATGGAATATAAAAGTAGTCTATCGTTACAACAGAAACCAAATGTAAAACTCAAATATTGAGCAGCTTGTCCCAAAGAACTTCGACTTGCAAGGCGATTAAAGGACAGTTAGGCTAAAGCGATTTCAGGATTAAGGTGAGCCTGTGCAGCTTGCTGTAGTTTTCATTGGCAACCAAGAGGGATTTTCCTGACAAATAAGCATTTTTATATATATTTTTTTTTTGGCAAGATAACCGAACAATTAAAATGTTTCTTTTTTGTGTGTGAAATAATCGAATAATTAATTGTAATCGGCTGCTTAGACTGTTAGATTTAAAATTGACTAAAGACTCAACCAACCAAACTCCTTGTTAGATGTGACTTTCTTGAAAAATATAGAAAACGTCCAATAGCGGCAACTCCATATTGAACCTTCACTTAAACATGACTTTTAACTTCCACTGTTCTGTCAGTAAAAATCGGAGTAAATTACAACAAATTGTGGCGCTTTTAGAAATACCGTCTTCAAATGGCGTCACAAAAGAGAACATCCTTCAATCACTTTAAAAAACAATTTGAAACGGTTATTTACATTCCCAATTACACAAAATAGGCTAAAAAATAATCATATTTCACCATTCAATGCAAGTATTCACAAACAAACACACAATATAACGGTACCTGAATACGGTTCGTGTGAGAGAAATCCTTATAAATTCACATGGGAATCCCCGTGATGTGAAATTCATTAATCCCATTCTGATCGTTTGTCCTTCAACATATCCAATTACATCGTTCCTTCCTTCAGAATTTCAGAAAGAAATGTTCGCCTTTCCCCCAGTATCATCACCAGGCTTCAGGACAGTCCTTCCTTTGCCCCCCACCCCCCCTGTCTTGAAACGCACCTCCCCTATGCAGACTCACAAAGGATAAGACTCTCCTGAGAGAGAGGACAGGGGAGGGTAGACTCACCTGAGGAGAGAGAGGATAGGGGAGGGCAGACTCACCTGAGGAGAGAGAGGATAGGGGAGGGCAGACTCACCTGAGGAGAGAGAGGACAGGAGAGGGCAGACTCACCTGAGGAGAGAGAGGACAGGGGAGGACAGACTCACCTGAAGAGAGAGAGGACAGGAGAGGGCAGACTCACCTGAGGAGAGAGAGGACAGGGGAGGACAGACTCACCTGAGGAGAGAGAGGACAGGGGAGGGCAGACTCACCTGAGGAGAGAGAGGACAGGGGAGGGCAGACTCACCTGAGGAGAGAGAGGACAGGGGAGGGCAGACTCACCTGAGGAGAGAGAGGACAGGAGAGGGCAGACTCACCTGAGGAGAGAGAGGACAGGGGAGGGCAGACTCATGTGCACGGGTGACATCTGATGTTCAGTTACTCTCGAGAGACAACTGAAATGTATCTGTTCAAAAACATGAATCTTTGAACATGTATACAATACCAAATAAAAAACGCTATTAATAATCAAACATTTGATTGATATTCTCTGCTTTGAGGCTTCATGTCATCATGGTGGAGTTAAAACTCCTGCTAGAAGTTCTGCTCTAATACTAGACTTTTGTGTCTGGTCACACAATAAAAGATAGAGCAATACAAATACGAAATACTAATACTATATACTATACTATACTATATAATACTATACTATATTAATACTAAATACAAATACAACGGCCCAGAACTAATGTTTGTCTCTGTTTATTAGATTTGATAATCATATTGAGGGAGGATGTCTCGGAGGAGATGAGCTGTGGCTCACATCCCATTATAAACAGCACCAGAGTCAACTGCCTCCCCACGTCTTCCTTCATCTCCCCTGATGCCCCTCAGCACTTGCCTCATCCATGGGGGACTTATTTGCCCATAGCAAAAATTTAGTGTAAGCTATGTGTGTGAAATTGATTGGTAAAACCGTGAAATAAATCAATCAACACAAGCAAGGTTTTACAATATTTCACACATTTATCCTTCTCAGAAATGCAGATGATGTAGCCTACATTCAGTGTCTGAGTAGAAAGCCCTGCCTGTTAAGGGGGGCAGGGGGAGATCCTCTGTATCCGTCACATAGAAGTGCTAATCATAGTTCAGTGCAACTGATGCCTCTCCCTGGACCAAGTGTAAAAGGCTTGAACCGATAGTGGGCCTAGTTACTATTTTAGCTCAACCTACCACTATAAATACACCAAAGTGTACCCAGTAATTGTAGATTAACAGCCATTAATACCATACACCACATGGCTAGAGTTTGGGTACTTTAAAATGACTACATGTAAATGAGTAAGACTGAATATGTCTTTGCTGGCTGGTACCTTACCATTAAAGTACATTTCCCCTGGTGTGTTGACCTTTATGTCATAATTGTGCAGTTTTATTCCAAATTATTTAAGTGGATCAAGAGTGGGTCAAAAATAAATGCGTCATCTTTTTTTTAAAGAAACCTTTGACCATTTGAGCCTTGCTCTTGAAACCCTCTTTGTGTTTACGGTCTTTGAGGGGGATTAAATGTTCTAAATCAGATTGTCTTTAATCTATAGCTGGCTTTTGGACATTCAGTGGCAGAGGTAAAGATGCTTGACAACAGGTTGAACTGGATGTGTCTGGAAGAAGCTTTGCAGAAACATTTTACAACAGCAACAATACATATTGTTCTTAAACCTTATAATTGTAAAGGTGCTTGTTAACATTTGACAGCCTTCTGGAACCAGGACAAACATATGTCATACATGTCATTGCATAGCTATTCCAGTTTAGAAAACCATAACATATTGGACCCAACAAAAACAGACGGTGGTTTCAAAATGACCAAGCCCCAAAAAAACTCCTCTACAGAACAAATGACCTGTTGGCTTTCAGGAGAGGACAGCGCTCAAAACTTAGAATACTTTGTTTTTAAAGTATACAAAGGAAATGTAGTAAAGTCAGGGAAGTTCTTCTGACCACATATTTAATTTCTGTACAGGATTGACTGTTTATTTCTCTGTCTGCCTGTCTGCCTGTCTGTCTCTCTGTCTCTCTGTCTCTCTGTCCATAGCATTTGTTTGAAAACACATCATGTGTAATATTCACTCAAGTGAATCTTTAGGCTGGTCCCTGTGTTGCACACCAAACCCTAAGGTATAATCACCCACACAGTGTTTGCCTCCAGGTAAACACTTACTCGATTATATTGTAAGCCCTTGTGTATTCATTTTAACAGCAGTCACACCTGTGGAACCTAGGTTACATAATCACCGCCTCTGTGGATTCTCTTCCTGAACTGTGCATTAGGAAGAGCATGTCATCTTCCAGAGCTTTTATTTACCACAGCATGACAGCTGAAAGTCAGAAGTTTCTAGTCAGCTAACAAACAAATCACCCCCCCCCCACCCCCCCTTTATGAACTGGACCAATAGACACATTGACCAATTTAATGCCATTCATTTCCGAAAGAAGGTTTAACACAAACCACAATTCCATTCATAGTTTCAAAATGTAAGTATAGTAAAATATCCTACAAAAATTTATATGATAAACAATTTTTGGTCATTTTATTGTCTATCTTCTTTTGTGGGGGTTTAGACTCGCTGTTTCTTGCAAAAAGACGGTCTATACAAAGAAAATGTATATGTATATAACATTTGATTTCCTTAATTCAAAACACCAGTCGGTCAGGATGATAAATGAAAGGTATGCATCTGCTTCTCTCAGGTTCCATGACTGTCATGTTCCAGATCCTTGTCTGGTTTTCAAACTATTCAGGAACATTGAAGTCCAAAATGTGGGGTTTGTTTTCTGCTTCTCTCTATGTTAGTGTCTCTGTGTGTGTGTCTCTCTGTGTGTGTGTGTCTCTGTGTGTGTGTGTCTGTGTGTGTGTGTGTCTCTCTGTGTGTGTGTGTGTGTGTCTCTGTGTGTGTGTGTGTGTGTCTGTATGTGTGTGTGTGTGTGTGTGGTATCCATGGTGGATGTTTTCCTTCAGCATCAACAGTTCTTAGAAGTGTTGTGCAAACTGTACTCCTATTAGCTCTGCACTCAGGTCCTGACCTGGCATCAATGTCTTGTCAAAGACAAATAAAATAATTAACTGGTTAGAGCAGTTAAACACGCTTGACAGCTTGGTTAAAAAAAAGAAAAGAAATGTACATGAAATTTGTTATTTTGAGGTTTTACTGACAGCTTTGTGGTAATTGAAAATATATTATAAATATAGTTTAGTTATACTAAAACTGCATAGAGCAACAATGTTAATTGACTTTTAAATATATTGTGAGTTTGTACTGCAGCCATTAATCTTGAAGACTGTGTACAGCAGTGCTGCCCCCTGCTGGCGACACGACAATATGACATTACTTTTATTTAAAATCTTCATAACTTATTATTATTATTACTTATTATTTATTGTCATTGCAGTACAAAACGGGTTTTGCCAAAGCGACCGTCCAAAATGTAGACTTATCTAGCCTTAACATATATATATATATATATATATACACATATATAATAATAATAATAATAAGATTAATAACACAGTCAGCTTAATAATAAAATACATTTGTTTTAGTCAATAAACACATGGTTAAAATGTGGGTGTGATTTGATCAACAGAGGGGTTAAATCAAACTAGGTTTATTTACATCATCACAAGTATTATTGGCTTTTTATTAAATAATTGGAACATGAATATCATAGGCAGAAAAGAGTAGAATTTCTCTAACAGTTAAAGGTTAGTATAATAAAGTGAGGCTCCACCTGTGTGTCTGCAGCTCACAGGTAGTTAAGAAGCAGCTACACAGTGATGCAGAAGAGACAGGATGGCGCAACATGAGAGATCTTCTAACCTCAATCAAGGGGCCACATGGTTCCGTCTACTTTGTTTTAGGTTGTTATTTTATACACTGTTTCACTTTGTCCAGGGGAACAAACAAGGTTAGTATTTATGTGTTTGTTGTTGCTGGTCTAAAGCTACAGAGTGGTGTTAGCATTAGCCTAGCTGCTAGCCTGAGTTAGCCTCAGGGTGAATTATGATACAGGAACTGAAGTTTCTATTTCTTATATTGAGCTATTTTATCACTCGTTTACTAACCGTTCCTTAGTATATTGTCACTGTCATAACTATTTAGTTTAAAATATACTGAACCCTGATGTTGTTGATAGTCTTGCTGAAGCTGCTAGCTGTGTCTGTGTAGCAGTGATGTCAATAAGAGGAGTTAAAGATGTCACAACACTTTATTATTTATTATTAAACTAGTTAAAGATGTCACAAGACTTTATTATTTATGATTAAACTAGTTGGAAATGTCACAACACTTTATTATTTATTATTAAACTAGTTCAAGATGTCACAACACTTTATTATTTATAATTAAACTAGTTGGAAATGTCACAACACTTTATTATTTATTATTAAACTAGTTGGAAATGTCACAACACTATTGTTTATTATTATCACTTGATTATCTTAACTATCCTGCCTCGGTGTCTTGATTAACACATGTTGACGTTGACATGTTGACGTTGACATGTTGACGTTGCCCTCTGCTAGTTAAGTTAACTTTTCCATGTACTTTTCCTAATGCTATGGCATTAAAGTCACTAAAACATGACATTAAAGTCACTAAAACATGACATTAAAGTCACTAAAACATGGTATAAAGTCAAAGCTGTTACTGATTCCCAGCTTTGTAAGTTCATTTTAACTCGACTTCCTGTTATAAATACAGCTTCTGCTTGTTTATTTACTCATTATTAAAGGAGTGAATAGGGGAATTACACAATCAGTGATGAAACTCGACTGCAATATTTATTGTTGTTTTAAAAGATTTGTAAGGAAGTGTAAGTTAAGGCCAAACCAAGTTAGACAAACTATTAGTTTCATACATCAACAATAAAGTTGTTTTTGAGGTCAATACTAACACATTATACATACAAATTGATATATATATATATTTATTTTTATTATTTTCTCTCCAGCTTTTATTCAGACAGATACAATCCTAGAAGTGTTTCATTTTGGGGATGAAAGTGTCTTGCAGGTAAGAAATTTAACTGTACTTTAGTGTTTACTTGCTGCTTTATTGCTCCCTAATTACCGTCATAAATTCACCTTACAAGGAAGAGCTTTTTTCAGTGACAGATCAAAGTACATTTTGATTATCCAAAGTACTTTCAAATCTTGTTTGGACAGAAATGTCAAAAAATGAAACTTAAATCTTCAATCGTCTATATTAGCACAAACACTTAGTGTTATTACTGTAAATTAGTGTTAATTTGCTGGATATGAAATGGATTTAGAAAAGGGGTGGAGTAGTTATTGAATGAATAAATGTACTTACAATTATAAATATATTTAAATATGCATATTTATATATATTTTGTACATTTTGTTTTACAGAGAGAACCTGAAATAGATATTACATATCATCATAAAAGGTAAGACTTTTTTGTTGTTGTCAAGTCCTTTGTTTCCTGTTCATGCACCTTGGTTTGACTTCTGTTAAGTATCAGGCAGAATGACAGACAAGCAGCCTTCTAGTTGTCAAGACAACAACATCTTAGCTGCATGGAGGAGGAGGGAGGAGGATGAGGAGGAGAAGGAGGGGGGGGGGAGGGGGGGGGGGAGGAGGAGGAGGATGAGGATGAGGAGGAGAAGGAGAAGGAGGGGGGAGCTTCTCTGTTGTTACATAGTATGTTTGAGTTCTAGTGAGATAAGGCAGCTGAGTTGTGTATTAAAGGAAGATTCTGGAAAAGCACAACTGTAAGTTTGTCACAACTTGCAGCTGAAAGAATGTCACAGTTGAAATTGGAGTCTTGTTAAAGTGGAATGTCTGAGTCCAGTTTGATCATACACAGCCTTCAGTTTACATTCCTATTGTGGGTTTGTCTTTGTTTTGTGGTTTTTATTCAGACAGCCTTCTTGATTTACAGCCATGTACCTTGCCTACGGTTGTGTTTCGCATTGCTGAATCCTTTAATTCATTTCCACGTGCAAACAAATGGATGTTGTAAATCCTTTCCCTTGTGACCAAAATGCACTGATAAGAAACGTAAACATGCTGTATCTGGGTCTTGACCAAGTCTAGTTTTTTTTAAAGACCATTACCCTAAAATACATCTTTCCTTTAAGATTTGTGTTAACTGTACTTCTAGTGGGTGTGAGGTTATCTAACTAAACAATAAGCCCAAGAAAGCCAACAGTAAAAACATAGTTGTGGGATATATAGTGGTAGTGGGCCTGTCCATAAGGGAGAAGCCTGGTGCCTGCAGCTGTTTCTCCATGCTGCTGGTACTCTCCGACTCCCAGACTCTATTTTGGGGCTTTTTTCTGGCAGCAGGTTAAGAATAGCTGCTCTGCAGGCCCTGAACATGTAGTTACATTACTGTAGTAACATGACTGTAGTTACATGGTTGTAGTTACATGGCTGTAGTTACATAGTTGTAGTTACATGACTGTAGTTACTTGACTGTAGTTACATGGTTGTAGTTACATGGTTGTAGTTACATAGTTGTAGTAACATGGTTGTAGTAATATGGCTGTAGTTACATGGTTATAGTTACATAGTTGTAGTTACATGGTTGTAGTAACATGGTTGTAGTAATATGGCTGTAGTTACATGGTTGTAGTAACATGGTTGTAGTAATATGGCTGTAGTTACATGGTTGTAGTTACATGACTGTAGTTACATAGTTGTAGTTACATAGTTGTAGTAACATGGTTGTAGTTACATGGTTGTAGTTACATAGTTGTAGTTGCATGACTGTAGTTACATGGTTGTAGTTACATGGTTGTAGTTACATAGTTGTAGTTGCATGACTGTAGTTACATGGTTGTAGTTACATGGTTGTAGTTACATAGTTGTAGTTGCATGACTGTAGTTACATAGTTGTAGTTGCATGACTGTAGTTACATGGTTATAGTTGCATAGTTGTAGTAACATGGTTGTAGTAACATGGTTGTAGTTACATAGTTGTAGTAACATGGTTGTAGTAATATGGCTGTAGTGCCATATTATTCCTGTTCATTTTCTCCTCCTCTAATTCTTCAGTCTCTGGTTTGATCTGTTGGTTTTGACCTAATTTGTGTGTTTGTGTAAATGTTTGCATGTATATAGCCTTGAGATAAGTCAAGTATTTTGAAACTCGGTTAGATATTAAATATCTAACTAATTTGATAATGAGGATCAATGTCCAGCGCAGCACGTGTGCTGTGATAAGCTGATCCTGTCCTGATCAAGCTTGGCTAACTTACTGCTCCAGTAATACACTGTTATCAGGTAGAAGACAGTCACAGTCATGTGGCTCAGTGGTTAAGGTGTTGGGCTAGTGATTGGAAAGTTGTGAGTTTGATTCCTCACTGTGGCTACATTACGCTGTGTCCTTGGGCAAGGCACTTCACCCTACTTGCCTCGGGGGGGAATGTCCCTGTACTTGCTGTAAGTCGCTCTGGATAAGAGCGTCTGCTAAATGTCTACATGTAAATGTAAATGAAACCAAGTCAAACCCACTTAACATGTCAAACACCATCTATGGATTTTAAAATACACCATGGAACGAGAAAATAAAAACATACCATGGAATGAAAAGTATGTGATAATTGTGGTTGAGTAATCCAATGACAACGTTCTACATTTAAACAGATTTTATGACTATTCATATGTTTATGATTCAATACATAAAGCCAGATCACATCAAAGTAAGATCTAAAAAGATATACAACATATATTTACATACTTGATATTTGTTGATAACAATAAATACTCTCCTTTAGTACACCCCCAAGCTAAGACATGACTGGTCTACGTTACTTAAGTCAGGGTAAAAATTGACCAAAATGTCTTTCAGTTCGTGACATCCTGTGGGTTTCCTTGAACTTTTCTTCAAGATAAGCGTTGAACTGTGCTCTGAACAGGAACTGGCTTGTGACCCATTATGCTGATGTTAGCATGCCTTTATAAACCACTTCACATGTTGATAAAGCCTCCAAATGTTTGTCTCTGGGCTTTCTGTCTGCTTTTGACGTCTTCAGTGTCTGTGCCGTAGTTGTGAGATATCAAGGTTAGTCGGTTATATTTGTAACCATGGAGAGTAGATGTTTCCTCAGCATTGTAACATACAAGCCTTGGAAGGGGATTCAAATATAATTGTATTATAAGCCTGTACCCCTGTGTTATAAGCCTGTACCCCTGTGTTATAAGCCTGTACCCCTGTGTTATAAGCCTGCACCCCTGTGTTATAAGCCTGTACCCCTGTGTTATAAGCCTGTACCCCTGTGTTATAAGCCTGTACCCCTGTGTTATAAGCCTGTACCCCTGTGTTATAAGCCTGTACCCCTGTGTTATAAGCCTGTACCCCTGTGTTATAAGCCTGTACCCCTGTGTTATAAGCCTGTACCCCTGTGTTATAAGCCTGTACCCCTGTGTTATAAGCCTGTACCCCTGTGTTATAAGCCTGTACCCCTGTGTCATAAGCCTGTACCCCTGTGTCATAAGCCTGTACCCCTGTGTCATAAGCCTGTACCCCTGTGTCATAAGCCTGTACCCCTGTGTCATAAGCCTGTACCCCTGTGTCATAAGCCTGTACCCCTGTGTCATAAGCCTGTACCCCTGTGTCATAAGCCTGTACCCCTGTGTCATAAGCCTGTACCCCTGTGTCATAAGCCTGTACCCCTGTGTTATAAGCCTGTACCCCTGTGTTATAAGCCTGGACCCCTGTGTTATAAGCCTGTACCCCTGTGTTATAAGCCTGGACCCCTGTGTTATAAGCCTGGACCCCTGGCTTTCAACAAGTTGCAGAATGAGCAAATATTTTTCATCAGTGCATGAGAGAAGGGTTTTGTATTTGAACCTCTTTTAGCACTCCTCTGTGAACACACACACACACACACAGACACAACACACACACACACACACACACAGAGAGAGGCGTGTATAATTGACCCAGCTGAGGGCCGGTCAAGGACCCATGCTTAAGGACATGTGTGCAGTGTAAAGATCTGATGTAACTAAGACCCTGTTGTTCTGTGGGAGGGTACAAACAGATCCAGACATGTTCCAGACAAACCGTCCCACTGTGGCTCAAGAACCCTTAACAGGTCTTTGAAATCCAGCCTAACGACACAACGTGGCTGAGGAGTCCTCTGGCTGACAGCTTCATATAAAACCTTTACGATACTTGCCATTCCAGTGTTGTCTTCTCCACGCAGTGAGGTTGACATCCTCACGTCATGTTTGAAAGATTTATTTTCCGTTAAAACCTGTTCAGTACATTTGAACTATGTTAGTTACGTTACTTATTTATTGCCTCCATGGTATCGTTAAAAGATTGCCTTGCATGTAGATTACATCTTTGTCTCTTTTGCCCTGGTTTGAACTAGTGTCCCTCAAAGAGACATTGTCATCTTCAGGTACCTTAGATAAGTTAGCCTACGGTTTCACAGTTAAGTCTGACAGATTGGCTCCATTTCAAGTAATCAACACGACTGAATGTCGTTGGATGTGGTTGGATGTACTTGGTAGTGAGAACATGAATTAAATGAGGAGGTCCCAGAGAACCTTGCTGTTTCACAGCCAATAGGAGAACCTGTCCAAACAGCCAATAGGAGAACCTGTCGCTGGACAGGTTTGTCAGGTTTCCATTACTTTGTTTTGGCACCCTGAGCTGTCTAGCCAATCTGACACACACACACACACACCCACACACACACCCCTCTCTAGCAACGCCTCGTACACTGTCCTCTCCAGAGCACCATCACAACATGGACACCAGTCTGTACAGTGAGTCCAGGTTCCTGCTGCTAATGGCCGCCCTCTTCTCTCTGCCTTCCAGCTCGTCTTTACAGCGAGGAAACAGCAGGCCCATCCGCTTTGAACCATCCATGCTGGATTTCCATGAACAGTGAGTAAACAGAGTGAGGATCCAGCTGCAGGCCGACTCCTGTTATCAGAACAGATTTGACTGGTCTTTATGGGCTGTGTTTGTCAAAGCAGGCAGCCTGGATGAGCTCACTTGTGTGACATGGCAGGTCATCATGTTCTCCCTTTGTTTTGTCAGGCCTGTTGGAATGCCAAAAATGGAGAAAGTGTATCTACACAACTCCAGTCCAGAGGAAATCAGCTTGATATCGATATCGGCGACAACTGCACATTTTCATGCATCTTTCTTTGAAAACAGGGTCAGTGGACTGTAGTGATGCTCCTCAGCACAGGAAACTTCACATATTTAGACTCATGGTTTTGTTTAGATTTTCTCCACTTGTTTTCTTCTGCACTTGTTTAGAACTTGGTGCTTTCTCCAGCCTTCTAACGCCTTAAAATCTAAAACCTCACAACATTGTCAAAATGCCACATCTTTTGAAATCGGCCCCTCAAACTAATCGTTCTACGTCGCGGTGCTCAACACTGAACTTAGGCAACGTCTTCTACGAAAAGACAGAAATGTGCTCGACCTGGTTTGGACTAATCCCATACTATAGATTCACAGAAAACACTGAGTTCTTCCAAGTAACAAGATAATGGCTCCTATCTTTTAAAAAGGTCCTTGCTAAGACTTTGTGTGAAACAAGTATGTTAAATCTTTGGTGAGAAGCTAGTTTGAGTTGCCTAGATGCAAAGCACAGAATAAATAAAACACATGAGATGGGTGTGGGTCAGTATTTATGTTGTTTCTATGAACAGCAATGACTAATCCCTACTTTCAATGTTCCTCTGCAGATAATCCTGCCAGGGGGAAATACATCGTTTGATGTGGTCTTCCTGGCACGAGTAGTGGGGAATGTAGAAAATACCTTATTTATAAATACCTCACATCACGGAGTGTTTACATATCAGGTTTGTATCATTCCAATACGCCCATTGGGGTTATGTGTGTGTGGTGTGTGTGGTGTGTGTGTGTGTGTGTTAGAGCACCCCTCGGAGAGACACTGTTGTGTGATATATAAAATGTATGAAACTAGAGGAAAGTGGTGGTTAGCACACTGATGTGGACAGAAGACAGTAGGTCTTCCAGGGAGCCTCTCTCCACATGAGGTACACAGCTGCTATCAAACAGCAGTGTCTCCCTCCAGGCTCTCACTCTCTGATGGGGCGTACTAGTGGCAGACATTGGGAAGCGGGTGGTTGGCTTCCGTTCATGAAGCCAACGCCTTAACCCGTTGAGCCATTTGACTCCCCGACACATTTACTGTATCTCTTTTGGCACAGTCAGTTAGGGTGTCGGGGTAGTAATCAGAAGGTACCAGGTTCAAACCCTGGCTGTGCTAACATAGCGTTGTGTCCTTGGGAAAGGCACTTCACCCTACATGCCTCAGGGGGGAATGTCCCTGTACTTGCTGTAAGTCGCTCTGGATAAGAGCGTCTGCTAAATGACTACATGTAAATATCTTAACACAGTATACTGCATATCTTACTTATAACTGATAGAAGATGAGACATAAAGACAGAAAGTCCTGAGTATAAACAAGTTGGAAGAACAGCGGAACATTGAGTGAACCAAGGTCAAACTGTTCCAAAAGCAGAAGTCTCCAATGTTTCCTGTTATGACTTGACTAGAACACATCCAGAACCCTCCCACAACTCATGGGTCCACCCTGCTCTTCCTTATCCGTGGTGTGCTGTGTGTCATGCAGGTGTTTGGTGTGGGGATCCCTAACCCTTATAGGCTGAGGCCTTTTATCGGGGCCAGAGTGCCCGTGAACAGCAGCTTCTCTCCGCTCATTAACATCCACAACCCCCACAGTGAACCATTACAGGTAACCCTAACCACAGTCCAACCACTTCCCCTTCTAGAACACTACCTGCCATCTAGTAAAGTCCCAGCACATCTTTTTAGATTAGATTCAACTTTAATGTCATTACACGGGTACAAGTACAGGGTAACGAAATACAGTTAGCATCCAACCAGAAGTGCAAAACAGTTATGACAACAGAATATACCCTTGCGTACATTTACATGGCATCGTACATGAAGACCCTCAGACTTGGCACGTTGTGTTCTTGTTTGGTTTCCTAAGCCAGGTGTTGTGTTATTGTTCTAGGTGGTAGAGATGTACACTAGTGGAGGAGACCTGCACCTTGAGCTGCCCACAGGCCAGCAGGGAGGGACTCACAACCTCTGGGTGGGTACAGACATGCTTACTGTTCAGTTCAGTTCAAGTTTATTATCCCCCAAGGAGGAAACTTTGTCTTGCAGCATGTAAAAGACATACAGATAGTAAAACAGTTAAAAGGCACATCCACATCCACATAACACAGACTAGTTAAAAACACTGTTACACTCAAATTCATCTAAAACTTTAGTCACCTGATCGCACTTGGTACAAAAGAGTTCTTTGTCCTATTGGACTTAAAAACAAGGAACTGTTCTGCAGATCTGCCATGGATATGCTCTTCATTTTCATATTAATTCCTGGATGAACTAGAATATACAGGACAGTAAGTGCATGCTGTGACTGTACCCAGTGTCAATGGAGTTTCCCCCCCCCCCCCAGCGTTGGGACTCCTCTCATGTCGGTGCTTTTTTCGTGTGTCTCCAGGAGATCCCTCCGTTTGAGACGAAGGGCGTCATGAGGGCCAGCTTCTCGTCGCGCGACGCTGACAATCACACAGCCTTCATCAGGATCAAGACCAACGCCTCGGACCCTGACCAGTTCATCATCCTTCCTGTGGAGGTGGAGGTCACCTCAGGTAGCTCCCCCCCCCACCAGCATCACTCTGCCCCCCCCCCCCCCCCCCCCTCCCTCACCCTGCCTCATGTGTACACTGTGTTCCCAGCACCAGGAATCTACTCCTCCATAGAGATGCTTGACTTTGGGACCCTACGGTCACAAGGTATGGGCTCTTTCAGCATGTCCACATGCAAACGTCACTACTGGATGAATACAGTAATTTACTTTTTGACATTTGTGCACTTAATGTTTAAATGCTAGCTACGTTAAACATTTTAGTTGAAGCGTGATGCTTTTTAATTTTTTTTAAAAGAGAAACCTTGTTTTACAGATAAACCAAAACAACTAAATTTGCATCTTCTAAATTCGGGGGCGAAAGATGTACAGATTACAGTGAGTTTCGGTGATTTGCTAACTTGAATGGGATCATTCTCAGTCTCCCCTCAGGTTCCAGTGTGTGCCAAATTAGTCTTTTAATCAAGACGCATGGAAAACAATCAAAGCATTAAAGAATCTTCTGATCTCTCTGAAACGACTGACCTCTTTCAGAGAAATACATGCTTGAGAACAGGAACACATAGGTAGTGTGTGATCTTCCTGCAGTGCTGCAAATGTCAAACACTAAGAATAACTGAGACGTCACCAAAACAAACAGACATCCTAACCAAAATGCACACGCACACTTTGACAAGTAACAAGTGTGGAACTTTTTCCTAAATGATGTTTGTGTCATGAATGCGACGCTAGTTGAGTGAAACGTTTTCTTGTGTTGAATTGACAGAGCATTCGAGCGACACCTTCGAATGATGCCGTCACAGTGGACTTCAAGGGGATCACGCTGAAAGCTGGCGAGAATAGATACACCAAAGTTGCCAGTATACATTTTGATGGTGAGGGAAGATACTTTCTATAACATGTGGCCTGGTGCTACTTTCTATAACATGTGGGCTGGTGCTACTTTCTATAACATGTGGCCTGGTGCTACTTTATATAACATGTGGCCTGGTGCTACTTTCTATAACATGTGGCCTGGTGCTACTTTCTATAACATGTGGCCTGGTGCTACTTTCTATAACATGTGGGCTGGTGCTACTTTCTATAACATGTGGCCTGGTGCTACTTTATATAACATGTGGCCTGGTGCTACTTTCTATAACATGTGGCCTGGTGCTACTTTCTATAACATGTGGCCTGGTGCTACTTTCTATAACATGTGGCCTGGTGCTACTTTCTATAACATGTGGCCTGGTGCTACTTTCTATAACATGTGGCCTGGTGCTACTTTCTATAACATGTGGCCTGGTGCTACTTTCTATAACATGTGGCCTGGTGCTACTTTCTATAACATGTGGCCTGGTGCTACTTTCTATAACATGTGGCCTGGTGCTACTTTCTATAACATGTGGCCTGGTGCTACTTTCTATAACATGTGGCCTGGTGCTACTTTCTATAACATGTGGCCTGGTGCTACTTTCTATAACATGTGGCCTGGTGCTACTTTCTATAACATGTGGCCTGGTGCTACTTTCTATAACATGTGGCCTGGGCTACTTTCTATAACATGTGGCCTGGTGCTACTTTCTATAACGTGGCCTGGTGCTACTTTCTATAACGTGGCCTGGGCTACTTTATATAACATGTGGCCTGGTGCTACTTTCTATAACATGTGGCCTGGTGCTACTTTCTATAACATGTGGCCTGGGCTACTTTCTATAACATGTGGCCTGGTGCTACTTTCTATAACGTGGCCTGGGCTACTTTATATAACATGTGGCCTGGTGCTACTTTATATAACATGTGGCCTGGTGCTACTTTTGTAACTGGTGATGATAATTGTTGACTTCTTACATTCATTCATGTAAACCAGCATGAAATGGGTTCAGCCAGGATTGTAATCATGTTGTTTTGCATTTGTGTTGCGGTTTCAGCGTCTAAAGCCCAGAAACACACTCAGTCTACTGGGAAAATAACAGTCAAAGCAAAAGAGAAAAGCTACTCGAAACTTGAAATCCCGTACCAAGCTGAAGTCTTAGATGGGTACATCCACAAGCACACACACACACACATACACACACACACACACACACACACAAATGCACATGCACATACACACACACACACATACACACACGTCCTCCTTCCTCCTCTCATGAGACGTGAGTTTGGCTGGTGGGCCTGTGGTCAGTTGAATGGCCGCTTGCTGACCTCACCTTCCTCTTCCTCCAGGTATTTGGGGTTTGACCACACAGTCACCTTGTTCCACATCAGGGACAGTGTGACTGAACCAGTGGTGAAGACCATCCACCTCACCAACACCTTCCACTTTGCTGTCCACATCCATCAGGTGGCTCTACCACAGGAAGCCAACACCATGTTCAAGGTTAGTACCGGCTGGTTCATTTGAATATTGATGTTGCTGTTATAGATTATGGTACAGGAATTCTTTATTATTATTATTTTTGTATGCGTATGGCGGTTTGCCAGTTAGCAGTATATTCTGGCTCACAGACGTGAGACCAGGGATGAAGACTAGCTAACTGTGACAAAACATAACGGATGCTGAGGTGCCTTAAAGGTCTGTGTTTGTGTGTGTTGTCCAAGTGTGGAACTTTATAAAGGTCTGTGTTTGTGTGTGTTGTCCAAGTGTGGAACTTTATAAAGGTGTGTGTTGTTCAAGTGTGGAAGTTTATGAAGGTGTGTGTTTGTGTGTGTTGTTCAAGTGCGGAAGTTTATGAAGGTGTGTGTTTGTGTGTGTTGTCCAAGTGTGGAACTCTATAAAGGTGTGTGTTTGTGTGTGTTGTTCAAGTGTGGAACTTTATAAAGGTGTGTGTTTGTGTGTGTTGTCCAAGTGTGGAACTTTATAAAGGTGTGTGTTTGTGTGTGTTGTACAGGTACAGAACTTCAGTGAGCCAGTCATAATCCCTCCTCAGGAGTCTTGCTACATCTTCTCCCTCCACTTCAGACCTGTCCGCCCCTCCACTCACATCGACAGCAACATCCTCCTGGTCACTAATGCCTCCAGATTCCACCTGCCTATTCGCGCCTACACAGGCTTCCTGGAGGTGACGACACTGTCACTCTGTAAAGCAGTGCGGTATTTGACTTGCTGAACCAGTTTGACAGATCTGTCATGTCCTCCTCCTTCAAACAGGCTTTGGTTCTGCTTCCCAGTCTGCACCAGCACCTTCTGGACTTTGGAATCCTCAGCGCAACAGACACCAGCAGCATTCTGTTTGCTGTTGTCAACAGCAACCCTATAGAGGTAGGTAGTATCAGACCAGTGCTAACCCTATAGAGGTAGGTAGTATCAGACCAGTTCTAACCCTATAGAGGTAGGTAGTATCAGACCAGTTCTAACCCTATAGAGGTAGGTAGTATCAGACCAGTTCTAACCCTATAGAGGTAGGTAGTATCAGACCAGTTCTAACCCTATAGAGGTAGGTAGTATCAGACCAGTGCTAACCCTATAGAGGTAGGTAGTATCAGACCAGTTCTAACCCTATAGAGGTAGGTAGTATCAGACCAGTTCTAACCCTATAGAGGTAGGTAGTATCAGACCAGTGCTAACCCTATAGAGGTAGGTAGTATCAGACCAGTTCTAACCCTATAGAGGTAGGTAGTATCAGACCAGTTCTAACCCTATAGAGGTAGGTAGTATCAGACCAGTTCTAACCCTATAGAGGTAGGTAGTATCAGACCAGTTCTAACCCTATAGAGGTAGGTAGTATCAGACCAGTTCTAACCCTATAGAGGTAGGTAGTATCAGACTAGTTCTAACCCTATAGAGGTAGGTAGTATCAGACCAGTTCTAACCCTATAGAGGTAGGTAGTATCAGACCAGTTCTAACCCTATAGAGGTAGGTAGTATCAGACCAGTTCTAACCCTATAGAGGTAGGTAGTATCAGACCAGTTCTAACCCTATAGAGGTAGGTAGTATCAGACCAGTTCTAACCCTATAGAGGTAGGTAGTATCAGACCAGTTCTAACCCTATAGAGGTAGGTAGTATCAGACCAGTTCTAACCCTATAGAGGTAGGTAGTATCAGACCAGTTCTAACCCTATAGAGGTAGGTAGTATCAGACCAGTTCTAACCCTATAGAGGTAGGTAGTATCAGACCAGTTCTAACCCTATAGAGGTAGGTAGTATCAGACCAGTTCTAACCCTATAGAGGTAGGTAGTATCAGACCAGTTCTAACCCTATAGAGGTAGGTAGTATCAGACCAGTTCTAACCCTATAGAGGTAGGTAGTATCAGACCAGTTCTAACCCTATAGAGGTAGGTAGTATCAGACCAGTTCTAACCCTATAGAGGTAGGTAGTATCAGACCAGTTCTAACCCTATAGAGGTAGGTAGTATCAGACCAGTTCTAACCCTATAGAGGTAGGTAGTATCAGACCAGTGCTAACCCTATAGAGGTAGGTAGTATCAGACCAGTTCTAACCCTATAGAGGTAGGTAGTATCAGACCAGTTCTAACCCTATAGAGGTAGGTAGTATCAGACCAGTTCTAACCCTATAGAGGTAGGTAGTATCAGACCAGTGCTAACCCTATAGAGGTAGGTAGTATCAGACCAGTTCTAACCCTATAGAGGTAGGTAGTATCAGACCAGTTCTAACCCTATAGAGGTAGGTAGTATCAGACCAGTTCTAACCCTATAGAGGTAGGTAGTATCAGACCAGTTCTAACCCTATAGAGGTAGGTAGTATCAGACCAGTGCTAACCCTATAGAGGTAGGTAGTATCAGACCAGTGCTAACCCTATAGAGGTAGGTAGTATCAGACCAGTTCTAACCCTATAGAGGTAGGTAGTATCAGACCAGTTCTAACCCTATAGAGGTAGGTAGTATCAGACCAGTTCTAACCCTATAGAGGTAGGTAGTATCAGACCAGTTCTAACCCTATAGAGGTAGGTAGTATCAGACTAGTTCTAACCCTATAGAGGTAGGTAGTATCAGACCAGTTCTAACCCTATAGAGGTAGGTAGTATCAGACCAGTTCTAACCCTATAGAGGTAGGTAGTATCAGACCAGTTCTAACCTCATTTTTGGTTACCCACCCCCTGTTAAAGCCCTGCACACCCAGTACACACACACACACACACACACACCCTGTACACACACACACACACACACACACCCTGTACACACACACACACACACACCCTGTACACACATACACAGACAAACACATCCCTTCATTGTGTGTCCCTGTGTGTGTTTCTGTCTGCCTGCTTGTCCAACAGCTGGTCCTGCAGCCGTGGCTGGTGACCGGGGAGAACCTGAAGGTGGAGCTGCTGAAGATAGAGCAGGGGAACAGGAGCACGGTGCAGAACAGGAGCGCTGAGCTCCACAACGCCACAGCCACCTCACAAACAACAGTACGAACCAGCTGGGATGGGGGCTTTCAGGGATGCAACATGGGACATCTTGTTCATTCATTGTTTATCATTGGTTTTTGGTCTACTTGTTTCTGTTGGTGCTGTGTTGCCCGACGATGGTTAAAAAAACTCAAGAGGGATGTGTGTGTGTGTGTGTGTGTGTGTGTGTGGGTGTGGGTGTGGGTGTGTGTGTGTGTGACTAATTCCTGTGTTCTGGATCCCTTGCCCCTTTAGGTCATCCTAGCGTCAGGATATTACTCAGTGTTCAGGGTCACACTAGTGGCTAAGGACTTGGAAGGGCCGTACGATGGGGCCGTACACATCACAACAGACTACGAGGTGAGGAAGGACTGACGTCAAACAGACGTCTGGTTCAGATGTCATGGTGGTCTTGTTCTCATCTTTGATTCATCGGCTTCTTTCCAACCCGCAGATATTAACAATACCAGTAAAAGCAGTTATAGCAGTGGGAACCCTCACCAGCTACCCCAACCACATAGTCCTGCCGCCATCCTTTCCGGTGAGTCTCAGCCCAGATACTAAGACAGGGCTGTCAGACTCCAGTCTTCCAGGATCGCTGTCCTGAAGGTCTTGGATGTTTCCCTGCTCCAGCACACCTGATTCTAATGAAGGATCGTTATCAAGCTCTGTGGAGGTGTGCTGGAGCAGGGAAACATCTCGAACCTTCAGGACAGCGGCTCCTTCGAGGGCTGGAGTTTGATACCTGTGTTGACTTGTATATACAGCGCTCATATACACACACTCACTCCCAGTAATGTACACACATTGTGAAAAAGCAAAACTAGCAGCAGCAGCAGCACAATAGATCAGAACAGAGGCCTCAGCCAGGACCCAGCATGTCCCAGGGCAAGACCCCCCTGCATGGAGGTGTTAGACCCTCCTGGGTGGAGGTTCCAAGCACACCCAAGCACGGGCCACCAGTCTACTGATTGTATCTGAAGCCCAGTAACAGTGCTGCTGTTGTGTCTGTCCCCCTCAGGGTAAAGTTGTCCACCACAGTTTAAGCATCGTCAGCAGTTTCTCTCAGAGGGTGCGGCTGCTGCAGATCCACTCCCTCACAGACGACAAGCGCTTCTACTGCAGACGCCTGAAGACCAGCCGAGACGAGCTGGAGCCCAAACGCAAGTCCAAGGTACAGGATCCCCACAGTGACGCCTGACACCTGTTAGAGACTCACCTGGTGCAGGGGCGGGGACGGTCTACGATTCACCTGTACTGGATTCACCCTTATTGGAGTGAAACAGGACTCCTATTTAGTTTAGCTCAGAGGGGAACGGGTTTGTACTAATTTCCTGTGAACTGCTCATCCCAACCACACGGTCTTGCACATCCTTGAGTTGGTAGAAAAACACCTTCAGAATTTGGACTTCATTCGGTGCCTAGTTCTTGAGATAATCAAGTCACAGATAGACGCACACATTCCAGATTTTATAGCTTGAATGACCCAAGGACTAATTACACTCTCTCCAATAAGACAAAGACATATAGTGAAGTGTCTCAAGCATAAGAGCTCTAATACTAAAGAACAGACATGCCCACTGTGTTGATTTGACTCCTGTATTCTTTTCTGTGTGCAGGTGGCAAAGATTTACTTTGACTCCAGTTTGCAGTGTGGTGATCACTGTTATGTGGGAGTGCAGTTTGTTCTCAAATGTGAGTGTTTTTCTCTCTAAGGGTTTAAATATGTAGAACTTCAGGTTTTCCATTCCGCAGCACTAAGTGGTGAAACCTTACCCTGAACCTTGTGCTAAGTGATGAAACCCTAACCCTAACCCTAACCCTGAACCTTGTGCTAAGTGATGAAACCCTAACCCTAACCCTAACCCTGAACTTTGTGCTAAGTGATGAAACCCTAACCCTAACCCTAACCCTGAACCTTGTGCTAAGTGATGAAACCCTAACCCTAACCCTGAACCTTGTGCTTCCAGCGGAGCCCCGATCATCTGGCCTCAGCATGCAGGAGGACTTATGGGACTCGGACGTGGATTTGTACCAAATGCTTCGAAAGAAGTGGAAGGAACTGCAGGAAGCTTCCAGAAACATGTGAGTCTCCTTCCAGATCGACCCCACGTGCCTGGACCATGTCGCCTGTGTAGGAGGGACTTGCGGTCCATTATTCCGCATCCATCGGACCCACAGTCCTCCCAGCCATCTTACGGGGGCGTGCTTCCTCTCTCCCCTTGTGTCCAGTGTGGAAGCTGTGTTTGAGGCCAACGCCGACCTTCAGAAAGTTGTGCAGACCAAGATCTCAGCGGAGCTGACTTGGCCGTCCATCATCAACTCCTCCCGCCAGCTCTTCTTCCCTCTGACTAGCGTCAACAGCTCCTCGGTGCGTTCGGTCACCACTTACCCTGTTTAGATATGTCCTTCTATTAGATGCCAAAAGCTTGAGGGGGAGAGTCGAGAGCTATCTTTACTATTGGAGGCTAACGATGCCTACAGACTGTTTGGTACCGTTTTAAAGGTGGCTAGTCAAAGTTAGCGTAGCATGAACTCGTCTAAAGTGTGTTGTTATGGGTCGTGTGTATCTTTCCTAGGAAATGGAGTTGATCCTGGAGAACCCAGCTGATGTCCCGGTCTACATCCAGATCCTCCCCCTAGCGCTTTACCCCAACCTCTTCTCTGTCACCAGCCAACTGTCGCAAATGTGAGCCACCGCCCCCCCCCCATCTCACCACATCCCCTCCCCAAAGCAACTCTCCTAACCAGCCACCCTATACCTGGGGCTGAGTCTAACCCAGATGAGAGCTGTTTGTGCAGCTTGTGTTTGCCTGGTTAACCTATCCCATGACCTGCTTCACTTTCTAGGTTTCCCCTGGAGCGACTGCCACACTTTAACCCCAACACACTGGAGTTCCACATCGACAGGAACAATGTGAGTAACATGTTGCTGACTGGTTATTCTGGAGAGAGAATTCCTCAAAAGTCAAAAGGTTAGAGAAAATTGTTTAGACGTGCAGCTGTGGGAATCATAGTTTTTTCTGCTGCTTAAACCTGCCTCTCACCCTCCTCTTCCTCCCTCCATCCCGGCTGGCAGAAATCGTTTCTGAAGAGCGGTGAAGGTTTCAGCGAGGGCTCCACCCAACCCTACGTTTACAACCTGCCTCTGCTGCCTGAGGAGGTGAAGACCCTCCGTGTGAAGTTCTCCCCCAACACTAACCACACTGTTACCACCCTGCTGATCATCAGGTATCAGAAGACTTCATACACACAGTCTGCCTGTATGTCTGTCTGCCTGTCTGTCTGCCTGTCTGTCTGCCTGTCTGTCTGTCTGCCTGTCTGTCACTCTGCCTGTCTGTCACTCTGCCTGTCTGACTGCCTGTCTGTCTGTCTGACTGCCTGTCTGTCTGACTGCCTGTCTGTCTGACTTTCTGTCTGTCACTCTGCCTGTCTGTCCCTCTGCCTGTCTGTCACTCTGCCTGTCTGTCTGACTGCCTGTCTGTCACTCTGCCTGTCTGTCCCTCTGCCTGTCTGTCACTCTGCCTGTCTGTCTGAGTGCCTGTCTGTCTGCCTGTCTGCCTGTCTGTCACTCTGCCTGTCTGTTTGACTGCCTGTCTGTCACTCTGTCTGTCTGTCTGACTGCCTGTCTGTCTGACTTTCTGTCTGTCTGTCCCTCTGCCTGTCTGTCACTCTCAGAAGAGCTCAGACACTCTGCCTGTCTGTCTGACTGTCTGACTGTCTGTCTGACTGCCTGTCTGTCACTCTGCCTGTCTGTCACTCTCCATTTATATTACATTTTACATGTATTCATTTAACAGACGCTTTTATCCAAAGCGACTTACAAGAGAGAGCTTTACAAAAGAGCTTCTGTTACCGAGCATAGCAACTTGATAGACCCCAAACATAGCAGGCATCTAGGTTACAAAACATACATCATGAGAACCAATAAGTGTAAACTATAAGGGCATTCAGCGGAACATTAAACAAGTTTTAAGGTGAGCCTCCGCCAGACAGTAGTCTACCTGTGGCACGAATAATAAAGCAACCACACAATTGCGAGTTTCTGAACAACAAGTGATATTATTAGTGTCATACTAACTCTGTGAACTCTAAAGTGCCATTACATTCTCGGAATAAGTGGGTTTTGAGCCTTTTCTTGAAGGTGAGGAGACTGTTCTCAGTGTCCTCAGTGTCCTCATTAGACAGACAATGTTCAGGACTTAGGTTCCCTTGATGGAAGAATGTTCTGATATCCTCAAACTTAGTGGAGACACTGTATGAACCTTTGCCTATGTGTGTGTGTGTGTGTGTGTGTTTGTTGTGTGTGTGTGTGTGTGTGTAGAAACAACCTGACTGTGGTGGAGTTTCTTGTGGTCCAGGGGCAGGGCAGTTACGAGAGGCTGAAGGTGGGGGGCAAGTCCCCTGGTCCTTGGGCTTTCCTCAGGTTCAAGATGTCCGAGTCTCACCTGAAGGAATGCTCCGACAGTAAGTGTCTCTTCCTGGCTCTGTCTGAAACCTCAGGCACTGTTTCGTGAAACGGCGGGAAATAAACTTCAAAGTGCATCGTCTTCGTAAAAAACTGCCAAGTGAAAATGACGTTGTCGACCCCCGGTGACCTTTCGTTCTAGAAATGAAGTCCAAGGAGCCGAACTTCACGCTCAGAAGGTCCTTCAAGATCGAGAACACGGGTCAGCTGCACATCGATGTCCGGTCCATCCAAATAAACGGACGCCCCTGTGAAGGATTTGGATTCAAAGTGCTCAATTGCCAAGAGTTTGTTCTGAAACCCAACGCTTCAAAAGACATAGTCATACTGTGAGGAACCTTTTCTGCTTAGAGATTTGTTGAGATTGACAATATCAATGGCATCATGCTCTGGTTCACAAGATATAGTTTCTCTTACAGGCATTGCTGTGGTGTTTAGGTTTGATCCAACCCTCATTAGAAGTGTGTTTGTGTGTGTTTGTGTGTGTTTGTGTGTGTTTGTGTGTGTTTGTGTGTGTTTGTGTGTGTGTGTGTGTGTGTCAGGTTCACCCCAGACTTCACAGTCTCCAGGGTGATCAGGGAGCTGAAGCTGGCCACAGCTGGGGGCTCCAGCTTTGTGTTTGCCCTCAACGCCTCCCTGCCCTATCACATGCTGGCGTCCTGCGCTGCCACCCTGCCCAGACCCAACTGGGAGCTGGAGCTCTACATCATCATCTCTGTCGTCATGAGGTACCAGGAAGCACCACATCCTTCTAGAACATTCTAGTCCTGTCTGGTATGCTTACATTACATCCTCTTGTATGCTTGACAAAAATCTAGGCTAGACTAGATGTTAAATACATTTGTACATACATATCTTCGGCCAGGATCTTCAGTCAAGCCACCAAAGTCCAAAATAGAAACATCTCGTAAACACCCAACCCCATGCTGTCTTTGACGGTGAGCTTGAATGGGTGTGGTCTTCTCTGCAGCTCCATGTTCCTGCTGGTGGTGGTGACTGCCTATCTGGAGGCTCTGGGCATCTGGGAGATGTTCAAGAGACGCCTGTGTTTCGAAACGTCTAGCAATTCAATGGAGACGGGGAAACCCTTCGACCTCAGGGAAATAGTACGCCTGCAAAACGATGCAAGGCAAGTTTGGCTTGTACTGTTCTTCTCGTTTCGTTTTCTGTTCGAATGATGACTCCCTGACTGGGTTCTAATGGCTCTCATGTGACCTTGCTGTTTTATGCTGGCCACCCCCAGCTTGAACGATTATGCAGAGTCCAACCAGCCCCCGCTGAGGGGGACGTCCAACCCCGTCTCCAGAGCTGTCAGCAGACACGCCCGAGGGGGCCACAGCAGGGCCTCAAACCAACCTCCCATACCCTCCTCCCAGCCTGGCCCCAAGGGCACCGAAAACACCCCGTCCCCCAGCCAGCAAGCCAGCCGCAAGGCCAGATCCACAAGGCAGCCACAGCCAGTCCCCGGTCCCCCGGATATCCAGACTACCTCCCCTGCCGGGCCCCCGGCCCCTCTGCAGGGCCCCCTAGAGGTGGCCCAATGGCTCCCCTCAGAGGAACAGGACTTCATAAGCCTGGTGGAGGTTATGGACAAGGACCTGGACAGGCCTGAGGCCTCGGCTGAAGAGCTGGCCCAGGACCAGACCTCAGTTCAGCCCAAAGGTACCAGGACACCTGCATACTGCTAAATCAAGGGAATTGTTTTCCCTCTCTACCCCACATTGTCATCCAATGAGAGTGTTGAAATCTGTTTGCTCTTCCCACCCCCCCCCACCCCCCCCTGCCAACCAGCCAATGGAATCAAAGGGAAACTACAGCGTAAACCCAAATCTCTGAAGAGGAAGGAGGAGAGGGAGCTGAGGACGAAGGGAAGGATTCAAGGAGACGAGGTACCAAGGGAGGACAATGAGGACACCTCATCCACCACCACAGAGACCTCCAACCCTGACATAGAGAGCAGCCTCAGAGAGGTAGGGGCTGGACAGCCTTTTCACTGCTTTGGTTCACAACGGTTGGCATCAAACGGTCAGTTGTTGATGCTGAGGGTCTAGATCAGGGGTCGGCAACCCACGCCTCTGGAGCCTCATGAAGCTCTTTAACCCTTCTGCAGTGGCTCTGGAGCCTCATGTGGCTCTTTAACCCTTCTGCAGTGGCTCTGGAGCCTCATGTGGCTCTTTAACCCTTCTGCAGTGGCTCTGGAGCCTCATGAAGCTCTTTAACCCTTCTGCAGTGGCTCTGGAGCCTCACGAAGCTCTTTAACCCTTCTGCAGTGGCTCTGGAGCCTCATGTGGCTCTTTAACCCTTCTGCAGTGGCTCTGGAGCCTCATGTGGCTCTTTAACTCTTCTGCAGTGGCTCTGGAGCCTCATGTGGCTCTTTAACCCTTCTGCAGTGGCTCTGGAGCCTCATGTGGCTCTTTAACTCTTCTGCAGTGGCTCTGGAGCCTCATGTGGCTCTTTAACTCTTCTGCAGTGGCTCTGGAGCCTCATGTGGCTCTTTAACCCTTTTGCAGTGGCTCCCTGCTGCTTTGGCTTTCAAACAGAACACCTCAATATTATAGGTGGATGTGATGCTGTTTAGAATGACTAGAAATGTATTATGTTGTCAACCAAACTATGTGTCCCATCCAAATGGCTCCAAATCCATTTTTTTTCATGGTAGAGGGGCTAAAATGGCTCTTTGGACAGAGAAGGTTGCCGACCCCTGATCTAGAGATGATGCTGTCACGGCCCATGATGCACTGGGGGTCTGTCAGACAGGCCCCTCACGTCTTAATGTTTTGGTTCATCTCTGAACAGGAAATGATTCATAAGAAGAACAGATCGCCGGTGTTGGACAAAGCGAAAGAGGAAACGGCGTCAGAACACTCCAAGACCACGAACAAGAAGTCAGCCCAGTCAAAGGAGAAGACGCTACCTGATGCTAAGTCAAGGTACTGATTTCATTTTTGTACATTAGTTTCACAATCGCCAGAATCCTTCTCCAATATCTAACAAGTGCACATGTAATTGATTTGTTTAGCATATTTATTATAGATAATAATAAATAAAATACTTTCTTTTCATATATGTATGTTCTTTTTTGTATGTTCTTTTTTTTTTTTTTAGCTCACTGGAACTTCCATATGTCACCCCACTGGAAAACAAACGCAAGATCTTCAATAGCAAGACGGTGTTAACCCAGGCAGGAACCCAGGCAGGAACCCAGGCAGGAACCCAGGCAGGAACCCAGGCAGGAACCCAGGCAGGAACCCAGGCACTGGCCAGCAGTTCACCTACAGCAGCTGTCAGAGCCACGCCCCCAAAGCCCAGAGGTCCATGCTGAGGCCACTGTGTGGCTCTTCTTACGTTTACCTGTGAAATATTAGTCAGGACGAGTGTAGCCTTCATCATGTGTGTTATGTAGTGCACTACTGTACTGTATGTTGCTGTACTGTACAGTGCTGTGCACTACTGTACTGTACACTGCTGTGCACTACTGTACTGTATGTTGCTGTACTGTACACTACTGTGCACTACTGTACTGTACACTGCTGTGCACTACTGTACTGTATGTTGCTGTACTGTACACTACTGTGCACTACTGTACTGTACACTGCTGTGCACTACTGTGCACTACTGTACTGTACACTGCTGTGCACTACTGTACTGTACACTGCTGTGCACTACTGTACTGTGCACTACTGTGCATTACTGTACTGTACACTGCTGTGCACTACTGTACTGTGCACTACTGTGCATTACTGTACTGTGCACTACTGTGCACTACTGTACTGTACACGGCTGTGCACTACTGTACTGTACACTGCTGTGCACTACTGTACTGTACACTGCTGTGCACTACTGTACTGTACACTGCTGTGCACTACTGGATGCTACTTAAGTTATATACACATTCTTCTTTCTGACTGTTACTGTCTTGGGTAAAGTCCTTTTAGGTTCAGAGAGGAATCCATCAACAAGCCTTACTGAGATAGACCCCTACAATGTTACAGGATGCCTACTTTTGGCTCACCTTGGCTCCTCCGTGACCTGGTCTCTCTCTGTTTCTCTCTCTCTTTTCTCTCTTTTTCTCTCTCCCTCCAGCCCCAGTGCCTTATGGGAAGTTGGAGGACCGGCGTCCCTCCCCCCTGGCCAAGTTCCTGTCCAATGAGAGTGGCAGCAGCAGCGGCTCAGAGGGAGAGAAGGACATGTCCCCCCCTCCAGAGTGGGACAGTGTCCCCCTCTTCAAAAGCCACAGTGGTGAGCAGCCCTCTCTTCCACAGTGGAACTCTGCCAAACAACTTCAATAAAGATAAACTGAAATAAAAACACTCATAACAGCCAAGAAGTCTGATTGGACAGGAGGCCTTTAGTTAACGCTAATGTTTAGCAGCATTAGGACTATTAAACAAACATAAGATCAGTCCGCTTGTATAAACAGCTGTGTTGCTTGGCAACGGTCCAGAAAAATAAATCAGTCCTAACACTAGTAGCTAATGGAGATTGTAGGACAGTTGTATTGAAGCGGTAAAACTCTCAAGGTTGTGCTTGTTGCTGGACGTCATGACAACGATGATCCTCTTCATCTCGGGCCTGCTGTCTTGTCACAGTTGTCCTGACATTCAGCAGCAGCTCTTTGTTCACATACTCTACCAGTCAAAGGTTTGGACACAGTGTTCATTTGAATGGGAGGGTGTGTCCAAACTTATGGTTGGTAGTGTAGCTTCAGTAGAATATTTCCTAAGTAGCCATTGTGGCTGGGTGACTGTCCAGTCAGCAGCTGTTATGGTGTGGGGCTGTCGTCTTGCTCCTGTGGTGTTTCTACACACTGGTGTTAAACACATCAGCAGGGAGTTGTTACTGTGTATTCTCACCTCTCCCTGTCTCTCTCTCTGTCTCTCTCCCTGTCTCTCTCTCTCTGTCTCTCTCCCTGTCTCTCTCTCTGTCTCTCTCCCTGCCTCTCTCTCTGTCTCTCTCTCTCTCCCTGTCTCTCTGTCTCTCTCCCTGCCTCTCTCTCTGTCTCTCTCCCTGTCTCTCTCTCTGTCTCTCTCCCTGCCTCTCTCTCTGTCTCTCTCTGTCTCTCTCCCTGTCTCTCTGTCTCTCTCTCTGTCTCTCTCCCTGCCTCTCTCCCTGTCTCTCTCCCTGTCTCTCTCCCTGTCTCCCCACAGCTGTCGACAGCATGCAGCAGATCTCCATGCAAACTATGAACGCCGACCTTTTCCTGAAAAGACCCATGGGTCCCTCCCCCCCCCTCCAACCCTGCGGGTCTGCCTGTGATTCCTTCACCACTTTGGGCTTCTCAGCCAGGTAACGCTGCAGTCGCATGGACGTCTGGCCCCAGTGCTCAGGCCGATTCTTACCGTTTCAAGGAGGTGATTCTGAAACATGTAATCTGTGTCTGTGGTCTGTGTGTCTGTGTGTCTGTGTGTCTGTGTGTCTGTGGTCTGTGTGTCTGTGTCTGTTGTGCAGTGATTCAGGTTTGAGAGCAGCACCAGGCACCAAATGCAAGCTGACCAAGTCTGTGTCTCTGCCTGGGCAGAATGGAAACCCCACCTTTGCAGCTGTGGCTGCAGGATATGACAAAAGCCCAGGTTAGCCTCTTCCTGTTCCTCTTCCTGATCACTAGTATTCAAACGCACGCATCTGACCTGTGCTGACCTGTGCTGACCTGTGCTGACCTGTGCTGACCTGTGCTGACCTGTGCTGACCTGTGCTGTGCTGACCTGTGCTGACCTGTGCTGTCCTGTGCTGGCCTGTGCTGACCTGTGCTGACCTGTGCTGACCTGTGCTGGCCTGTGCTGACCTGTGCTGACCTGTGCTGTGCTGACCTATGCTGACCTGTGCTGACCTGTGTTGACCTGTGCTGACCTGTGCTGACATGTGCTGACCTGTGTTGACCTGTGCTGACCTGTGCTGACCTGTGCTGACCTGTGCTGACCTGTGCTGGCCTGTGCTGACCTGTGCTGACCTTTGCTGACCTGTGCTGACCTGTGCTGTGCTGACCTGTGCTGACCTGTGCTGACCTGTGTTGACCTGTGCTGACATGTGTTGACCTGTGCTGACCTGTGCTGACCTGTGTTGACCTGTGCTGACCTGTGCTGGCCTGTGCTGTGCTGACCTGTGCTGGCCTGTGCTGACCTGTGCTGACCTGTGCTGACCTGTGTTGACTTGTGTTGACCTGTGCTGACCTGTGTTGACCTGTGCTGACCTGTGCTGTGCTGGCCTGTGCTGACCTGTGCTGACCTGTGTTGACCTGTGCTGGCCTGTGCTGTGCTGGCCTGTGCTGGCCTGTGCTGACCTGTGCTGACCTGTTGACCTGTGCTGACCTGTGTTGACCTGTGCTGACCTGTGCTGTTCTGGCCTGTGCTGACCTGTGCTGACCTGTGCTGACCTGTGCTGACCTGTTGACCTGTGCTGACCTGTGTTGACCTGTGCTGACCTGTGCTGTTCTGGCCTGTGCTGACCTGTGCTGACCTGTGCTGAACTGTGCTGACCCCTGCTTACCTGTGCTTCTTGCTCCACTAGGTGGCAGCAGTGCTGGAAAAGCAGCTGTGAGCCGGCCAGACTTCCAGGGGAGCAGCGCCCCCCCACACATGACATCACTGGAGAGTGACAGCTCTGAGAGGTCAGACTGCCTTCAGAATGCACCCTCTGACCTTTAACCTTCATATGAAGCTTTAATCAAGCCAGCAAATATCCCGTCTTTATATGTTTGAAAGAATATTTCAACCTATTCTGAAATCATGTTAGTTGACAGTATTGGGTTATATCAGAATCAGAATGGGGTTTATTCGCTATGCAAGATTAAAAAACCTAGAATTCACTGTGGCAGAAATGAGCAAACATAGAACATATATGTAGCATACATATAAATGAATTGATACCTGTGTTCTATGTCTGCAGCTCTGGGCTATGGAGTCCCATTGGCAATGGGAGAAGCCCTAGTTTGACTTCCATCAACTCCTTCTCTGCCTTCGGATCAAGCAATACCTTCAACCTGTCTGGAGGTAAGGCTGGCTAACAGCCTATTTAGTGCACTGTCAGTGGGAATCATGTGGTACAGTAATCAAACCCCGGCTGTACCAACATGATGTTGTCTCCTTGGGCGAGGCACTTCACCCTACATGGGGGAATGTCCCTGTACTTGCTGTAAATCACTCTGGATAATCTGATAAATGACTACATGTAAAACAGAAAAACAACATTTTAAAGACCAAACATGTAACAAAATAAAGACATGTTATAAGGAGGGTGGTGAACTAGCTCATGTGTCTGTAACCAGAAACAGCCTTATTATGGCCAGAGATGACAGACATGGTGAATTAGAAATCTCAAATGTATCCAGTTCCAGATCTGCATACTTCCAGGAGGATTGTCGTTCAGAAATTCACAGTGAAATCTGTGAAAGGCACTGGGACCTTTCAGTCCATGTTTTCCTTTGTGATGCCAGGCGAGGGGCTATTATGGGATGTCCAGACAGCCTAATGGCTGGAGGCTAATGGCCCATGCTGGGCAGTGCAGTCTGGGGAGCGATACACTCCTAGACATGCTGTCGTTCAGCCTCCTTTAAGCCTCATGGTGCTGCTGGATGGATGCAGCCATTCATCCACAGCCT
>CM059333.1:815587-875587 GCA_030340685.1 Protosalanx chinensis | reverse complement strand
ACTGTGCTGTGGTCAAACCCAGCAGGAACATTGACAGTGTATCATCAACTACAAGGGAAAAGGGGGGGGGGGGGACATCTGTTGCTAGGCACCCGCGGGGAGAATGTCACCTAGCAACCGGTGTTACCTGCGGTTACTGCCATGTGATGCATTTAGACCTAGTGGTAGACACCAGCTGAGTGATAACGGGCCGTTTGCCGTGATGTCGCTGCCACAGCGAATGGAACACTGGAGTGGGACCAGTGGGGTCGTCGAGGTCACGTCGCTGCTATGGCGACTGCCAGGTTAGGGGACAAAACGTGTTTTCGTCTGAGAACCAGAGGAGGGAGGAGGAAGGACCAGCAGAGGAGGGAGGAAGAAAGGACCAGCAGAGGAGGGAGGAGGAAGGACCAGCAGAGGAGGAGGGAGGAGGAAGGACCAGCAGAGGAGGGAGGAGGAAGGACCAGCAGAGGAGGGAGGAGGAAGGACCAGCAGAGGAGGGAGGAGGAAGGACCAGCAGAGGAGGGAGGAGGAAGGACCAGCAGAGGAGGGAGGAGGAAGGACCAGCAGAGGAGGGAGGAGGAAGGACCAGCAGAGGAGGGAGGAGGAAGGACCAGCAGAGGAGGGAGGAGGAAGGACCAGCAGAGGAGGGAGGAGGAAGGACCAGCAGAGGAGGGAGGAGGAAGGACCAGCAGAGGAGGGAGGAGGAAGGACCAGCAGAGGAGCTCGTAGCTTCCAAGAAGGACATTGTTGTTTGATGTGGCCCCAAACTGAAAACATGTTCATGTTTACCTGTAAAAGGTTGACATTACAGAGCACTACTGTGTGCTAGGCTGTGTACACTTTTAATGATCTTGATCTAGCTGATTTAATTTGTATTTAAACAAATACAATCATAATGATGTTGCAATATAGGGTATCTCTAATATTGAACTAAAAACAAGAAGCATATTTGTCCTCCTGTGATGTAAAGTATTCTAAAACCAAGATGCCATTTCTATTTCTAGTCTTTTAAAGCTGCAATACAGAACAAACATCTGACTAATGGATTAGTTCCCACTAATTAAGATTTCGATCTTCCTCTGAGTAAAAAAACAAAACAAACGCAGCTTTTCTTTGAATGTCCTCTAAGTGCTGAAAGTCGGACAGACCTCCCACCTGTTCACCTCCTCTATCTCTGATTGGTTCCTCCTCAGATGATCACATGGCCTGGTGTTCACCTCCTCTATCTCTGATTGGTTCCTCCTCAGATGATCACATGGCCTGGTGTTCACCTCCTCTATCTCTGATTGGTTCCTCCTCAGATGATCACAGGGCCTGGTGTTCACCTCCTCTATCCCTGATTGGTCCTGAGGAGAAGAGTGCTCACATGGACGGCTGCTGATTGACTCCTGCTTGTCTTGGCTCCTCCCACAGGAACTTGGGAGCTCAGGGGCAAAACCCCTTCCCTTCTCTGGTACTAAGTATCGTCCTCCACCATCACTCACCACCCCTCTACCTTCCCTCCAGGTGCACTCAGTCCGCAGGTTCCTCTCCCCCATTCCCCTGCTTCCAGGTAGAACTATTTAATGTACCTAGAAACAATAAACCTCACCAACTGGTTTTTAAAAACCGTTCAAGGAAAATGTTGAAGCCCTTTTTCTAAGTATTTGTTGTACTAATGCTAATACTAAACTTTGGCCTTTCAGATTGAGATGTTCTAATGCTGAAAAAACTGAAATGATTGTAGCTACACTGCTGAACACTTTGTGATGCATAGAAAAGAGCAGCTATTATTATATTACAGTAGAACTTACTGTCAGAAGTTACGTCAGATAAAAGCTTCATTCAAGGCCACAGACATCCAACCCATCCCTTTAGTGAGATGGAATGATTGATGATATTCATGAATAGGACAGCACTCATTTCTTAAAGGTGATTAATCTGACAAGCAGAGCAGCTGACATGAAGCGCTGCCCTCCTTTTACTGGATGTGACCTTCTTAAAGTGATCAGAATGCTAATTAAAGATGACGATCAATTAGACGGAGAAATTAGACTGAGATTAGACTGCGAACCACCACATAGTATTGAAGTTACACTACTAGAAAACCTTTGTACCTTTTCTTGAACTAAACATGAAACATTTCATTTTCATAATTCGTGTATTTTATTTGCACTGTGTGTATTCATTGACCTACACATTAAAGTAAGTCCAGCTCCATGTTGGCCCTCCTGCACGCGCTCACTTCTCCTGTAAGCCCCTTCTAGAATGACACCACAAACATTCAAACCCCCACAACCTCTCTGTCTGTCTCGCCCTGCCCCTCTCTCTCTAGTAACCCTAACCCTGTCCAAATGTCCCCACTGGAACCACACTGCAAAGACACGCTGCTTTATCGCACGAAGACGTGCTGCTTCATCACGCTGCTTGTGACCAGTTATTCTTAACTCTGGTCCAAAGAGATAAGAACCAATCAAATGGAGCCATCCCCCCTTTCGTGCGACACTGATGTGGTGGATGGTCGTCTCCCAGAGCTCCCAGGCGCACACACACACACACACACACACACACACACGGCCACTCCAGATAGACTGTGCATGTGCGCATGAGTCACGTGACAAAGTGGCGCACGAGGAAACACAACTCAGACAGCGAGCAAAAAGATGATAGCAAGTGGATGACAGTTTGTGGTGTGTGTGTGTGTAGTGTGTGTGTGTAGTGTGTGTGTGTGTGTAGTGTGTGTGTGTGTGTGTGTGTGCTCTACCCCTCCCAGAGGTGCTCAAGTGACATCTATGCAGCTGGCTCTCTGCTCTATTTGGGATCCACCTGTTTCATTCCTGTCAAGCCGTGGTTAGAAGACACAAGGAACGTTCTGGAAACGTCTTCTCTGTTCACTCTTCATAGAGTAAAACAGACCGCAAGGGTGTCGAACGCTCGTGTTCATCTTCCTCACAACAGTTATCCGAACGTAACGTTGGAAGTTTTTTACACGACTGCTTATTTTAGGATTTCAAATCTTTGTGAACAATAACCTACAAGATTTACGGTACCTTATGAGTATCTGTCAGAGCTTTCAATGGCATGAATGTGTTACTACGAGTTAATAAATGCAGCCTTGCACTCCAACATTAGACAAGCAGAGGTGCACAGTATTCCTAGCGGAGAGAAGATAGACGTTTCTCAGCACTTCATGAAGGATAACATGCACCTGTGAAAACTGGCTTCTCTAAACTCTCTGAATTCCTGTCGTGTTGACCAATCAGCAGGTGTGTCAGTGACATCACCTGCTCCTCCCATCTCTCCCTCACAGGGACTCCTGTTCTCATGTCACATGTCTGTCACTATGAATACTAACTGTATTCGCCTCGTTTCCCTAAGTAGACGGTTCCTTTTCCCATCTATCTGCCCTGTTTAATGGTGAACTTCACTGGAAAAATCAACCCCTGAAGATATTTTTGTAGTTCTTGAAAACTGTCTTGGGGAGTGGTTTCTACTGACCTCCAGAAACAAGGTCAGCTATGGACAGTTGCAGGCCTAAGGGTTGTTTGAGAGCTGGAAGCTCTGTGTAATGTATTAACTGAGCTCTCTACAGCTCTCAGGTCTAGCAAAGAGGAACACTCTGTCCTGAGAATGAGATACCATCTAATAGCTACCAGAAATGGTGGTGTGTGTTTGTGTGTGTGTGTTTGTTTGTGTGTTTGTCTGTGTGTAAACTCAAGATCAAGATCAGAATGACCTGAAGGACTGGAACAGGTCTTTCTCCCTCCCGCACACACTCCCTCCCTCCCTCCCTCCCTCCCGCACACACTCCCTCCCTCCCTCCCTCCCGCACACACTCCCATCCACTTCCCTCCCTCCCTCCCTCTCTCTCTATCTCTCTCTCCCTTCCTCTCTATCTCTCTCTCTCTCCCTTCCTCTCTATCCCTCCCTCCCTCCCTCTCTCCCTCCCTCCCGCACACACTCCCATCCACTTCCCTCCCTCCCTCTCTATCTCTCTCTCTCTCCCTTCCTCTCTATCTCTCTCTCCCTCCCTCTCTATCTCTCTCTCCCTCCCTCTCTATCTCTCTCTCCCTTCCTCTTTATCTCTCTCTCCCTCCCTCTCTATCCCTCCCTCCCTCTCTCTCCCTCCCTCCCTCTCTCTCCCTCCCTCCCTCCCTCCCTCCCTCTCTCTCTCTCTCTCTCTATTTCCCTCCCTCCATCTCTCCCTCCCTCCCTCTTTCTCTCTCTCTCTCTTTCCCTCCCTCCATCTCTCTCTCTCTCCCTCCCTCCCTTCCTCTCTATCTCTCTCTCCCTTCCTCTCTATCTCTCCCTCCCTCTCTATCCCTCCCTCTCTCTCTCTCTCTCTATTTCCCTCCCTCCATCTCTCCCTCCCTCCCTCCCTCCCTCCCTCCCTCCCTCTCCCTCCCTCCCTCTCTCTCTCCCTCCCTCCCTCCCTCCCTCCCTCTCTCTCTCTCTCTCTCTCTCTCTCCCTCCCTCCCTCCCTCTCTATCTCTCTCTCTCCATCTCTCTCATGTACACTTGCCCTATTCCAGGTCCTGACATCTAGAGACGGGAATGAACTGTTTATAGGAAAATAGTATGTAAACACTCAAACAGTGGGGAAAATAGGCTTTCATGGAAACATTTTCATCACTGTTTTATGTGATTTAAAGGGTTTGTGGTTGTGTATTCAGTGTATGTATTTGTGGACATGTGACATGGTAGGTGAGAACAGCTGTCCTCTACAGCACATAGTTCTCTGCAGATCAAGTGCCCCTGGCCAGTGTGTAGTCTCCATTGTGTTGGCTGCTTGATGAATAAGTCATTTGTTAGACAGATACCATGTCAGCTAGCTTCACGAACAATGTGTGTATATATTTTGATACTATGAACGATGAACACTATTCAGTGTTCCAAATCGACATCACAAAAAAAAATTAAGATAACAGTTGTAACGTTATTGTATCACTTATCACAATAATCGCACAAATCTAATTTCGTGTTAAATTAAAGAGAGCTAGTCCAGATCGATGGAGCGCAGCTTCTCCAAGCTTCTCAGCTGGACAGTAATATCCTCTTGGCCTGTGTTGAGGTGTAGGGTGCCAGGGCAGACCGTCTCACACACACCAGCTCATTAAGCCATCAGCCTCCGTCCCATTGGCTGGCCTTCAGCAGGGGGGCCTCCACCTGCCCCTGTGGCTCCCGCCTGGTCACCTGATCCGTTTGTCTTGTTCTGTGATGGCGATACAGCAGCCAGGAAAACAAAACCCTCCTGTTAACTGCAGCAGTCCTGGCTGTTCTCGGTACTTCATGTAATTACAAAGCTGGGCCTCAAGCTGCAGGGGACTCACGCTCTCACAGAGAAGTTAAGATGGATGGAACATGTAGAGTTACTCTGCTCTTACCAATCCAGGCTTCAGACCAGCGCACAGCTCTTCCATTCATGAAGGTCTCCTCTAACAGAATACCCATAGAGTACTGGGTCAAAGTTCACGTCCAGAGTAAGAAAGAGTTGGCGGCCTGACTGATAAAACTGGCAAACTGTAGAGAAATTCATTGTGTGTCTTCAAACAATTGAACTGCTTCATGTAATGTTTGACAGAAAGCTTCTCTTTACGTGTATTTTATGAATCGCTACTCAGAACAAAGTCAACCCTGTCGACAGCAGGAGGGATTTATGGTCCGACGGTCGCCAGAAAGATCATTTTCAGAACTTGAAGGACTGTAGGCTGACTTGATGGATTGCTAGTTTGTGTTTATGGTTCATGTCGATTACAGTAAATACGCGTAATGCTTTGGAGGAAGTTACTGATCGAATGTGTTATTGATTACAAAATTGCAAGCAGCTTTCTTTGTTGAACATTAGTCATTCAGGGATTGTGCCATATAGTTGTGTGAATACAATTTGTTGAATTCATTGAATCTAATTGAATCTAAAAGGTCATTGTTAGAGAAGAAAAACAATATCCGAATATGTTTTTAATGGAAGTCTTTGAAATGTTCTGCTGCTTCATGATGTGAAGAGAAATAACATGAAAAACTGTCAATAAAGAGAAGGACAGAAGACAATGTTTTCATCATGTTTATTTCAATTTGCTTCTCGGATGAATAAATGACTATTTTAATTGTTCTCCTGTTGATGTTATAACATTGACGTCACGTCGATGACAGATCTTAAGAACAGTTTTGTATTGCGTCTGACAAGTTGTCCTTTTTACTTGGACCAATGACTTTGGTTTTTTATTTATACGTAACACTTTTCCACAATGAAAAAAAATGTAAAACTGCATAAATATTAAGTTTGTCCACTGCGACTAAGACATTCATCGAAAAGATCCATCCCACTGCTGGGAGACCTCCAGCAAAACATTAAATCTAAAGGAAACACATGATGCCTTTATACCCAAACATTAAAGAGATTGAACTGACTGGGACATTAATCGGTACACAAAAATGATGGAAAAAACAACAACAACAAACAACAACAAAAAACAGTTAAAGTTAGAAACAATTTCATAAAACCCATAGCCCACATTAAGTGATTTTAAAAAGAAAAACATATGTAAAAATACTTTACCACAATCAAATGAAAAAGACTATGTAAGAAGGAAGTTCAGGTCCATGGAGTGCAGCCTATTTCTCACACGGGTCAGAAGAGATGAGTTTGCCGTGTCATTATTTAGTTCAATATATATTTTTTAATCAAGTATACATTAATATATATACGTATATACACACACACACACACACACTGGACTGCAGAAGCTTGCTCACATAAGAAAACAGGTAACACACCATGGCTTGGAAAGAACCAATGTTTGCGACTACTGCACTGTACACTTCAAAAATATCTTTTTGAAACCACACAAGGCAGCAAAGAGGAAGGGGACAATAACATTGCGCGCTACACATTAGTTGTGGAATTACAATTTACAATCATAAATGAACAATGTCCCATGGCTCAAGGAATATTCTCATTTACAGTAGAATAAATATTATACACTATTGCTAGTCTTCCTGTAAATTACATTCTAACGCTAGACAGAAGCCAAATAGCTTAAGTGTTTAAAGCAGACATATTACTTTGTCGGTCCCTTATGTTTCGAGAGAATTTTTGTGTTTTTCAAGCCCAGTTGTTGATTTAAACTTAAACTAAATCTAAAGTTTCCCCCTCTTCCCATTCTAAATGTTTTCCTAGTTAGTTTGTAAGAGGCTTAGGAATCACTGTGGTCTTGAATGTGGTCATAAATTGGTGACCATGAGCTTGATATCAAAGCGTCCTTGATAGCGATCCTTCTCACTGTATTTGATGTTCTCCCCAAACACTTTGCACTCGATGCGCAGCTCAGTGTTCATGGTCAGGTTGACAAACTGCAGAGCAACCAGAGGCTGGAGATACTGAGGGTGCAGGAGTTTACCATAGTAAGGATAATACTGCAAGGGGAAGCCATTACCAATACCATAGTACTTGATTTCACCAATCTTGCCAGCATCCTCCTCTCTCTGCAAAGATAAGGAATCAAGGGATTAATGATTTTTAAAATGCCATGTTACTGCTAAAGGGAGCCCTCTATTCTACAGTAGTGCTACAACATCTTCCCCCCCACGTACCTTGTTGGTGCAGTAGATTGGGACGACATTGGGCTGAACTTTGTACTGGGCCTCTTCAGGAATGCTCTCGTTGGTGGTAGGGGGCTGATGGGAGGAGAGAGGTAGCAGAGATCAGAAAGTGCAGAAGAGCCACGGGATGAAACCTGGAACATCGTGACGGCTCGAGCGATGGAGGACTCACCCTGGGCCTGAAGTTCACAATCCTGTTCAGTTTAACGACGATGCAGGGTTTTCCTATGCTGAAGCCGAAGTCTTTGTCGTTGTATCCAGAACATTCCTCCAGCACCTGCCTGGAGAAGCGGCAGGCCTTTCTGATCCCCACGTCGCTCTCTAAGTCGCCACGGTTCTTGTAAGTATCAGGGGCGTCTGCAAAAAATCAGGACACAGATCAGGGAACTTTGCTTTGGTAGAAAAGTGAAATCTTCGGTGAAATCTTCAGGGAATGGAGGCCGTGTGTCCATCCTACCTCCACAGTCCTCATACTTCATCTGGTCTCTCTGAAGGTCCTCATCGTACTTGGCCAGGAACTCTTTTAAGGCCTTGGTGTAAGGCAGGTAGGTCGCCACGTCATTCAGGTTGAAGGCAACTTCTGATTTGTCCGAGCGAGGGGTGTGGGAAAGACCTGAGGAAAACACATCGATCGTCGTTGACTTTCAATGACACTACATCAAACAAGCATCTTCAGTTCTCACAGCCCAGAGAAAATGCATAGAAGTTAAACATGGCCTTTAGGGTGGATAGAGAAGGAGACTTTAAAAGACTTAATTGAGTAGTTTTACAAACTTGCCATTGCTTTTTTGGACTACTTGTCTAATACACACTAGTGCCAAAGATTGGATGATGAGTTCAAGACTTTAGCGGAGGATAAACCCGTAGCAACAACAAAAAAATACAGATGTCATCTTTCTCTAATGTTAAATGTCGAAGCAGCATATTTGGGAACCGCTTTTCAAGTCCATCCTTTAAGTCACATGACCACAACACTGATAAAAGGAAGTTGTGTGAGGTGTCACTCCACATGTGTACCATGTCATGAGGAAATACACATGTGGGTTTATAAAACCCTGACATGGCACATTTCTTCAAAATGAACACCTGAAACAGAGCCACAAACTCTACTGAAGGAGGTTTCAGTCAAATCTACAGACTTGGTCAATATGCTAATGAAAGGTGACATATAATCTCACCATCTTTACGTCATTCGACTCCCCCTAACAACCCAAAATTGTGTAATGAACCATGTATTAATTCTAAACCAAGTCAAGTATTTATTTAAACAACTCAATCTACTGTTAGGAAGACCTCCAATGATTGTCATGATAAACAGTTTGCCATCTGGTAGGCAAACCAACTAGTCGAAATCTCACAGTCTAACTAATCTTGGTGGCAGAAGTGTGAAATTCAACATGAGGATGTTTGACCTCCTCCTCCTCCTCCTCCTCCTCCTCCTCCTCTTCCTCCTCCTCCTCCTCCTCCCTCTCAGATATTCAAACACACATCTGGACTGTGTGTTCCCAGTTTAGCTCCAAAACATCTGAGCAACAATCCGAGGTCTGCAACAGCGGTGCGGGACGATGACAGGTCGCGTTACAGATGTGTTCGACACACTGTGGCAACACTCTCCTGTCTCAAGTAGCACGACAGCTCTGCTTCTCTCTGCCCATCCTGAACTCCCTCTACACTCACTGTGTCGTGGCAGGAGCTGTGCTTCAAGGGAGCATTCCTGTGGCCAAAATACATATGGAGACTGAAGTGAGCTCAGATCAGCACTGTGAGGCTGCCTGTGCATGTGACTATAAGATGGGGGAAGAGGTTGGTGTTCAGGATCAGCAATCACAGTGTAGTCAGATCGTTTGACACGAAATAAAGAAGCTAATGATAAAAAATTCAAATAAATAGTATTGAAACAGTTGGCATCCACTTGTATTCATTGCTTCCATGCTATGCTGTGTGTGTACTGTAAAACACCAGGATAGGAATACTCTTTCCTAAAAATGGCATTTGAAAGTCACTATTGACAGTCTCCCATTATCCCAGCAGACATGCGCACTGCAGATGCACAGGACAGGTCATTGCGAAATGCTGCTGATTCATTCCCAGAAAAAGGACAACCACCATGTTGTGTATCCCTTCCAGTCTTCAGAAGGCTCTAATCTAGGTATATTAAGGAGGAGGTCGTGTTCATGTGGCAAAAACACAAGATGTGGTTTCATGTCTTGGCGCTGAACGGTGTCGTCCTCCTTATTCGGTGAATAAACAGGATCAACAACTTGTAACTGATGCGTTCAATGGACTCAAGTTATTTAACGATCATGCTTGGACACATCAAAATCAAGCGGGAACTGCAGTCCAAAAACCTGCTGTGTGAACGAGCCAAGTCCATGTTCTTACCTGGGGGGGCCACGCGGTCCTGCCAAGTAGGTTTGTAGTCACTTAGGGTCAAAAGCAAGGCTTGGATGGTGCCAATGAAGATTCCAGCCAGGCAACCGTAAAATATCACATAGAAGAAGAGAATTTTAACTGGAAAAGAAGAGAAATAAAACAATTTTCACAACTGCCTTTCGAGAAATGTTCCTGTTGAAATCTCAGAAATATGTTAATACTGTATACTGTGAGTTTTAGTGTAAACCACTAACCGACTGTTGGATTATAGATTTAAGATTTCCACAGCCGTCAGACAATCATGCACCTGTATGTCTTTAAGAAACAGCACCAGCCACTAATGTACCGTAAACGCTCACACGTGTAACGTCACAAGTTTCACAAATCATCAAAGAGTCATCCAGATCACTCACTGTCAGCTCATATAGCAGTTCTACATCCACAAAAGGTTATCGGATGCTGAGACTCTCTCAAAACACAGTTTGAACGTTTCCAATAGGTTCCCAGTTCTGTTTAACAGGGCCATGTTTGGTGAGCAGCCATGACTATAGCTCTGAGGATCACTTACAGTCAAGCAACTTCACACAGCTTCCACTGTCTCCCCATGGGAGGGAAGTCAGCAAAATGCTACACGGATTAAACAGTGGCTGTCTTTGTCTTTCTGGGTTTTCAAGAGCAGGACAATTAAATCATTTTATTGACAACTTGAGCAAAAACTGAAGTTTTTCATTAGGTTATACAAGACGACTCAAAGGTAGAAGGACATTTGACTCTTTTATAGCCAGTGAGACGGCAGATATTTAGTTGTTGATATCTCAGAAGCAAATTAAACAGCTGAACTATTCAGGGTAGGCAGAGTAACAATTAATCATCCACACTTGGTGCTTCTGAACGACCCCAGGAGGGATGTCAAGGCCTTCTACTGCATGAAGCAGCCAAGGTCAAAGGGTCATTTTCTATAAAGACACCTGGGTATATTTCTTCACATCCGCATTACTTATGAAGCCTTTATCCTGGTCTTGCTTGTCACTGGACCAAAATTAGTATTTCTAACCACAAGAACCCAAAGAAACGGTTTCATCTCATTTAAAAACTGCCATTGTCATCTTGATTATTTGTTAAGTTGCTTTTGGATCTACGCATCTAAAACATCGTGTTTGCCGCAATTCGACCAAGTGCGCAAGAGTCAGTCTGGGATGTTAAAGCACGCAGCACACGCGCGCATACATGTCATCACACGAGCGCGCATACAGGGCATGTGCGGACATCTCGAGCGCATCAGCAAATTCGAAAACTTCCTTACGCAAATAGTTAAGTCATCAAATCTAGTTCCTTTTCATAAACGGTATCTAATTAAAGACATCAAAGAACTCTTTTACGTATCCAAGTCTTGTTAACTCGTTGTTCTAGACCAGGATACGTGTTAAATGTATGACATTGAAAAGACGGAGGACACTGACTTTGGTACAAAAATGCAGACCTAATCAGAACCGACCTGGTATCAGTGTACATAGTAACACTAGCCGAACAGTGTCCTCTATTTCCAAGCAGGCCATATATCCTTGGCTCACCTTGGACTATGATGCATTTTTAACCCCTTCTATGGGCCACCAGTCTGCAATGGAAATCTACAAACACTTTAAATGATGGACCTTTACACAATGTCGCCAAATACGATCAATAACGCACAGACAAAATACACGATCAGTGAACCGTTCTCCTGTTCTGTTTATGATCCACTACAGTACCTCCCGCACGCTGGATATTACATTAGAACCACGCAAATTCACGAACAAGACACATTATCAACTTTGTCCTTCAATGACCTCCCTGTTTTAGTCTGACTGTAAAGAGATGAGAGGCACCTGGATCAATTAACAACCGGACTGAATGAACGGTCACCTATTGGTTTAGTGTACGTGCTATAAAAAAGCCGCAAAGCCAAGTCAAACAGGTTTGAATGTATCATGCTTACAGTGCAAGGATATTAATATTAACACCTATGACTTCTGACCTTCCCAAACCTTCCAATATCAGATGATCTGAACCCATTTACATCTTATACTCACACCAACTTCCCCCGGTACGTCCAAGCAATTCCCCCTTTTCCGAATTCCATACAGCCTTTTTCCAGCCACCTTCTTCCTTTTTCCCGGACATTTTCTATAAGAGGTTTTATTTTCCAAGGATGTATGCCTTCTTTGTTCAGCTTCCTTTACCGCACTGCCAAGCCTCTGGAGTACGACCACCTTAAAAAACCCTGGAGTTGTACTCAGATTCCTCCGCTGAGAAGCACATTCATATAGGCGCTGTCAGACTCCGCCTGTTCTGAATACGCTACCTATGAGGGGGCGGGGCTGGTGAGGAGGCGAGCCTAGTGAGGGGCGGGCCTAGTGAGGGGGCGGGCCGGGTCTGACCAATCACGCAGGAGAGTCGGTATATACGTCATGTACAGTTTTTTGGCAGGGCAGGTGCTCGTTTTTTTTTTTTTTTTTTTTCTTCTTTTATCCTACTTTTCTGTACACTGGGGACAGTTCTGTTGTCACAATGTCCAATTAACCTACCACGTGCATGTCTCTGGGGCAGGTGCTCATTTGCTCCACCCGACCGTGCGCAGAAACGTCAGAATACCTGCGACTCAAAAGCAGCTGGGACTCTGAAGCCTAACCTGGGTTCCATCAAACCCCAGGGGTCCAGTGAGTCAGTCTCTGGGGTTCAGTGAGTCAGTCTCAGGGGTTCAGTGAGTCGGTCTCTGGGGTTCAGCGAGTCAGTCTCAGGGGTTCGGCGGAGGTCAACACACACATCCGATTCATATGATTTGTGATGACACGATCCAATTAAGAAGGGTTCAGGTGAATGCACATATGGAACTGGTGGGGTTCAGTAACTCCAACAAGGTTAAGAACTACTGATGTAAAGCCTACATCACCACGTGAATCCAGAGACCAACTAGTATGTTAATTATGTAAAGTCTACTTCTCTGCAGTGGAAATATACGCAGCATGGGAGTAACACTGGAAAGTACTTGCTGATGCTAACCACAGGATCACTTATCAACTGTACCACACATAACTGATTGACCACAATTTGACAAGGAAAGCTGATAAATGTGAACATTAACTTGTCTTAGACCAGTTCGTATTCCAAACCGCTCACACCCAAGACCCATTCAGTGTACAAATGGCATCCCAAAGTGAGCAAACAATCTGTAACCTTGAGATCCTGCCAATTCAAAACGGAAGTATCAAAAGTGGAAATGTCACATGTGTTATGTACCAACACGTCTCATGTTTTAAAGCTGAGCGGAGTCTGACAATGGTTTATTCTCCCCAAATAGAACAACTCTGGTAGATGACTGCTCCTGTTTTACCAATGCATTCAATGCCATGTAAAAAAGTGATGACTATGCAAAGACCCACGTGGGTTCAGCTCATTTCAAACAGTTTGATATGTTGAGTTTGATACAGCATGTTGTTTGCTGCCTTGTGATTGGCCAATAGAGAAGCAGACCTAACTGCCATCTCATCCAATCAAAACACTGGAAACTTCAAGGCCTCTGGGCATGGGTAGGGTCCTTGAGATAAATAGTCCTGAAGATTTGAGATGTTTCCCTGCTCTAGCACACTTGATTCAAACAAATGGGTCATTATCATGTTCAGTGGAAGCCTCATAATGACCAGGGTTGCCTACCCCTCCCTGAGGGATACAATACATCTGTAACTGCAGCTCCAGCGATGCACATTTACATTTATTCATGATATATTTGTTTAGCGGACGCTTTTATCCAAGGCGATTACATATTTGACACTTCAATCTCTATGCAAAAATATTATATTTGAGTAGATTTAATGCACAAATATGAATATTATTATTATTAGATCTGCCCTTGTTGGAGATGGTTCCAAGGTTGTTGGAGTCATGTGAATCAGCAGGTTAAGACATTGGCCTCATGATTGGAAGATTGTGAGTTCGATTTCCTGGCTGTGACTATTGTGTCCTTGGGCAAGGCACTTCACCCTGCTTGCCTCAGGGGGAATGTCACTGTGTTTGCTGTAAGTCGCTTTGGATAAAAGTCTGCCTGCTAAATGAGTATTTATATTTATTATTTTATTCATATCCACTCTACGATTAATATTTTGTGGCTAAAATGCATGTATGTGTATGAGATCCTGTCAAATTCATTTGAATCTGGGTTCCAGAATCCATAAAGTTCTTAGCAAGCAAACCCACAAGCGGTCGATTGTTATTGACCCAGGTGAAGTGAAGTAAGGATGGTCAGTGGCACCTCAAAACACACATGGCTGAACCGCTTCAAAGTTCAATAGAGTACAAACCCAAATCAAATGCCATTAAAGCCCTTGAAGATGACTCTACTCTACAGCGTTATATAAAAACACTTTTTCCGGAAACACTGAGGGGAAAATTAACTGAAAAAGTACTAAAAGTCCTAAATTGTAATTCAAGACTATACAAGACCACAGTACATGATGGTAAACCCATTTATACATTTCTTAAAGGATCAAAAACAGAACATATTGTATGTACTAACTAAAATGGTGACAGAATTATAATGCCATAGTTGATTCACAGCTTCAAACTCTGTGGGTGTTTTATTTCACTGTCGGAGGCTGTACAAAGTGGATGTTTAGACTTCAGACAGTAAAGCTGAGGTTCACTATCAGTAATAATAACCCTGATAGCCATGGACATCAGAACAGAACTGATTCAGTTGGCTGTGGGAACATTTCTAGCAAAATCACAGCTGTTAACCACCAGTTTGGTGTGAACCTATGAATTGCATTCCAGGAGTTCTTTCAGTAGTTATATATACAGTAAAGACCAGGTGTCAGAGTATCGGTTCTACTATATTAACAAGGTGAGTGTGACATTGGTCTGTAAATAGCTCTCAGAGTAACAAGAAATCGGACGTAGATCAATCAATAATCTCCCAGAATCCTTTTCAACGTGGCTCCCAGTGGCAAATATACCATAACTTAAAAGGAGAGGACATAAAATCCACCAGATACTTCCTGTTTCCTTGCTGCTTTCTTGCAGTTGCAAAAACAGCCACATAACCTCTTGATATTGGAAGGCTGTGGGTCTCTTCTGTGTTTGACTTGACATTGTTGTTCAGAAACACATATAATCACTGCTGTGGCCATTGTCTCTTTGTGTATATTTAATATAAACACAGGTGTATCACACCATAATTGGATGTGTCTATTGTACCATTACCAATGCAGTATGGTGGAAAAAAACACCTGACCCTGTGTTTGGGCAGTTGTGATTTGTCAATATCGGTGAACCAAATGGGGGGGGGAGTGGTCACATGGCTGAGTGGTTAGGGCGTCAGACTAGTGATCGCAAGGTCACAAGTTCGATTCCTGGCTGAGGCAACATGTCCGTTGTGTCCTTGGGCAAGGCACTTCACCCTTTCTTGGGGGAATGTCCCTGTAAGCGTCTGCTAAATGACTTCCTAAGTAAACACTTCCTGTGTTGTTCTGCTTCCGTCTGTCACCGTTGTCATCACATCCCAGTACTGCTTCCACTGTCACTCACCTGTTGGTGAGTTGATCTTGTCCACTTCTCTGACTCACACTCACTCACACACACTCACATACACACACACATACACACACATACACACACGAGCGTCTCCCAGAAACACCACCTTCATCAGCAACTCCTGTGTAATTAGCTAGTGTGGCTGGTTAGACCAGGTTCTTTAGCTATGTGTGCACTGCTGCTGGACTTCTACAAGCTCCCATTTTTCGTGCTTTCAGTCATTATAGGTACGGCTCACTTAAGGTCAAAGTCTCACCCAGATATTAGATGCAGCCCTAATAGTGTGTCCTGCCCAGGTACTCTGTACTTTGGTATTTTGAATGGACAAAATGTGTTTTTGCACACAATTGAAACCAACTGTTCGCAATACACAGACATACTCATACACACACACACACACACACACAAATGCTCACTCACAGGCACACATGCACAAATATGGTTGGTTGCGTACACGCACACCCACTCACGCACACATCCGTACGCAGGTCAGTGCTCAGTGCGTATGTGTGTGTGTCCTTGACCATTTAATGATCTAAAGGCTGCAGAGCAAAGTCTGCAGTAAGACTGTTTACAGGTGAACCAGCGTGGCCGCCACAGGAAATGTGTAGGCTTAGCATGAAGTTAAACCTCAACCAATAACAAAAGGGTTTGAAATGGAAACGTTTCATGTGTTGCTGCTGTGTCATTGGAATTCACTCGTTTACGCTATAGTACTATTTTTAGTGCTTGTTTTTTCATAACATTGTAAGTTGTCTAGTGGAGGGCATGGTTGAAATGAGGGAAGGACCTAACTTTGCTGTGAGTAAACAATCCTGGTTATTTTACCTTGAAACAGTGATTCGAATCTAGAACTAGTGTGTATGTGTGTGTGTGTGTGTGTGTGTGTGTAGAAACACAGTGTGTCCCTCTGCAATGCCCTTCCATCTCCTTGAGGATCTCTGAAGCAAGTTGACAGAGACTCTCTGTCCTTCTACACTGAAAGCCAATCTGCAACGATGTTAAGGCAAATCATTGACAGAGATTCATTATTGAAAGTTTAAAACGTCTTTTAACTGATGCCGTAGGTTAATGTGTCGTGCTGTTAGAGGAATTCCCCAACTTGGGTTAGAATCGTTTTCAATTCCCTTCTTGGACTAGTTCAGCTCTCTTGAATCTACACAGGGGTAACTGCTTTTGGTCCTGTTTATAAAAGCGAATCAGGACTCATTTGCACATGACTCAGACACAACTCACTTGGGGAGTCTGTCTTCAGAAAGCAAAATGGGAGGTAGAGGAGGGCTTCATTTGATCCTCTGAAGTCTAAACACACATGGGGGAAGATGACCTGCGGCCATGAAAGATTCACCGCAGCAGAAACATGATAGGACAAAGACGTCGGACTCCTCCCCCTTCCAGACCAGGTCACATCAGAGTAACGGTTGGTTATGGTGCCTGAGTACGACGTGTCTCCTGCATTGTGCCTCCATGGGTTCCTGAGGAAGCGACAAAGCGGTACAAGAGAAACCACAAACCAGGAGGAAATGTGTGCCCTGTTTCCTCAGGAGACAAAGCAAATGTAGTCAACAAACCCAAAGCAGTAACAAAGGAACAGTGTAACACAGAACCTGTCCCACTATTAGATTAGATTAGATTCTACTTTAATGTTATTACACAAGTACAAGTACAGGGTAACGAAATACAGTTAGCATCCAACCAGAAGTGCAAAACAGTTATGACAACAGAATATAATAATAAATATGGGTATACTCAGAATATACACAGTATGAACAGTATAATCAGAATATACATGAATACAGTATACAGTACAATATCCCACTAGACATGGCTCTCCCCATACAACAACACAGTTTGATATGTGAAACAATATATAGCTTCAACCTCAAAGGTAAGTGAAACCTGTGTTGAGTGTAAATAGAGACTCTCTATTAAAAATGTATGGTTTTCTTTAGTCCTGAATGTCATCAAAACCCAGATAGACGTAAACAGAGATCAAATGGGAGCTTTTTATTAGGCAACTGATGTTACGTGGAAATATTACAAGTGATTATGACCAGGAGCCAAATCGGGAACATTATGAACATCGAGCATGGATTCTATCAGCAGTTGCCCAAGCATCAATTCTGCAAAGCAGATTATATGTTAATAAGCTGTTTGAATTGGGGTGAGTAATTTGTGGCACAGAAAAGCTCTTAAGCGGTTTTAACCGTTACTGGAGAAAAAAAAAACATTTGGAGTCACATGCATGTTTGTTTCCATTGTACCAGCTTTTCCCCCTGATTTGCTCAAGGCCATTTTTCAACTTTAGCAACATAAATGCTAAACATCTTCACCTTCCCTCCTTCCTGTTTGGCTTGGCACAGTCCATTGCCATGTCAGCCATCTTTCCAACTGACTTTACAACCTTTTTGCAAACATTGTCTTTTTTTCTCTCTCATTTACTGAGACACATTTAATTATGTTGTGATCCTCATTGATGTTTCCTACAATATTAGAAGGACTTCTTGTCATGCACAGTGATTTAATCTATTATCATTGGCTCTGGACACTCAAACTAACCCAGTCCAGCTGTTATGGTTTGACAGTGTGGGTGGTTTCATCTCTCTATCTTTCCTTTCACAGCCTGTGTTTCATATTGATTTCCTTACATGTTCTCCTGAGACAAATAACAAGCTAAACTGATACCAGAAACACTAAACTCAATTGAATCAGAACAGAACTTCCGTTCCATCAACACAACCAATGCTGTGACTTCAGGATAGAGAGGTTATGAGGAGGTCAAAACTGACGAGCAAATTAAACGCTCCGAACTAGACTGTCTTGTGTACTTCTGCTTCCTGACAGATATTTAGTTTCTCAGGCCGTTAGAAGGGGGGGGGGGGGGGGGGTTGTTCTCCGTCCCGGACATGTCAGGGCTGCTGCTTATGAACAGAGGTGACCTCCGCTCAGGTCCTTCAAAGGTCATCCTCTCAGAGAAGAAGGACGTTACGGAATGGAGTCTGAACCAGAATAAGCAGGTGTTGAGAGGTATAACAAAGTATTTGGGTAAGTTGTACCTTCAACACCAGGATTGAAGGACATCTTTAAATGGAACCGCATGGCTACGGTCAGTAGGAGACTATGAATGTGCTATTTGTGTGGTTTGGATACGATCTATTTCGATTTTTTTTAGGAATGATTACTTCTTGGAGTTAATTAATCACATTTATTTTGCACGTATTGGTGAGTGACAATTCATCATTGCAGGATTTGTCAGGACTTGGTTAGCCTAGCTTTGACTGGACAGTAAGTCTCTCCAGGTAGATATAATACATCTGAAGTCTCTATTTATTACGGGTCCCAAACACTAGCGATGCAAAGCTGTGCACACTGACGACAAGCATGGATTTGCTCTGGGTGAATGGAGGGTAGCAACGTTCACACATTCTCAATCACTCCCTCTCACACGCCAGAATTATATTCACGTTGTTGTCGACAGACTCACTTCTTCCAGTCAAACTACAACAGTCTGAAATGTCATCTCTGCTTCATTATTGTTGCCAGGAATTGATCAAGCTTGTGTTTAATGAACTCTAAATGATGAATTGAAGAAGGTGATCAATCTCGACGCCCGTCCATCCCCCCCTGCCCCTAGTAGAGCTGCGGGCTGGACTGAAAGACAGCACTGGACTGTGGAGAGTGTGAGGAGCTGTGATCATTTACAAGATGGGTATTCTACCACTAAAGCCTAGTATGGATAGCATGGTTGAGTTAGGTCTGACTGAGCCAGTGTAGCAGTCTGGTTAAGAATCTGTGACACACCATCTGAATTGGAAACACCATCAGTTATTTCCAGTTGGACTGTGGTGAGATGACCTGCTATTTTGAGTCACTGTGCAGAATGCCAGGCAGTAGGCTTGGATTTCAATTTCCACCACCTATAACTGTGAGGGTGGAAGGTGTTGATGCAGCAGATCAATGCTATGACTCTGTGAGGACATATGTCACCAACCCTAAGCCAACTGCCTAAGGGTGCATGCCTGCTGGGGGTGCATGCCTGCTGGGGGTGCATGCCTGCTGGGGGTGCATGCCTGCTGGGGCTGCATGCCTGCATGTCTTACTGGGGCTGCATGTCTTACTGGGGGTGCATGTCTTACTGGGGGTGCATGTCTTACTGGGGCTGCATGTCTTACTGGGGGTGCATGTCTGCTGGGGGTGCATGCCTGCTGGGGGTGCATGCCTGCTGGGGGTGCATGCCTGCTGGGGGTGCATGTCTTACTGGGGGTGCATGTCTGACTGGTTATGCTTGTGTTTATGTTTGTCAAAACATTATCGAATGAACATAAATATCTGCATAATTCGTTAGCATGGAAATTTCAGAGAAGTAAATGTTGCAAATGAATCAATAAACAGACTGGGAACTTTCATTCTGTTTTAGAATCCATTTCTCTGCTCTTGTAACCTCGCTTCACTGCCAAGGTAAGTACGTGCAAACACTCCACAGCTGTGTTGGTATTGTTCTGCTTCAGTATGTTCCACTTGAGGAGGGAAGTTCTACTGATGGACATGGGAAGCTGGAGCTGAAACATCACACCACTTTGCATCTTCCACCTCAGGATTCTGTCCTTGACTACTGTGCGTGTCAGAGCACCTCACAATAATTTACATTTAGTCATTTATCAGACGCTCTTAACCAGAGCGACTTACAGCAAGTACAGGGACATTCCCGTACTTCAGTAGGGTAGGTGCCCTACTGAAGTGTTCAGTAGGGTGAAGTGCCTTGTCCAAGGACACAACGTCATGTAGTCACAGCCGGGAATTGAACTCACAACCTTCCGATCATGAGTCCAGCGCCTTAACCCGCTGAGCCACCTGACTCCCCATCAGGTTTCTACACAGGAGTGTGTGTGTGTGTTTCTGATTTGCTAGTGCAAATCCCCCCCCCCCCCCCCCCCCCCCCCCCCCCCCCCCCCACTGTCACCTGCCGGATGACAGTCTGGTCTGGAACTCGGCCACACCGCTGCAATCTGTGCTGAGTCACTTTCTCTGTGGCTGTGTGAACCAGCTGTCAGTGAACAGGGTAAGCCTGTCTGGGGAAATGGGCGAGCAAGAGCAAGACACAGAGAGTGTGATGGAGAGAGGGAGTGTGTTCGACGTCTGTGTGTGTGTGTTTGTGTGTGTGTGCGTGTGTGTGTGTCACCGCTTGCAGCTAGCCAATTGTCACAGACCCTGGCAGTCTGGATTTGGAACGGTGGAACAGGACCAAGTCACGACTGGAACATGCAGTACTGCGGATTGTCTGTGATGCTGTCGACACAGAGCTGCAGTACCCAGAAGAACCTTCTGGAGACAGAGCGTTCACAGAGAACAGTCCTGCTGCCCCTTCAGCAAGAAGTCTCAAAACTACTCTCATGATCAGAAATGGAATGTATTCATGGATCTAATGAAGTACACAGGGTTTTGCTGTAGTGAAATGCCCCCCAACCCCCCTCCCAACACACATGCACAGCCACACACACACACAGCCACACAAAGCCACACACACAGCCACACACACACACATAAACACACACAGCCACACACACACAGCCACACACACACAGCCACACACACACACAGCCACACACACACAGCCACACACACACACAGCCACACACACACATAGCCACACATGCACGCAAGGAAAAACACTGCTGCCACTGTGCTTCTTTCGAACGTGATCCTGTGGTGGACAGAAGGTGTAATCTGAGCATCTGAGCACACAGCGTCAGACAGCTGGGAAAACTGGAAGCAGTCTGTGTTGTGACCCCTGCAGAGGACGCACCCTGGGCCCTCCCCACCCTGGGCCCTCCCCACCCTGGGCCCTCCCCACCCTGGGCCCTCCCCACCCTGGGCCCTCCCCACCCTGAGCCCTCCCCACCCTGGGCCCTCCCCACCCTGGGCCCTCCCCACCCTGGGCCCTCCACACCCTGAGCCCTCCCCACCCTGAGCCCTCCCCACCCTGAGCCCTCCCCACCCTGAGCCCTCCCCATGGCTGGCCACATGGGCCGTGCTGAGGGAGCCTCCACCCTCCACCCTCCGCCCTCCACCCTCCGCCCTCCACCCTCCACCCTCCGCCCTCCACCCTCCACCCTCCGCCCTCCACCCTCCGCCCTCCACCCTCCTCTTCCTGGGAAATGTCAACAATGCCGTAGCTTTACTGTAAAGTGAAGCCATTGGTTTTTTTGAAAGTAGACTTTCACCTGTACCGTGCATGGCACACCAAACACAGAACTCCCTGTACGGTTCCTGGTAGAACGTCCCTTGATCAAAGGGTTCTACCTGGAATGCATGTGTTAAAAGGTTATAGGGAAAGTCGGATGAATTTTCTTTGGAATGATCAGAATAGTTCCTTAGGGTTCCACTTTGCAGCTTTATGTTGATATTAGCTGTAGTTGACAGAACATTAACAATGTAAATCACAGGAAATGGATTGGCTGCCTGATAATCTTTATGGTTTGAAAACAACTGATAATGGGGTCGATTTTTCAAAGGTCCCCTTCAAAATCCATCAGCTAATGGATCAGCCTTGAACACAGTACATTGTAAATTGGTCCCAGCTTGTCCTCATCTGGTTTGGAAAGACTCCTGGGTTCTAAGACTGGTGGTCCTGTTTGTAGTCTAATCCTTGTTGCTGTTCGTTTGAGTGTTTCAAGAGCGACCTGTCTTCACGGGATTACACACGTTTTGAGCGGATGAAAACAACAACCTCTTTCTTGTTGGTTTGATGAAATTAAGGGTTCAAGGATGGGGAAAACGTTGTTAACCATAGCGCCGTTAACCATGATTACCTAAATGAAAGCACACGTTTGAATGTTTTGAAGCTAATCTTTTGCCTGTTCTCAAAACGAGTCCTGTCATCGACTCCCTGAAACCTTCCAGAAGCATCGTCCTCTTTCAGTGTTCAGCTCCCATTTCCATTATTCCAGATAATGAAGCTCAGTTCCTGAGCCCTGGTTCATCCCTGTTCCATCTCCACACTGATTTATTTCACTCACGCTAGACTTCCTCAAGCGAATGACATGTTGGAGACAACATCTCTTTTTTTATAGAAGTGTAAATACTCTTAGCGGATGGTTTTACGGAAGTGAACTGAATGTTCATATCGAGTGCCAGTTGAAATGATGTTGGACACTGGATAGCCACACTGGATCACAGAGGAATCTGAGAGATGGAGGGGGACTCATGTACGCATGCAGAGGAAAACAACCCCCTGTTCCATTTAAGAACCGAACACCTTCCTGTTCCATTGAAGAATCGAACAGCTCGAGTTACTTCATCCCTGCAGCACACAGCACACAGTTAGAATGAATACTGTAATGTCCTTTATCTCTCTCATTCATATGTTGCCTCAGTCCCTCCCTTACACCCAGACATACAACCAAGATGTCTTCCTCCTCTCTCTTCCAGGTACTTCCTCCCCCATGCTGGCAGATAACATTGGCCTGTCCTCTGCTGCACCTGCAGTAAAGCGTGTTCACAGTAACCTGGTATTGACAGTACTGCTCCTGACCGCGCTGACCTCTGGAGCTCTGTTAGACATTCTACAGAGACTTCCTCAGCAGGCTCCGCCTCCTGCTTGGCTCCTCCCTGGAGGAACACTGCCAGAGGCCCCTCCCCTCTCAGATCACCTGGGCTTTTCTTCTTCTTTTTTTTTTACACAGAACGTCACGACTGCGGCAGGAAGTGCTGACTGGAATGCCCTTCCTGCGATACTCAACCTTCATTTCAAGCGTGTACATAGCCTCTAGATGCCCTAGGTCTGTCACTCTCCAATAAGTACCTTCTTTAACAAACAAATACATGTCATTTGGATTTGTATAACCTCCCTCATTTGAATGGCCGTAACCAGAGACTTTGTTTTGTAATACCAGGGGAAGGGACTGTGTTGTCCCACTAGTCTCTGCCAGAGTGGGGACAGGCAGAAGGGCACTGAGGCTTATGACTGCAATCATCGACAAGAAGATCCTGCTTTGGGCTTTTCCCCTTCAGCCTCATACACACACACATTTAGAGGACACATATAAATATACCTCTTATATTCCTATGTATGCCATAGTATATTTACTGAACATTAATTTTCTAAATCCCATACATATATAGGTGTGTATATAACCAGCCAGCATAGAAATACACTGAGCCCGTATACCAGTGCAACTGTGTTATTAATAGCAACAATACACTTGCGAGCATGGGTAGAGCGAGAGAGAGAGAGGCGGAGGAAGAGAGTGAGAGGGGGTGTTAGAGAGAATGAGAGAGAGAGGGAGAGAGAGGGAGAGAGAGAGAGCGAGGGAGAGAGAGAGAGGGAGAGAGAGAGAGGGAGAGAGAGAGAGAGGGAGAGAGAGAGAGGGAGAGAGAGAGAGGGAGAGAGAGGAAGAGAGAGAGAGGGAGAGAGAGAGAGAGGGAGAGAGAGAGAGAGAGAGAGAGAGAGAGGGAGAGAGAGAGAGAGGGAGAGAGAGAGAGGGAGAGAGAGAGAGAGAGAGAGGGAGAGAGAGAGAGAGAGAGGGAGAGAGAGAGAGGGAGAGAGAGAGAGGGAGAGAGAGAGAGAGAGAGAGAGAGGGAGAGAGAGAGAGGGAGAGAGAGAGGTAGAGAGAGAGGGAGAGAGAGAGACAGAGAGAGAGAGAGAGAGAGAGAGAGGGAGAGAGAGTCCCCTATAACGTAAGTGCAGGGTGGTAATGGGAAAGGTTGAATCCTCCACAGACGTCATGCGGACTGACGTGGAAAAGTACTGCCACTTCTGGGCCAGCTGGGCCTGAGCTGAGACCGAGCTGTGCTCCCTGAAGGGGACCGGGAGGGATTAAGCCATTACCCAATCTTCAATTTCGTTTTTTTTTTTTTTTTATCCCCCACCCTAATTTCACGGTCTGTAATCTGAAAGTGAAAACCCAGAAGAGGACAGGACTGTCCTCTCTCCTCACCTGACTTGACTTCCTGTGACTTCACATTCATCGTTCCTCATCGTACAACATACAGGGCACACGGCTAGTTCGCGCTCACGCTCCGCATCCATGACAGAATGTCTTGAGTAATATTACTGAGCAACAATACCATTAGTATGACACATTGGATCAACTAAATAACAGCAAACATGTATTCTCCATCGTCTAACTCTTTGCACCGACTTGACTGGTGTCTGATGTGGCATGTGATCGCCCTCTACTGAAAGCACCGGTCCATTACATGCCAAGTCCAAACCAGGCAAAGAGTTTCAATGTGCTGTGTGTTCTGTCACAGGATCATCCTCATCAGGACTACTGCACATCAAGGATTTCTGCTTGTAGTCATGTGTAGAGCAACACACACCCTGCACAGTGGCTCCCCTCATTCACGTCCACCGGACCTCAGCTACTGCAGAAAGGCTGTTGCCTGTCAACAGCAACGACCCCTGGAAGTCTGCGCTGATTTGTAGGCCGTGCTTACACAGTAAACACACACACAGTCAAGGCTGTGACAACTGGCCTATCACAGCCTGAACGTCTGGGAGAGACGTAGCGAGCTGCAGCGGTTTGATCTGCTCGTCCTCTGCTCCGCTTTCAACTTCCTGTACGGCGGCAGCGCGTGCTTGATCCGCTTCTTTGGTTTCAGCCCCCCCCACACACCCCCCCACACCCACCCCCTCCCGCCTGTCATCCCTCATCTCATCGTCACGTCCCCATGATTAATGAGAACAGCACCTCCCTCCTTACTCTGTGTGAGTGCTCCTTCGTGAGCAGGAAGACGGCTCCTGCAGCAAAACACCATTTACATTATTAATGATCATCCCTGTTTCTAGGCAGGTGCGTCAACACTGCTCTCAGACAGCACACGGAACTTCAGGCAGACTAACACACACTTATCATGCTAACGTTCAGTTACAGATCACTCCTATAGGTACCACCCAGGGTACGATAAACCTGTTAGTGATAATACAGTTTCTGTCTGTCTTATCTGTGTGTGCAGATGACACTGGAAAAATCTAGCACTTAAGTACAAACTAGTATGTTCAACTGAAGTCCCGCTCCAGGACACCTGAACTGGCAGGTTTACAAGGCTGACGACAGTCCAGTTCTGGATGTAAGCAGCCTGTGAGCGTGAGCTCCATACAGCAGGAGGTGCAGACGCTGGTCTGCAGTCCAACGTCTTCTGCGTGCCAAGCAGACATGACAGCACAGTGCAGGCTGAGGGACAGCACTGAGGCACAGCACTGAGGCACAGCACCTCACCGTGTTCATGGCTGAAGGATACACATCAATCATGCATGTCTTAGGAAGTTGCTCCTCATTGGTCGCCTCGACTGCACTGTCACATCATCTGAATTCAGTATTTGAATGTGCCTGAGAGTTCATATTGTCTGAACGCTTCAGTGCTTGTTCGTCTTTCATAGCAGACGGGTTTGTCGATTTCAACAAGACTTTCTAAATTAAAAATCCTTCAAGGGACTTACAGATGTTTAATGGATCAAATGAACCTCATTGTAAAAGCAGGAAAGTACAGAGCCCATCAAAATAGATGACTCAGCTGGTTTTGAAGGCAGCTCGGAAGGTCGTTGGTACAGCTGGTAGTGTGAGTGCTCGGTCTCCTCCTCGATAGATTCTACAAATCACTGACGGAAGTGACAAGGTCAGACAGAGGTCAGTGTCACGTGCAGGAGTATCCTTCTATGTACGGTCACAATCTATGTTACCCTCTGGCCTGTATTTATATTATTATAATAGACTAATCAGAATCAACCAGCATCATAAGGAAGGCTGTGGACTCGTACTGCCATGGTCATTTGTAGTGTTAGTGGTGAAGTGCTGGTACAGTCCGGGTTTCCATGCATTTTCAAAGGCCAATGATATTTACTGTAAGCATATTGTGATCCCCGTGAAGTCGAATGACAGGCAGCTGCTTGGAATCTAAACAGGGTGCGAGGACACTGTGTTCTAATTCTGTCTCTCTGTACCGTCTGTGTCCAGAGTGAATCCTCTGTGTTTAGTTTATCCCTGTCAGACTCCACCCCCCCAGAAATCCTTCAAGGTGAAAATTAGAGAACACACAGCATAAAGACTCCAGTCAGGGTTCTGCTGGATGTTCTTGCTTCTGGTTTGGGTTGAAACTGGGGTTAGAGTTAGAGGGAGGTTTGAGTTTGATTCAGACACAGTGAACAGGACTGGACCCAGACACAGAACAGGACTGGATCCAGACACACAGTACAGGACTGGATCCAGACACACAGTACAGGACTGGATCCAGACACAGAACAGGACTGGATCCAGACACACAGTACAGGACTGGATCCAGACACACAGTACAGGACTGGATCCAGACACACAGTACAGGACTGGATCCAGACACACAGTACAGGACTGGATCCAGACACAGAACAGGACTGGATCCAGACACACAGTACAGGACTGGATCCAGACACACAGTACAGTACAGGGTTCAGGGTCTATTTAAATGGTAAAAATGATTAAATACATGTCCACAATTTAACACTTATTAACTACTACATTTACATCCAGTCATTTATCAGATGCTCTTATCCATAACCCTCTAATCCACAACGTAATTTGGCACGGCCAGGAATCAAAACGGCAACCTTCCGGTTACTATCTCGATTCCCTAACCGCTCAGCCACCTGATCTAACTACTATCCAAGTAATATCTAACACACAGTTTCCACCCATGTTATTTCTCGCTTTCGCTGTGATAATTTGCTTGGACATTAGGATTGGTTCTGTTTACACACTGAAGCAGTACTGCCACCTTGTGGTGTCCACAGCTAAATCCAAGGCTTCAACCAATTTGCTGGTGATTTTTCATAATGACGTCACATCGTGGGATTTATTATGCATTATTTATTGTAAAGCATATGCTAAACTGACATTTATTCAATTCATTGAACACATTAACTTTCCAAGAGAAAAAAATATTATTTTTTAAGGCACAATGACAATGCATTCATTTTTTTTATTACTGTTATGGAACGTACAAGGAATGGCTGACAAAGCATTAAAATAAAAAAATATTTTTTTTTTGAAATGATGAGGCTCCATAAATGCCTTGGTTATAAATAAATAAAAGTGCAATTCCAAAATCTTCATTAGAAAACCTATAGCATATGTAGTCTAATAACACAAGAAATTACATGAAATAATCCAATGTATTATTTCCTTTTTTTGTGATGTGATAAAAACTATTGGAATGTGTGTGGACAGAGATGAAGAGTGTGTCTCTTTGTGTGTTTGTATGTTGTCAACATCAGTTTTTGGGCTGTAGATTTGTTTAGATTTCCATTACTGAATTTTCTAGGAAGTAATTGTTTCCTGTGCATTCAACTCCTGGTTGTATCTGAAACAGATATGAAAGGACGCACATTAATGAATAATCAAATGTTGTTACAGTCTTGAAGTCTATTTCAAAGTGTGACAACAGCCAATCAGTGGCCAGTATAAGAGGAACGGAACTATTGCTGCAATCTTGTTAAGTCAATGTGCATCTCCAGAACTCCATAAAGTTGTGTATCAGTTTATGCATTGGCACATTGTGCTCTTATCTTATCACCTTGAAACATGGAGCAAACAGGAAAGATAGACAGATTAGAGCACGGTGTGCCTTTAAGAAACAAAAGATCCAGAAAAATCAGATTAAGAATCTCTGTTAAAACCATATTGACCAAACACACTCTTCCTCCATAACTTTAGTTTAGCTGGTTTTTCACATGGATTCTGTTATGGGCACATTCAATGGATCCTTTATTGAGTTTTGAGGGAAAATCTCATGTATTTTGTAATAGTATTTTCTGCTTAACAATATATCAAAGTGTATCCTTTCATCAAATGTATCCTTACAGTTTCTGATCTCACATGGTTGCTACCGAATGTAGCAAAACCTAAATTTGTTCAGTGTGAATTTTATTTTTGATATTTCTGAATCAGTATTCGGTGAAGAGCTGGTTTTATATCACTTTAACCACACAACCAGCTGCTGGACCAGATGCTGCTTGTGTACCCCAGCCCACTCCCTGTTTGTGTGTTTCTGTATTGTTTGTATACTGTATGTGTATGTAATGTGTTACTGTATTGTATACTGTGTGCTGAGGTTGTTGTTTTTTGCAGGTTCCTAAACCTGGGGTTGCTTTCCCCCCCCCCCCCCTTCCCTCCCCTCTCCTCATGTTATGCAGAAACCTTCCAGATGGCACTGAAAGTGGGTGGCCTCACCAGGGTCCTGCCAAAGTAAAGTGCTTGTCTGTGCAAACCTTTATGCTGAATTAAAAAAAACAATTCTAAATCTGATTCTGAAGAACCAAAGGGCTCTTCACTTGACCTCAACGTTAGGGCAACACTCACTTCCAAATGCGAAATAGCTGCGAAGAACCAGAAAAACCAACAAACAAGTTGACTGCAAAAAGATTCCAGTTTCTTGGCTGGATGACCAGAGAATATCTGGACCAGAGAACACCTGTGGGTGGGCAGTGGAAACACAGGTGTGAACATTAATCAAACAGGTGTGAAGTCATTTCAACACTGCCTCATCTTCAACTAGGTCAGCTTGTGTTACTGTTACCCAAGAAAGCTAAATGTCAATCATTTATTTCACACACACACACACACACACAGACAAAGACACACACACTCACACACATTGTACCTGTGGCCAGAAGTACTGCAGACTGAGAAACACTGAGTTTATCCGCCGGTCGAGCCATATCTGCCATGCCAGCAGCAACTAGGCCCTTTTAGAAGAAAGAAAAAGGGAAGTTGGCACTTATTGGTTCTCCTGATGTATGTTTCACAATCTATAATCCCACTATGTTCGGGGTCTATCACGTTGCTATGCTCAGTGACCAATGCTCTTTTGTAAAACTCTCTCTTGTAAGTCGCTTTGGATAAAAGCGTCAGCTAAATGAATAAATGTAAATGTAAGAATAAAGAGTGGAATAAGGAAGTAACATTTCAGGACATTGAGAAAAGAAAGAATACCTCAGAGAAGGAGAGAAGAACAGAGGCCCCAACACACAAAAAAGGCCCCAACACACAAAAAGGGCCCAACACACTTACCCATTTACCAATAGGAGCCCAGAAGAACACAGTCCTTGGACCTTGGGATGTGATGAAAGCAGGTTTTAGCTAAACACATGGATCATATAATCTGGTTACCATCAACTTCTCATCAAGTGTTTTGCAGTCAACAATATGAAAGCTGGTGACACTTTCTTTCCTTTTTTGGGCCGAATCGTCAAATACTAACAGCTTTTGCTTTCTTCATTGTCGGGTTCCAAACGTATTCTAAGATATTTCCTTTTTGAACATTTTCTGACATATACATTATACAGTTTATGTATTGAAAAAAATTGACATTAGGAACCAAAATGGTTTAGGGTCAGATCTCTTTAGTTTCTGCCTTATGAGTACTAAATACTTTTTCTTTGAGCTCACATTGCCAGAGACTGCTGACCTTGTAGAGAAGATTAAGTTTTAAGTTGTTTTCTTTGAAGATGCTGTGCATGCCCTTTAAAAACAGCCTCTTCACCTTTAAAGCAGAGCCCAAACTTCAGACTTCAGACTCATTCAAGCACTTCAGATTCAAACCAGTCAGCTTTCAAGGAGCCTATTGCACTCATAGCTTTCTGCTAGTATTCATGAGTCCTAGTTCACGTCTGGTTTGCTGGAGACTCACCTCACAAAACCGGCAGAAAACAATTCAAAGATTTCCATCTTGTATGGAGATAAGATAACCCCTGGATGAAGTCGCACATGGTCTGCTAGTGACTAAGGGTTGCTTCACTCAACATAATACAAAGTCCACACATGTTATTTCTATTCCAAGACTATAGAACATGTTAGAAAAACGATTACAAGGAGTCTTGGAGTCGTCTGTTCCCAATTTCTATTTGAGTCATGGAGTAGATTAACACTATGTACTTATGGAAATCCATTACTAGACACCTGCCATGCTGGGACCCCTTAAATATCTTCCTCTTTCCTTGCTTTAGAGATTCACTGGAGACATGCAGGACCTAAGTCCAGCACATTACACTTCACCATGAATCGGTCATGCAGATGTTATTGTCCTATTCAGTTTCAAATACCAGTCATGAACTCAGTCTAGTAAAGGTGGTGTTCTTACCTGCTGGGTGATTGTACAGAGGTCTGAGTTTAGCAGGTAATACATGTTCAATTCTGTTCATAATTCTGTGATATGACGCTCTGATACCTGTCGAGGCCATTTCAGAAAATAACTGTCTTACAGTCAAGCTTAATTACTGTTTTGATGCTAGACAACACCTGTAAGCCCTAACATTTGCCAGGTAGAAAATGTAATAGAATGCAAAAGCATTGGATTTCTAGGGGCGTTACTAGACAAAGAAACTCCGCCCATCGCTCTCTGTGATTGGTAGAGGATATTTTTAATAGCCACACTTTCGCAATTGTGAAATAATGACCCAGTGTAAACAAGTTTAAGATTTGTTAATAATCTTTGACATGTTTCCAACCACCCACGTGTGCATTTTTTTATTAGAAGTTTAGGAAATAACCGAACAAAAAATCACACTACATCACGAATGAAATTACGTTAGGTTTAAAGAAAGAACGATAAGAAATTGTTTTGATTTGGATTAAGTATTTATGATTTGGGAGCCTGTTGACATAGAACGTCTCGCTTCTGCGCGTGCGCACACTGCATGTAACACTTACTAAAGTTCAGACACGCTTCTGTCTGCTAGATCGTAGAAACTCTTTGGACCGCATCGGACGGATCTATTCGGCAGTTTTGTAAGTGAACAACTTTAAGATTAAGCGGGTCTTGGTTGCTGTGGATAGTTGAGCTACTTTAAAATAGTTGCTAAGGAGGGTTTGGACACCATGACCCTTGTGACTCATCCTATCTGGGATATCAGGAACCGCTCCATCCAGTCTAATAATCTGAATTTAACAAGAAGTCATTTCTTAGGTAAGAAAGCATGACAAGTTCTCTACATTCTTTCAACGTTTCTTGTTGTCATTATACCATTATGGACTGGTTTCTTCAAAGACATTACTGAAAGTATAAAAAGTACTTCAAACTGGTTGGAAATTCTTTGACTATTTGAGAAATAACATATTGTTGACAAATAATTTCGGTATCCTGGATATTGTTCTTTATTAAATGTCTTCATTTTTACAAGGGAGAAAAGAGTTTGTTCAAAGGCTCAAACTCGAGACAACGTTTGATGTACATGAAGGCTCTGTAAGTATCAATACTGTTAATAGTTATTATTTCACTCCCAATGTCAGTTGTATAGCGAGAAAGAACAGCCTGTTGGTATTATTTATGACAGGTCAATACAATATGCTGGAATAGTACTGGGGAATACATCCTATCTGGATCAAAAGACACCAATCTGGTCATTACAAACCCATTCAGTCGACAGGTAAGACAATGTCAAATATATGGAAATACAAATATTCCCTAATAAGTCCTAGATGTAGATCAACAATATTTTGATGTTTTTTCTTGTAGGTGAAAGCCACCATCAAATCAAAGCATGGTTCCAGCATCTATAGTGCCAGATTTATGCCACAAACGAACGACCATGTGATATTGTCATCAGCGTCAGATGGAAAGATCTTTTACACCAACATAGGCCAGGGTTCCAGTGTGATCACACAGTACCAGTATCACTGTCATATCGGGGCTGCCTATCAGGTATCCATCCATTCATCCAGTATCAGTTATGTTTTGGGGGTGATTATCTAAACACATTTTGTACGTAGGAGTGTTGAAAGTGGTGTGTTTACCTTGTGTAAATCTATTTAGATCTTTGGGTGTGTGAATTATGTTTGATTTGCAAGTCATGTGACTCGAATCCTGTCTTTCTCATTGGTAGTTACTGACAGTGTCTAATGATCCTCACTCCTTCCTGTCATGTGGAGAAGATGGAACCATCAGGTGGTTTGATGTCCGAGTTTCCCCGGGATGCCGGCAAAGAAACTGTAAAAAGGTATGCGTGCGGTCAGGTACGGTCAACACACTGTAGTTCTACACCATAGAATGACCTCAGGGTTGACCTTTGGCCTTGGGAATTTCAGGATATCCTCATCGACTGTCGGAGAGCTGTAACATGCATGTCCCTGTCCCCCATGGATCCTTTCTACCTGGCGGTGGGGTGTTCTGACAGCTCTGTTCGCATTTACGACAGGCGGGCACTGGGCACCATATCAACAGGTAGGTTCAGAGATACACCTGGGAGAGGCCAGCAGGTATATTCACTGGCAATTAAAATCCAAATACAGTTTGAGGGGTGAAAAGGAAGAGCTTGATGTACTTTTCTCTTATTTCCTCGACGCAGGCTGTCATTCAGGGAGTGGAGCTTCTGGCATGTGTGCACGCTTTGTACCCCAGCATCTGAACAACAAGTCCTGTCGCGTCACTTCTCTGAACTACAGCCAGGACGGTAGGGAGGTGCTGGCCAGCTACGACTCGGATTCCGTCTATCTGTTTGACCCTAAAGATGACACAGCCAGGGAGCTGATGGCCCCGTCCCAAGACTGCAGACACGAAGTAAGTTTCAACTTCGGCGAAAAGTACAACGTGTCATCAAAGTCTGCGTTTTATGTTTGTGTCTGAATGAATGAATGAATGAATGTGTGAGCAAGCGAGCAAGCAAATGAGTGAGGGAGTGAGTGAGCGAGCTCGAATTCCTTTCCCAAAACAGATCCAGGGAGATTGACCAGGCATACACAGATAGACTGGTGTCCTAGAAATAGCTCCAACCAGCCAAGGACACACACACACACACACACACTTAAATGTGTTTTACCCGCTATCAACACAGTGTCATGTTCAAGTGTTGGTATACGTGTATGGGGAGGGGGGGGTGTTCTTATTCCAAATGATCTGCACACTGGGTTAGGGGGCTGTTGAAAGGCACCAGATTGAAAGGGAAACAGTGGGGGAAAGTCCAGCATGGTGACAGAGAAGTTATTTTTGGAAAAAGCTTTGCTATGAACACCAGGATGTTGTCGCTTCAACCCCCCCCCCCTCCCCCCACCCCCCTCAGCCAAAGCAGATGCCGTTCAAACGTCTTCGTCTCAAAGGGGATTGGTCAGACACGGGGCCCCTGTCACGCCCACAGAGCGAGAGGGAGCAGCACGGTAAGAGGACACCCCCCCCCCCACACAGACACACAGCAGATGTCGGCCAAGGAGCTGATCTTAAACACACGTGATAGCAGCTGGTCACAGTCAAAGCAATCAAAACACTGAGTCACATGAAAGCATAGAGGGTCACAAACAACACAGGATTAAAAAAAAACACCTGTTTTATTTCACCATTATTTAAACAGGTAACTAATTTGTCTATTTTCCTCAGATGAGCCCTGAATTATTATAATTCAATTTGAATCAAAGAATTAATCATTTCATATTTAATCTCCAGTCAAACAGGATACCCTGTTTACTCTTGTGTTGTTGCTGTTATAGATCCCAGATCAATAGTGTCATTGATGCAGAGGGTATCGGACATCATGTCACAATGGTTTGAAGAGGCGAGTGAAGCCCACATCCGAGGCACAGCACAGGATCCAGGAGGTGATTTCTTACTGCTGAATGTTGCTATCGTATCTACCACAGATCTGATTCTAAATACACTTTGACTTATTCCTGCTATCTTCTTATTGTTCTCTTGCTTGACTATATTTAACTTTTATTAAAACAGACAAGTAACATTTCCTTCCTCCTCGGATGTGTTTGGGGGTGGTTGTACCCTCAGGTACGTCCACACAGCCTGAAGGTCCAGCACAGACCCCTGGACCTTCCCCACAAACCAGTCTGGACGCCCAGGACTGGTCTGGGGTACCTGATCCAGCTCAGGCTCCACCCACAGCAACTAGCTCCTCCCACGAGTTCCCCTGTCTGGAAGAAGACTCTCATCCAGCCTCGTCCTCTTCCAATGGCTGCTGTTCGTCCTCCCAGTCAACCCTGTCAGCAGAACTAGACGGACAGCTCCCTCCTCTGGACCCATTCGACCCTCTCCAGTTAACACAGACTGGTATGATTCATTTTAATGCCGTACCATTGGTTCATTGACAAAAGACATGTGACCAGTTACTGATCCCAGCTGAAACTCTCTTTCAGAACCCGACACAGAGAGTGTATTAAGTCAAGGTACAGGAGGTCTTCTACCCACAACATCAGAACCAGCGCTGAACCTCCATTCCAGCACAGAAGACCCCACCACCAGCACTATTCAGCTGGAGTTCTCACACCTATGGTACATCACATTGGCCCTGTATTCCCATGATTAGTATCCACATTGTATCGTAGTGAACGTTTTTTTTCCCTTAAAAAGTATTTGATGATTTTACTTTACCAAGAGGAGGGTCATCACACATCATAAACACCCTTATCAATAAATACCTATAATCCAACCTGGATATTAACACTTCCACTGTGCTAATCAATGATGGTAATAGATCTCCCTCCATCTTCTTGTCTTTTCCCAGGAGCAACGTAGGCCAGCGCTCCAACAGCTGCCTCCCTCCCAGCAGCCAGCAGGTGACCCCCACACAGAGCTCACACCCACCTGAGCCAGAGGGGGGCGCTCTCACGCATCCCAGCTCCAGCTCTCAGACAGATCCACCCCTCCACCACATGGACCGCACTGAAGCTCCAGAGAGGCCCGGCGCTGACCCGGGGGAAGGGATGGAGAGCTCTCCTGGTTCTAGCCGTGGGGAGGGGGTAGCAGGGGTGGGAGGACAACCAGGGAGCTTCTCCCAGAGCCAGAGAGAGGACGATGGGGAAGACAGAGAGGACGAACCTTCTCCTGAAGCCTTGAGGTCAGTATGGGGTCGTGTGGATGGGCTCTTATTTCACACATAAAGTAGTCAAGAACTACTCTATAACTAAATCCAAGGATTTGTCTTAGCAAGGCAGCTGTCTGCTGAATTTCTACTAAGCAGCTAAATTCTTCCCTTCATTTCTATCAGATTTAATTTCCGAGGGTCAGCATTAGGTGACAGAGTACTCAGGTGAGATATGGTCTCGGAATTATCTAGAATGAGATTGTAAAGTTCTGTGCGTGTGTCTTTTATTTTTATTTTTTTTTAAGTTGCATGGAGTTCTGGTCTCCTCCTTGCAGATTGCGCTGGGACCATATTAGAAAAGAAACATTGGAATGTGTATTTAGTTAGAAGTGCTGACATGACTACATGTTTAGTGTGATGGAATGCTGAAAAGACCATTGGCTGTGTTTCTTTCCAAAGGCGTTCAGCTGCTGTTCGGATTCAGGAGATTTTCCGGCAGAGGAAAGAGAGACTTGAACTAGCAGAGAGTGGAACTCGACACATTGGAAAGCCTGCAGTCAAAATGACCTACAAGGGCCACCGTAACTCCAGGACTATGGTACGGTACATCATACTGTAGACTTGTGCTGTTCTCTTTGTTCTTATTGGACGGCAGTAAGAAATGTCCAATAGAACTGCAATTCTGAACTGAACTGTCCTAATTGTGAACTGCAATTTCCACCACCTGGAGGACAAATAAAGGTTCATCTAACATCTAGAATAGGTGTTTGGCATCTAGAACCTGCAGCATTTACTTATTTACATTACTATGTATTCATTTAGCAGACGCTTTTATCCCAAGCGACTTGCAAGAGAGAGCTTTACAAAAGAGCTTCAGTCACTGGTCACAGCAACGAGATAGTCCCAAACATTGTGGGTAGTCAGATTATGAAATATACATTGTTTGAAACAAAACAAGTGCCAAAGGGAGGAACCACAAGCGCATTCAATGACACAAGTTACAATTAGATTGCATGAATCTCAAACGGACAATAGTGACAAACGTGCAACGTACCTGTAGGAAAGCAAGTAATAATAATATAACTCCCAGCGAGTCCTTTAGAATGTGAATAGTTAATCTTCTGCTGTTGTTTTGTTGTGGGTGCAGACCAAACAGTCGTGTTTCTGGGGGGAACACTTTGTGCTGAGTGGATCTGACTGTGGGCACATCTTCATCTGGGACCGACACACAGGTGAACACCTCATGCTGCTGGAGGCTGACAACCATGTGGTCAACTGTCTGCAGCCACACCCCTACGAACCCTGTGAGTGGTCTGGACCGGGATTCTTCACTTTATTTGTTCAGTTATGTCAGGGTGGGAAACTCTGGGTCCTTGAGAGCCTTCAGAGTCCTGAAGGTTTTAGATGTTTCCCTGCTCCAGCACACCTGATTCTAATGAATGGGTCGTTATCAAGCTCTGTGGAAGCCTCATAATGACCATTTGAATGAGGTGTGCTGGAGCAGGGAAACATCTAAAACCTTCAGGACAGCGGCTCTGGAGGACCAGGGTTGGGTTGAGTTATGTAAAAGCTTGAATGTGAGAGTGTTAACAGAGTGTATTAAGTGTTTATCAAGGGCGTCAGGTGGCTCAGAGGTTAAGGCGTTGGCCTCATGATCGGAAGGTTGTGAGATCGATCCCCTATATGATGTTGTGTCCTTGGGCAAGGCACTTAACCATACTTGACTCAGGGAGAATGTCCCGGTACTTACTGAAAGCGTCTGGTAAATGTAAATCTATGTTGCCCTAGCATTTAGGATACCAAAGGTATTAACTGTAGTAACATAGACTGTTTCCTGTTTAAACGTACTCACACCTTATAAAAGGTTCACCTGAGTTGGAGGACAATGTGCAGGAGGGCAGAATGTTAAGAGAAGTTGAGGAGAGGACACTGTTTTGATTGCATGTTGAACTTTTTCAGTGCTCGCCACCTCTGGGATAGATTCCAACATCAAGATCTGGTCACCTATGGAGGAATTCCCTTCATTTGACAGATTATTAGCAGAGAAGGTAGGGCACCTGTGGGCTGTTTGGTTTGTTTTTGTTTACAAATGGACATTTTGGTGTAAAACTATCACAAAATAACAAATAAAATGACCTGGGCGTTTGCCATGTGACACTACAACAAAGTACTGCAGTAGATTTTGACCTGCAGTTTTCCCTCCAGGTGATCTCCCGTAATGAGCTGATGTCGGAGGAAACTCGTCACACCATTACTGTCCCTCTATCGTTCATGCTGAGGCTGCTGGCATCTCACAACCACCTCTTCAGAGCAGGTGACATGGACACTGAGTTTTGCTAGAGTGTTTTAGTGTTAAGTGTTTTAGTGTTTTGCTAGAGTGTTTTTGGAAACACTACAAGGACTAATTAAATGTATTTCTATATGAACGGTACAGTCTATACCCTAAAGTTCAATGAGGCTTATGTTAACTCTCCAAATGCCAAACATGCATACATTTTCTGTAATGAGCAGTTATAGAAATTGATCAAAGGTTTGGTTGTTGATTTGTTGTTGTTGTTGTTGTGTTCTGTAGACCTAGAGAATGGAGAACGTTCAGAGGGTTCTGGCCAAGAGAACGAAGATGATCTGTAATGGTTCTGCTGTGCTGTTGAAGTCCTACATGTTTAACAAATAACAGCCTTTTATCATGGAGATAGTGTTACTCATGTTTTTGTTGAAACTGTGTGGTGCCGAGCTGTAGTTTATTGTAAATGGATGTTACAGCAGAGTCTAGCTTGTCAATGTGTTTTGGCAACAGCACTTCACCTTAAGGTCCTATTAACTGGCAAATAAGTGCAACACTTAGTTACAACATTATAGTTACACTTTGCAGTTTAGTGGTAGAAGTTGTTACACAAGGGGAACTTGGCATTGAGGAGGTTGGACTTTCCTGGGATAAGTGGATGTTAAGATAAATATGGTAAAGTTTACAAAATACACTTTAAACCCCTTCTCCATATTGACCCCACTTACACATCTGTAATAACCTATCCTGCAAATTATTAATGCAATTTAATTACACTGCAATTCCCATGTCTTTACATAGTTCTTCCTCTTTATATTTTTGTGTTGCCATTTTATTTGTATGGATTTTTTTTTACAACAAAACAAAATTGCTACCTTATTTTTCGTGATTTGTCATTAGTTATCAGTGCTGCCTGTATAGTCACCAGGGTTAGTTTACTTGGTGGAGGCTGTAGTTAATGCCACAAATGGCTTCTTGCTAAATCAGTATGACTCTTAGTTGAGGGGCACAACACCTAGTTTAGTTACTTATTGAACCAACATTTCTTACAGTTTTTTTGGTTTATTTTGAATAAGTCTTTAGCCTCAATACAATGTAATTACGGTGTTGAATTGTAGAAGTAGTAATCTGAATGAGGGTCTCCCCCGGTTTAATTTGAGTTAATTTGCCATTAGTTACTATATCCTATGTATTTAGCTAATATTTAGTTAAGAATGAAAATTTTCAAATTTCAATAATTTCAATAAATAATTTATAAGAAAATAAAAATGCTGTTTGCCTTTATTTTGAACTTTAGCGATGATATGAACCGGAAATGATGTTGGCGTCACCGTGCGCGTGATGATGGCGTTCAGGGGAGTCCCTGCAGAAGAGATACAAGTGTAAAACTTGTCGTTTCTACAGGTAGCGAATCCACAAACTCTACAAAAATAGATGCGACTCCGAATCTATATTTTGGGTGAGAATGCACTTTAATTGTGGAAATCTGTAGCTTAGGTCGCGAGGGGCTGCAGATGCAGAGAGACTGGGAGTGTGCACGCGGCTAACCCAGTTAGCAGGCCGCGCGCGTCGGTGGCTCGCGATGGTGATCAGAATTAAAAACAAATATCAAGATTATTCAGTGCCTGCTTGATAGAACTAGTGGCACCAACTCGCCAACAAAATATAACTTTGCTTAAGATATCCTGATAAAGCAAATACAACCAGCTGGTTAGCCGGCATTGTTCACGTGAGCTAAGCTAGTTAGACCAGGTGCACTAGCTCATGAGTTGCCTCCCCACAGTCAGTAGCAGTCAGTAGTTATTGTAACACCATACAGCTATAATAACGCTCATTTCCGGTGATGCACGCCTGGTTTAAGTAGGGTGTGTTTAGAAGCACAAGGTAAATGCAATGGTTTGTAATAATAGCATGATGTTCCCACACCGTAGCCCTGCAGAATGTCCAAGATCAGGCGGAAGGTAACAGTGGAGAATTGTAAAACCATATCTGACAGCAGCAGCAGCAGCAGCACTCCCTCCCGCAGACCCAGCGTGTTTGAGAGACTCGGCCCCAGCACCGCTAGTACTGCTGTCGAGGTGTGTGTGCGCCTTTTGCATCCTGATCAAACCTAAACAAAAGCCTGATCGACCCAAATCAAAAGTCTAACCCTCACTTGACATCATAACCAAGGACTAACTGTAATGCAGCAAATGCATGTCTACAGTGTTTTGCTCTGTGGTGTGGATAGATTTTTGTCTTTTTACATTTTTTTTTTATATCAGTCATGAAGTAACATGCCACCTGTCCTACAGACTCATTGTAGAAATTGGTTGAAGACTGGGAATTGCAGCTACGGCAATACTTGTCGCTACACACATGGAACTCAGCCTCGAGGCAAGGGATTTAGTGGAGGTTTTAGTAGGTAAGTAAGGTCATTAACCGTGAAACTGCTTGTGGTGGATGGTGGTCTGGTAGCATTATGGGATATGCTGTTCTCGTGGACAGTCGGGCTGTGTGTGATGCTGTTACCTCCTCTGCCTGCTCGGAGTGGGTGAGAGGGTTCCTGATGGTTGTGGATCTGTGTGAGAGGGTTCCTGGTGGTTGTGGAACCGTGTGAGAGGGTTCCTTATGGTTGTGGGTCTGTGTTAGAGGGTTCCTGATGGTTGTGGATCCATGTGAGAGGGTTCCTGATGGTTGTGGGTCTGTGTGAGAGGGTTCCTGATGGTTGTGGATCCATGTTGGAGGGTCTCCCTGGTTTGACATGCTGTGTGTGTTGGGAGCAGGTCAGCAGAGAGGCCCCCTGCAGACCTGCGGGAGAGGATGAAGAACAAGAGACAGGATGCTGAATCAGACACCCAAAAACGAGAGCCAGAAGCAGCGACGTCCCCTACAGCCAGGGTGCGTTAGGCCACGTGTGCCACCCCCCCCTGATGTGGGGCGCTTTGAGTGTGTAACCCAATTGCAGCAGACACTTCTGTTTGACCGTGCACCTGTGGTAAGCCCCACCCTTTTTGTTTGTTTGTAGCAGCGAGATTCCTCCAGAGGCAGACACAGAGAGAAGGAAGACATAAAGATCACTAAGGAGCGCACCCCTGCCAGTGAGGAGGAACCCACAGAGTGGGAGGCTAATCGTGAAGGTGAGGTCACCTCTGTCTGTCTGACTGTCTCTCTCTGTTTTTCTCTCTCAGTCTGTCTCTATCTCATCTGTCTGTCTGTCTCTCTGTCTCTGTCTGTCTCTCTCTGTTTGTCTGTCTCTATCTCGTCTGTTTGTCTGTCTCTCTCTGTTTGTCTGTCTCTATCTCGTCTGTTTGTCTGTCTCTCTCTGTCTCTATGGAGTTCTGGTAGTTGCTAAGGGTGCTCTTTTGTCTTTCAGACTCTGATAACGGTGACTATGACTACGAGTTGTCCCTGGAGATGAAACGTCAGAAGATCCAGCGCGAGCTGCTGAAGCTGGAGCAGGAGAACATGGACAAGCGAGAGGATCTGCTCATCAAGAAAGAGGAACCCCCAGCGAGGACCAGGGCAAGCAGCGCCTCCAAGGTGAGCCGAGGATTCCCTTCCTGACATCTCTTAAAACGGCACCATCCATGTCTGCTTCTCTGGAGTCCTTCCCTAAGCCCTGTAGGGATGTGCTCATGAGCCTCTGCCTGTGCCCCTCCCAGCCTTCCCCAGAGCGGTCCAGCTCCAAAGGTTCGCCCTCATCTCGGAAGTCGAGCGGCTCGCCCAAACACAAAGCCGGTCTAAAGAGCTCCGGTTCAGGGAAGAAGGACAAGAAACCATGCGTGTCGTCCCCCACGTCAGACACGACCAGGTAACAGCACCTGGCAAGGTCTCAGCCTGTGTGTGTGTGTGTGTGTGTGTGTGCGTGTGTTTGTGTGCGTGCGCACGCGTGTAAAGCTAAGTCTATAGTTGTTGTTTTTTAGGTCAGCCAAGGGAAGCCACGGTAAGAAGAAAGGCCCACGCACCCCCAGCCCTCCTCCCCCGGTCCCCCTGGACCTCCCTGTGGTTGGGAAGAAACACAAGGGCAAGCACAAGAACAAGGAGCGCTCCGAGGAGAAGCCCAAGGAGGCCAAAGAGAGAGGGCGTGACACTGACAAACACAAGGACAAGAAGGAGAAACGCAGGTGAGCCAGGGGCTCGTCTGGTCTGGCCGTGACCCCAAAGAACACCAGCTCCGTCACACGCTGTGTCCCTGTCTGACCCTCTAACAGCATGCTTTCTCCACCAGGGATCGCTCCGATAGTTCCCACAAGGCCAAGCGCTCGCTGACGTCAGAGGAACGTTCTGGAAGTGTCTCCTCCCCCACCCGGGAGCCGTCCCCCTCTGCCAGGAAGAAGTCCCAGTCCCCTAAAGCCTCCCAGAAGGCCCCCGTGCCGGCCTCCCCACCACGCAGGTCAGCACCCCTCCCTCAAACCCCCCCCACCCACTCCAGATGCTTGTCATGCTATCATCTAAGCAACTTTTACAATTGTATAGTCTGTACATAAAACCCACACTGAATATTACACATTATAACTCCTAGTATTAGTTTGTATTAGGGTTGTAACTCCCAAATATTCATCTCCTGACAATTTGTCCATATATATTGTATCCCATATATATTGTATCCCAAGACTCCCAGCCTTTACCCCTTGTGTGCATTTACTTACTTATTTGACCCCTATTCCTTTATCCCAGTGTGCACTCTTGTACTCTTTTACCTCCACACCTTTACCCCTGTGTGCTTTGACGAGACTGTGTGCCGTTGTTACTAAAGAGTTTTACCCTCGGGGATTAATAAAGTAATTTGAATCTGAATCTGCAGCCCCATGTTGTAGTTGTCACTCGTCAGTGCTGGGAAATGCACAGCAACCTTGTCCCACTCCATGAAAGTCTGTCTTCATCCTCCTCTGTCTCATCGCAGGTCTCCCACCCCCCCACGCCACCAGCGCACCCCCACCCCACCCCGCCACCACTCCTCCTCCTCCCACTCCGGCTCCTCCGCCCAGAGGCACTCCCCCTCCCCGCGGCGCCGCCACTCCGTCTCCCCAGCCTACCTGCGGGAGCGCGATGCCCCGGCGCCGTCCTCCTCTTCCCCGGCCCACAGGCGCTCACGCTCCCCGGCCGCCCCCAGGGACGCCGCCTCACCCCAGGGCAGGAGCAGCCCCGGCCGCCACAGCTCCCAGGGCCGGGAGAGGGGCCGCGGGGAGAGGAGCCCAGCTGCTCAGGAACGCCGACACGAGCGCAGAGACGGTAACCTGAAGTTGAACTAACCCTAACATGGGACTCTTCTAAGACTGCTCTGTGTTTACCCCTCTGACTGCTCTGTGTTTACCTCTGACTGCTCTGTGTTTACCCCTCTGACTGCTGTGTGTTTACCTCAGACTGCTCTGTGTTTACCTCTGACTGCTCTGTGTTTACCTCTGACTGCTCTGTGTTTACCTCTGACTGCTCTGTGTTTACCTCAGACTGCTCTGTGTTTACCTCTGACTGCTCTGTGTTTACCTCAGACTGCTCTGTGTTTAACCCTCAGACTGCTCTGTGTTTACCTCTGACTGCTCTGTGTTTACCCCTCTGACTGCTCTGTGATTCCAGAAAGCCGCGGTAAGCGGGACAAGGACGTCAGCCGTGATGAGCGGGAGTACGAAGGGGAGCAAAGCTCTACCCGGGAGCCCCGCGAGGACCGCGAGGCGAGGGAGGGCCGCGAGCGCCGCGACAAGCGAGACTCTAACCGGGACGGTGCCCGAGACACCACCCGGGACACCCGCGAACACAGAGACACCAAGGACTCCCGGGAGAGGACAGACGCTCGCTCTGGGAGAGACTCCCTGGAGTACCGGGACCGGGAGAGGGAGAGAGACAAGGAGAGAGAGCGGGAGAGAGAGAGGGAGCGGACTGATGCCCACAGGAAGGAGGAGCCCGCCCAGGAAGAACGCAGCTACGGCAGGGGGCAGGGGCGCGAGGACAGCGGGCGCACGGACGCCAGGGGGGGCGAGGTCCGAGGGGAGACCCGTGGGGAGAGTCGGGGGGAGAGGAACGGGCGCGGTCGGGGTCGCGGGGCGGAGGGGTCGGACAAAGGTGAGATCACACTGTAGCTCCTCTCGCATCCTGAAAGATCTAGAACACGTTTAGAACATTCCAGGTTCTTGTCGCTCACAGACTTAACCCCTCCTCTCTCCCAGGCTCCACCCGCACCTCGCGAGGCTCCCAGCTGGAGAGCGGCCATGACAACTGGGAGTCCCGCTCCGCCCCCCGGGAGAGAAGCGCTGACCGCGGGACAGAGAGGGCCGGAGAGAGGGGGGCGGAGCGGGAGCGCTATGATGGCGACAGGAGGGCGGAGCCGGCCAGAGACTCCTCCTACGACCGCAGAGGGGGTCACGCTGAACGGGAGCGCAGAGAAAACAGAGAGAGAGGTGAGGAGCGGACGACAGCAGCGCTGGTGAATCTGACTGACCTCTAAAGCAGGCGTTACTGCGTGCAGGTCATCCTAATATCAGAATCAGAATCAGAATGGGGGTTTATTCGCTATGCAAGATAAACAAACATAGAATTTACTTTGTGCTTACTTTATATAGCACAGGTGTCAGTCCTCGGGGGTCGCTGTCCGGAAGGCTTTAGATGGTTCCCTGCTCCAGCACACCTCCACAGAGCTTGATAACGACCCTATTAGAATCAGGTGTGCTGGAGCAGGGAAACATCTAAGACCTTCAGGACAGCGGCCCTTGAGGACTGGAGTTTGACACCTGTGAATTAAAGGATTACATTCTACAACATGGCAACTTACAACTATGTAGTAAGAAAAGGAAATACTGTATTTGAAACGCTAAAAGAAAAAAACTGTAGCAAATTAGCAGCTAAAAAACGAATAGAAAATTAATAAAAACATTTTACAAAAGTACAATCTGCTGGCTGTTGTGACTGACGGCGTGTTGTTGTCCCAGCAGATCAGAGAGCGCCCTCTCCTGGCCGGCACCAGGGGCGAGCAGAGGAGCCGGAGAGGGAGGAGAGGAGGGAGGAGCGCAGGGCGGAGCGAGGGGAGGAGCGGCGGGAGGACAGGACCCGCGAGCGAGACAGAGAGAGGGAGCGAGAGAGAGAGAGGGAGCGTGACAGAGAGCGCGAACGGGAGAAGGAAAAGGAGAAGGAGCGGGAGAAGGAGAAAGAGCGGGAGGCGGAGAGGGAGAGGGAGCGCGTGAGGGAGCGCGAGAGGGAACGAGAACGCGAGAGAGAGCGGGAGAGGGAGCGCGAGGAGCGGGAGCGGGAGAGGAAGGAGCGAGAGAGGGAGAGGGAGCGAGAGAGAGAGCAGCGCGAGCGAGAGAGACAGCGGGAATGGGAGGAGCGGGAGAAAGGGAGGGAGGAGAGACGGGAAAGGAGAGAAGAGCCCAGGGACGAGCGCTCATCCAGAGACACCCGCGATGAAGACCGAAAGACCAGGCGAGTAGTCTGTTATCCGCAGTCTAATATATGGAAACACACACACACAGTCAGTCTATGGAAACACACACAGTCAGTCTATGGAAACACACACAGTCAGTCTATGGAAACACACACAGTCAGTCTATGGAAACACACACAGTCAGTCTATGGAAACACACAGTCAGTCTATGGAAACACACAGTCAGTCCATGGAAACACACAGTCAGTCTATGGAAACACACACACAGTCAGGTCTATGAGACATTAAACACATCTTTTTTTACCCCGCCCCCCGTCTACTTGTCGTCTCTAGCCGGAAGAGACACAGGGTGGACACCAGCCCCAGCCCCAAGTCCTCCCCTAAGAGGCCCCGGGACGCCACCCCGGGGGACAGCGATGGCTACAACAGCCCTGAGGAGAAAAGTGAGCGTCTGACTGGCCGAGGGCAGCCCAAACTCCGGCCCCTCCTCCCCAGCCCAGTGTGTCCGGCTCCAGGGCATCCAGCCGACAGTATGGACCCTCTTTACTGAGACATAGCACTGGCTCTGGAGGATACTAGTCCCATGGATTATGATCTCTCTCAAAGGGTGCTTTGGCCTGCTTTCAACAGCATTCAGTGGACTAGTGGTATTTTCCATGCCTGGTCCATGGGTCGTTTTATAGAGGTTCTTATATTGGAGGTTTATGAGGGGTTAGTTGTAAGAAATCCAGCCAAGGCACCCTTACTTAAAGTGTTGTTTTTTTGTTGTTTTTGTGGTGGTGTGTTCCGTTTCACTCATGTTGTTGTTGTTGTTTGTAGTTGATAAGCACCGCTTGCTGAGCCAGGTGGTTCGTCCCCTGGAGCCCCTGCGCTCGCCACCCGGCAACCCCGCTGACGACAAGCCCAGCCGCTGGAAGGACGACGAGCGCCGCGGCGACAAGAGGGACGGGCGCAACCGCGCCGAGGACCCCGACCCCCGAGGAGACCGGGGGCGAGGCGTGGCGGAGAGGCGGGCGGAGCACCCCCCAGAAAGTGGCCCCCCCTCCAGCACCTCTGAGTCCCGCAGCAGAGCCAAGGACCAGAGGGAGCCCAGCCCTCCGCCGCCCCCCCCCAGCGTGGCCCCCGACAACAGAGACGTACCAGCAGAGGAGAGCCGAAAGAAGCCCAAGGGTCTGAAGAAGGGCGTGAAAAAGGGACGCAAGGAGGATGACGGGGTAGGCCCGGCCCCGGGGGACCGCTCCAACCCCGAGCCACCGCCCACGCCCCTCCCAGATGCACCCCCTCTCCTCCAGTCCCCACGCAAAGGCCCCAAGAAGAAGGCCTTGGACAAGAAGAGGAAGCGCTCGCGAGGCGCCGAATCAGATGTGTCTGAGGAAGAGCCTTTGGTAGCCGCCGCCCCCCCCGCCCACCTGCCGCCTGCAAGCAAGAGGAAGCGTGGCCCTCGGACGCCCCCCCCCACCCTGAAGGAGCCCCCCCCAGCCCACCGCGGCACAGGAGCGACGACCTCTGACCCCTCCACGCTGCCTCCTTTAAAAATGGACGCCAACTTCAGCGACTGGTCCGACGAGGATGTGCTGGACCGCGGCGGGGAGCCACCGCCCCCCCCAGCCCCGGTGGAGAGGACCCCAGTGGAGCCCCTCCCCAGGAGGACTGGCCCCAGGGGAAGGGAGCGGGTCAACCCCCTCCCCATCGCCCCCTTGTTGCCCCAGGAGCCCCCCATGCTGTTGCCCACCCTGCCCCCCCAGCCCCTCATGTCCCAGCCCCTCCTCCGGAAGCCCCCGCCTGATCAGAAGCGCAGCAGCAGCATCGGCAGCAACCAGAGCCGCGCCTCCGTCCGCCGCCTGCGCTCGCCCTCCAACGAGTCGACTCACCGTGACGATCCCCAGCAGGGGCCACGCTCCCGGAGGGGCCGCATGCAGGGGGGCAACTCCCGAGACCGGGAGAGAGAGCGTGAGAGGGAGCGCGAGCGAGAGAGACCCCCGGTGACGGAGCCCCCCGCTGGGGAGAGGAAGTCTCGTATGGACCAGCTGAGGAGAGGAGAGCCCAGTCGGAGCACCTCCTCAGGTATGGAACCCCTCTGTGGCTCTCTGGATGGGTCTGTCTTTCTGTCTCTCTCTCTCTGTCTTTCTGTCTCTCTCTCTGTCTGTCTTTCTGTCTCTCTCTGTCTCTCTAACTCTCTTTCTCTCTCCGTCTTCCTCCCTTTTTGTCTCTCCATCTATACATACTAAGCAGAACACTAGCTGTGCATCCTTAATAATATTATCATATTAATTAATATTAAATAATATATATAACAATTGTGTGTGTGTGTGTGTGTGTGTGTGTATATATATATATATATATATATATATATAAAATGTTATACATATCATTTTATATATATTTATCCTATAAAATAGATGATGTACTTATTTTCTGTGGATCATAGTCTCTGGAAAGTCTGTGTAGTTTGGTGCTGTAGCATCAATGTGTGTTTGTGATGTTCCCGGCCTGCAGATCGTCAGGACTCCCGCAGCCACAGCTCCAGACGCAGCTCCCCAGACTCCGAGAGGCAGACCCGCTCCCGCGCCGGCTCCTACGACAGCCGGGAGAGAGAGAGGGAGCGGGAGAGGGAGAGAGAGAGGGAGCAGTTTGAGAGGGAGCGGGAGAGGAAGGACCTCAGGCAGCAGCAGCCTCCTCTCCTGCCCCAGCCTCCGCAGCAGAGAGACTGGGAGATGGACCCCCGAGAGCGGGGTGTGGGGCGGGGCCTGCTGATGCGTGGCATCAGGGACCCTCGGGACCTGCGGGAGAGGGAGAGGCTCCTCCCAGAGGGCCTCCTGCAGCACGAGCGAGAGCGTGGTGACAGAGGCGAGCGAGACAGGATGCTGCCCATGGACCTGCAGCCACACGGGGAGCCCAAGGGCCGGGACCTGAGGCAGGATCTGAGGCAGGACATGAGGCAGGATCTGAGGCAGGATCTGAGGCAGGACATGAGGCAGGATCTGAGGCAGGATCTGAGGCAGGACATGAGGCCGGATCTGAGGCAGGACATGAGGCAGGACATGAGGCAGGATCTGAGGCAGGATCTGAGGCAGGACATGAGGCCGGATCTGAGGCAGGACATGAGGCCGGATCTGAGGCAGGATCTGAGGCAGGATCTGAGGCAAGACTTGAGGCAGGACTTGAGGCAGGACCGGAGTGACTACGAGCCCCTGCTACCACGAGAAGCGTTCGGGATGGACAGTGAAAAGCCCGGCAACAGTCACCATGGGCTGGGAGAACATCGAGAGACAGAGAAGAAGGACGGCATCGACGGTAAGAAACACACAGACACAGACACTGTCCTGTCCTGTCCTGTTCTGTCCTGTCCTGTCCTGTTCTGTCCTGTCCTGTCCTGTCCTGTTCTGTTCTGTCCTGTTCTGTCCTGTCCTGTCCTGTTCTGTCCTGTTCTGTCCTGTTCTGTCCTGTTCTGTCCTGTTCTGTCCTGTTCTGTCCTGTCCTGTTCTGTCCTGTTCTGTCCTGTTCTGTCCTGTTCTGTCCTGTTCTGTCCTGTTCTGTCCTGTCCTGTTCTGTCCTGTTCTGTCCTGTTCTGTCCTGTTCTGTCCTGTTCTGTCCTGTTTTGTCCTGTTCTGTCCTGTCCTGTTCTGTCCTGTTCTGTCCTGTTCTGTCCTGTTCTGTCCTGTTCTGTCCTGTTCTGTCCTGTTCTGTCCTGTCCTGTCCTGTTCTGTCCTGTTCTGTCCTGTTCTGTCCTGTCCTGTCCTGTTCTGTCCTGTTCTGTCCTGTTCTGTCCTGTCCTGTCCTGTTCTGTCCTGTTCTGTCCTGTTCTGTCCTGTCCTGTCCTGTCCTGTCCTGTCCTGTTCTGTCCTGTTCTGTCCTGTTCTGTCCTGTTCTGTCCTGTTCTGTCCTGTTCTGTCCTGTTCTGTCCTGTCCCTCATATTCTGTCCCTGTTCCAGCGGAGGAGGATGACGCCAAGGTTGACGACGCCCAGTCTGGGGTTTCCGGTGGCGAGGAGTACGAACCAATCAGCGATGACGAGCTGGATGAGATCTTGGCGGACAACGCCCAGAAGAAAGAGGATCAGCAGGATGACGAGAAACCTTCAGGTACAGTTCCTCACGCCCACTGCGTATGCTGACGACACGCAGACGCTGGTCAGGTGACTCAGACCCTGTTCCCCCTCCTCCCCCTTGTGGCCTTGAAGGTCCTCTAGATGTGATCGATGTAGACTGGTCCAGCCTGATGCCCAAGCAGAAGCAGGAGCCCCGAGCGGCAGGGGCAGCCCTGCTGAGGTTCACCCCAGGTGCCGTGCTGCTCAGGGCGGGCGTGTCCAAGCGCCTGGCAGGGCCCGAGCTCATGGAGCAAGTGAAGGAGGTCTGCAAAAAAGAGCTGGACGACCCTAAAGGTGAGATCTGGATAGAGCACCCCTAGATCTGGATAGAGCACCCCTAGATCTGGATAGAGCACCCCTAGATCTGGATAGAACTCATCTAGATCTGGATAGAACTCATCTAGATCTGGATAGAGCACCCCTAGATCTGGATAGAACTCATCTAGATCTGGATAGAGCACCCCTAGATCTGGATAGAGCACCCCTAGATCTGGATAGAACTCATCTAGATCTGGATAGAACTCATCTAGATCTGGATAGAGCATCTCTAGATCTGGATAGAGCACCTCTAGATCTGGATAGAGCACCTCTAGATCTGGATAGAGCACCTCTAGATCTGGATAGAGCACCTCTAGATCTGGATAGAGCATCTCTAGATCTGGATAGAGCACCTCTAGATCTGGATAGAGCACCTCTAGATCTGGATAGAGCACCTCTAGATCTGGATAGAGCACCCCTAGATCTGGATAGAGCACCCCTAGATCTGGATAGAGCACCCCTAGATCTGGATAGAGCACCTCTAGATCTGGATAGAGCACCCCTAGATCTGGATAGAACTCATCTAGATCTGGATAGAGCACCCCTAGATCTGGATAGAACTCATCTAGATTTGGGTAGAGCACCCCTAGATCTGGATAGAGCACCCCTAGATCTGGATAGAACTCATCTAGATTTGGGTAGAGCACCCCTAGATCTGGATAGAGCACCTCTAGATCTGGATAGAACTCATCTAGATCTGGATAGAGCACCCCTAGATCTGGATAGAGCACCCCTAGATCTGGATAGAACTCATCTAGATCTGGATAGAGCACCTCTAGATCTGGGTAGAGCACCCCTAGATCTGGATAGAACACACCTAGATCTGTATAGAGCACCCCTAGATCTGGATAGAGCACCCCTAGATCTGGGTAGAGCACCCCTAGATCTGGATAGAGCACCCCTAGATCTGGATAGAGCAACCCTAGATCTGGATAAAGCACATCTAGATCTGGATAGAACTCATCTAGATCTGGGTAGAGCACCCCTAGATCTGGATAGAACACACCTAGATCTGTATAGAGCACCCCTAGATCTGGATAGAGCACCTCTAGATCTGGATAGAACACACCTAGATCTGTATAGAGCACCCCTAGATCTGGGTAGAGCACCCCTAGATCTGGATAGAACACACCTAGATCTGTATAGAGCACCCCTAGATCTGGATAGAGCACCTCTAGATCTGGATAGAACACACCTAGATCTGGGTAGAGCACCCTTAGATCTGGGTAGAGCACCCTTAGATCTGGGTAGAGCACCCCTAGCTCTTGGTAGAGAACCCCTAGATCTGGATAGAACACACCTAGATCTGGATAGAGCACCCCTAGATCTGGATAGAGCACCCCTAGATCTGGGTAGAGCACCCCTAGATCTGGATAGAGCACCCCTAGATCTGGGTAGAGCACCCCTAGATCTGGATAGAACACAGCTAGATCTGGATAGAACTCACCTAGATCTGGGTAGAGCACCCCTAGATCTTGGTAGAGCACCCCTAGATCTGGGTAGAGCACCCCTAGATCTGGGTAGAGCACCCCTAGATCTGGATAGATTACCTCTAGATCTGGATAGAGCACCTCTAGATCTGGATAGAGCACCTCTAGATCTGGATAGATTACCTCTAGATCTGGATAGAACTCATCTAGATCTGGATAGAGAACACCTAGAGTGGATATTTGCAGTCTAGTCCAAATGTCTGAGACCCACATTAACAGTGTGGGGAATCATAATTCCAGTCTTGGTTGAAGCTGCCTGTCTTAACAGCCGTATTCCTGACAGATGCTGACAAGCTGTTTGAGCACGACCTTGGAGCCTTGAACATGGCAGCACTGAAGAGGAAGGTGGAGAGGGCGGGCCTGTTGAGGAACCTGGGCCCCTGCTGTAAGGCCCTGTGTGCCCGCAGGGACATGGCCATCCGCAGGCAGCTGCTCAAGAACGAAAAGGTTTCCTTCTAACAACCGTTTTATCCAGCTTCAACCCACCCACAGACACACACAGACACACAGACACAATTGTGAATGAAGTGTGTGTTTTCCCCTACTTCACTAACAGCTTGACTCCCTCCTTCTCTCCAGGGCCTGATCAAGCAGATGTACCCCAGTGTTCCTGTGGTGGACAGTGAGCTGCTGCAGCTGAGCGTGCGTCTCTTCAAGAAGACCGTGGCCGGTCAGGCAGCAGGCCAGGACAAGCTGGACTCTGGCCTTCCAGCCTCCTCAGCCCCAGATGCAGGAGCAGCAGCCGCAGCAGCCGCAGCAGCAGCAGACACGGTGGTTGACAAGCCCAGCGCACAGCCGGAGGTGTGCGTCTCCTGAGGGAAAGGGCTTAGTGAGTAAAAGCATGAAACTGACAGCTAAGCCCCTCCCCTGCCCTGCCCTGCCCCGCCCCCTTCCCACCCCTGCCCTGCCCCCTAGCTCCATCTCCATATTAAGCCTTCTTTAACCTGGAGGAGGAAAAATGAACAGCAAATGCTGAAACCTTCCCAAAAGTCAGTGCTTATCATTTTGGAAGCTTGACTTTCGAGTAACGCGCCATAGAGACTACTGGAAATTCTAGCCTATGGCGAGGTAGTGGCCTTGTACGTTGAACGAATCAATAATTTGATTGAATTATATATTGAGAGACATACATGCATACGCCCAGAATGATGCCAGTTATTTCATGCATTTTTTTTATGTTTTAGAGCAGCTTTTTAATTGTCAGGTTCTCGTTCATGATGAAGTTGCTGTTTTGGTTTGTTTATGTTGTGCATTGGCTAAGAAAAACTGCATTAAAATGGTTAGCTGTTCATTTGTAACGGGTCCTATCTTTGCTTTTTATGGGTCATGCTCATTTTTCATTGACGTGTCCAGTTTTTTTTTCTTCTGTATGTACATGTTTATGTCATTTTGGCTCATTAGGTGTGCTGCTGTCCAGATACTATGAAAACCTGACCAGTCTTCAAGTAATGTTACACATGAAACATAGTATTCCATTCTGAATTTGTTTTTTTTTATTAACTCAGAGTTTTGACATACTTGAAGTACTAAGTAAAATCTTGGGATGAATGTGTTGGTGTCACATGGTGACTGATCACTGTTTCTGAAAGATTAACTGGATTGTAATCATGGATGTGGATCCAGTATATTAAGATATAAGATGTCTGGTCCACCACCCACACCCTGGGGACACTCCATGGGGCCAGAACCTGGGGCCACACCCACCACCCAGACCCTGGGACCACACCCTGGGACCATACCCACCACCCACACCCTGGGGCCAGTCCATGGGGCCAGAACCTGGGGCCACACCCACCACCCAGACCCTGAGACCACACCCTGGGACCATACCCACCACCCACACCCTGGGGCCAGAACCTGGGGCCACACCCACCACCCACTCCATGGGGCCAGAACCTGGAGCCACACCCACACCCTGGGGCCAAACAGACTTGCAGTCACAGTATTAACCCTAACTGGGTAAGGTTATGATGACTGCCTTGGATCATTTACTGAAGGGACAGACTGATCTAATTGATATAATCCACTAACAGCTCAGGTGTTCAGACTGGGATGGACAAGTCATCATACCTGCAGCATGGGGGGGTGGAAGGAGGCGTCTGAGGACATAAACTGCACTTGACAAGGAGCGCTGGATTCATGCCTCCCCCTGCTGTCTGCTGGCCTGTGGCTCACATGAAACACTCAGACTCTGGATCTCAAACCCCCAGAAACACTTCTGTGTCTGAATGTTTGCAGGCATACATGTTTTTGACGTGGTAAAAGTGAATGTTGGTTCTACGTCTCTGTTACTGTAAAATTCTACTTGAAAGGACAATAATACAATGGAATATTTTATATGAAAACGGACAGCAAAGCCTTATGTTTACTTTTCTTCTTAAATGCATGATATTTATTTGGATTATCACCCTTCAATTGGTCAGACAAGGTAAGTTCAGATGTTTAATAAATATATACAATTTGAATGTGAAAATATATAATTTTGTGAAGATAATTAGGTGTATGTGGATCAAGGGTAGGTAATCTGTCCAAAGAGCCATTTCAGCCCCTCTCCCAACAAATGTTACCCGTTTTCTTTTTGTAGTTAAATAATTAAATAAATGCAACAAACTATAGTTGATTATATATATGTATTATACATGTAAAATGTTATCTTTCAGGGGAAATGGCTTTGCGGCTCCAGATAGTTGCCTACACCTGTTTTGAGCGCCTCCAGCGGCGGAAGGTGGAATCGAACCCGTGTCCCATGATTACAAGGCGGGGTCGCTATCCATGACCCCACGACACCCGATAGAGTTTAGAAGATTTTATTATATTTAACCTTAACAAACTAGAACATAGAACATATGGATAGTTAGTGTGTCCACTGTCAAAACACACTTGTTCACTTTTTTTTTTTCGTTTTTACTTCGAAAAGCAGCTTATGAGGGGAAAACAAGTGAATGCATCATCAATATAAAGATCTTCATATTAACAGGTAGCTGCATACCAACAGTTTGGTGAAGATTTGACAAGTGTTTCCAAAGAAATAAATACCAGGTTCATTTTACTGTAACCAGCCTAGTCCATTATCAAGTAGACAATCAGAATAATGATTTAATAAAAAGCCTACTGAAAGACCTAACGGCAACAAATGACTAGTGGCAGCTCACTTATTATCAATTATAAATAATACTTCAAATAGTTTTCTCAAACTACAACTATTGACTTATTTATCCCGCTCGTATTGATCCTTTCTTTGCACCTACGTCATATGATCACGTGGGTGCACCATGCTGGAAGGTAAGAGTGAATGAAGCATTGCAGGGAGCGCAAAACTCACCTAAACTTACAGCGATCGCAATTATTTTCGCCAGCAAGCATGACTTCTTCTAGGTCATGTTCAGTTCAGTTGTCAGTGGAAGTAAATCATCTTTCAGGCGTTCACAAAGCGCGATATTTGGAAAAGGTCGAGCTCGCTATCTTAAAAACTGACCCGTACCTTCTCCCTCCGTCCACATTCACCGATTTAATCAAATCGCCAACATTACCGGAATTCACCAACCACGATTTGTACCATTATGTTGTAAACAATGTGTCCCCTTACACTGGAGCAGATTTAAAAGCGTACAAGAGTCTGGACGCCTACCAATCTTTCACTGCTGGCTGGGTCACTGAGACTCAGTCCTACTGTTACAGTAGAGGGACGCGATTTCTCATAATGGCAAAGGTAAGACGTTTTGAATCATCAAATTAATTTGATGTACAATTGATCAGTATAATTATACTATTATAGTTCAGAGTGATGAGTGAACTACAGTCATTGCAATTAATACCAATATTCTCAAGTGTGCTAAGGTGCGTAACTAACTGGGACTGGGACTGGGACTTTCACATAATGCATTAGGTTATGTGTTATTTCAAGATGTGATGGACAAATAATCCATTCACTGAAATATAATATAATGTTTTTTTCTTTCAGGTTCACCATACTCTTTCTGCAGCTGTCCTAAAGCCATGGGTGTCAGTACAGAGAGATGGGACAGTACTGTGTGGACACTGCACGTGCACAGCAGGCCTAGGAGAAGTGTGCTCTCACATCACAGCCCTGCTCTATGCTCTTGAGTCTGCTGTAAAACTTCTAGAAGACAGAACTTGTACTGATGGACCTAGACAAAGGGGAATTATTCCTGTGAAAGCAGGAACTTCACTTTATGAAGAGGGCTCAGGAATCGATTTATCTAATTCTGCGAAAAAACATTTTGGACCCAACAACAAAAAATATACAAGACAACCAAGAAAGAAAAAAATGGTTTCAGCTGCCGCAGAAAAGTTTTACAGAGATCTGGATAAAGCAGCCCAAACTCCTTCAGAGAAGAGTGCTCTCCTGAGTATTTTACCAGAGTATTGCAACCAGTTCCGACCAAATGGAATTTAGCTTAACAAGGGAGACTTTCTATACCTTTACCGCGCTTACATGGAATACTATTGTCGTCCGTCATGGCAGAGTGGGCGTTCCTCTGACGAGCGTGACGACACGTGCAAAGGGTCAATAATACCAGATTGTGTAAATGGGGTCCATCTGCTACAAGTTTCATTTTGATCATATTAAACATAACAAGTTCATTTCTGTTGTTCAACTCAAATTGTGAAACTTGTGTATTAAATCTATTCAATACACACAGACTAAAGTAGTTTAAGTTTTAGGATCTTTTAATTTGGATGATTGTCACTCACATTTAACAGAAACCCACAATTCACCATCTCAACAGATGAGAACATGATGACATGTTCCTCTGCTGGGGTTCTCCAAGCCTTCAGAAGGGTCTCTCAGCCTCTGCTGAGGTTCTCCAAGCCTTCAGAAGGGTCTCTCAGCCTCTGCTGAGGTTCTCTGAGTCTTCAGAAGGGTCTCAGCCTCTGTTGGGGGTCTCTGAGCCTTCAGAAGGGTCTCTCAGCCTCTGCTGAGGTTCTCTGAGTCTTCAGAAGGGTCTCTCAGCCTCTGCTGGGGGTCTTTGAGCCTTCAGAAGGGTCTCTCAGCCTCTGCTGGAGGTCTTTGAGCCTTCAGAAGGGTCTCTCAGCCTCTGCTGGGGGTCTTTGAGCCTTCAGAAGGGTCTCAGTTCGGTTCACTAGGCTACATGGGGCAGTCTTGTTGTTTGTGTTGATAAGTAATGGCTGCTACTTTTATGATGCCCATGTATAACAGACATTCAGTTTCCACCCAGAACCCACAGACGTGGCAGAAACCACACACATTTTAGATTAAATTAATAAAAAACAAATCTGTCAAATACACTTTATTAGAATCTCCTCAACACAGCTGCGGGCAGCGGCCCTACAAAGGACTGGGTGTGCGTATGTCGGTATATAACCAGGTCCACCATGGTTGTAGGTGTGTATATCTGCAGGTGTCAGCTAGGCACTGTCTGATCGTGTGTGTGACTGCTCGTGTGTGCGGGAATGAGAGGCTGACCGGTGAGCCAGGGATGGGTCAGTAACTCGGAGGCAGAGAGACGGAGGGCAGGGTTCAAATGTAAAGCTGAGCGAATCATACACCAGGCATGTGGAGAGACCACGCCCCCTCCGGTTAGACCTGTCCTCTCTGGGTAGCGCCCCAGTAGCATGACATGGAGCATCACCCCCAGAGCCCAGACATCTGAGGACCTGGGATGGATCAACACTGCTCCAGACCCTCCCCTATCAGTTCCAGACCCTCCCCTGTCAGCTCCAGACCCTCCCCTGTCAGCTCCAGACCCTCCCCTATCAGCTCCAGACCCTCCCCTGTCAGCTCCAGACCCTCCCCTATCAGCTCCAGACCCTCCCCTATCAGCTCCAGACCCTCCCCTGTCAGCTCCAGACCCTCCCCTATCAGCTCCAGACCCTCCCCTGTCAGCTCCAGACCCTCCCCTGTCAGCTCCAGACCCTCCCCTGTCAGCTCCAGACCCTCCCCTGTCAGCTCCAGACCTTCCCCCAGCAGCCTGTTCCATGGCCTGCAGCCCCTCTGGGCTGGTGTAGGGGGTAGGGGTTGTTGACAGGGGGTAGTCTACTCCCTGCATGAGGACTGCATCCTCAACTCTCTCCAACATCAGCACAGTCCTGACATACACACACGCAAATGCACAAAAACAGACATTCTTATGCTATAAAGTCACATAAAGGACTAAAGGGCAAATTAACAATCTACACAAGAGTGTTTGAACAACTGATTCCCATTTGAACACACCTCTCTTTGTTCTTGAATACAAACTTCTTTAGATTGATGTCCTTTAACACGAATCCATGATTATGACAGTGCGCCACCGCGGACACGAGCTGGCGGAAGAGAGCGCGTGCCCTGTCCTCGTGCAGCCTGCGACAGGTGCGTAAAAGCGCGTGCAAGGTCCCAAAACTGCGCGAGAAGAAGACAAAGGCACCCGCTTCTCCTAGAATCACATCCAGAACCTGGTTCATGTTGGGGTGAGCCGGGATCTGACAGTAGGAGCACAGAGCCTGGCGGTACTGCGTGTAATCCAGCACCTGGAATATAAACAGCTGGTTTATTCAGGCTCATTTCCTGTGACTAAAATTTTACGATCAGTAATATTTTAATTTAATTCATCTTAATTTAATTTAATTATTACATTTAATCCATTAAATTATTAATTACACTTAATTAATCTTATAATCAGTCGGCTGGCTCTTATAACCTTGCACACTACTTGTTGTCCGCTGTGTGAGTCAACTGCTTTAAAGATGCCCTCCTCCAGTTTCTGCTTCATCAGATACTTCCCCACTCGTGTCTGGATCTCAGCAGTAGATCTCCCACACTCCTCCATATTTCTCACAGTAGGTAGTGAAGTCAGTTGAAGCCCAACGACACAACAGCATTTGAAAATATGTCAGCGAACGTTGAGTTCATTGAATAATGCAACAATAAAACGATCATTCCACAGACCTAAAGAGATCCTGCAGCATGTGGTGGAATATTTAGTTTTCTCCCCGAAAAATACTCCTTCAAACAATCCCAAGAGTCAAGTGTGGAGATATTTTATTAATATACATCGTTTCAGCACATGATACAACATACAAACGCGTGATACCTGGATGACTCTACAACTGGGGGCCCCCGGGGGGGGGGGGGGGGGGGGGGGGCAGGGACTGGGGGGCCCCTCGCTGTTTTACAACACCACATGTCACCATGACAACATGCACAGACAGCACAGCACATAGACAGCAGTCAGCCACTAGGGGCAAGCAACCTGGAGGCTGGGAGGAAGTTAACCTGGGCCAAAGACTACTTAATAATAAAACAGACTTAGCCCATCAGTTAGCTACCTACTTAAATTAAAGATTGGCCTCTTTCTCCATGTGATCAGAAAGTCCAACAGCAGCCATAACAGTAGTTGAAACCCTGACCTTTCTGGAAAGATCAGACACATCTACACATACTATATCTTCTTGATAAAATATTTGCCATTTGACTGTAACAATGCTCATGTATGATAAGGTGATCATGTATATTGTAGGCCTATGGATGCATGTCAATAATGATATATATGCATATTAGGATGCTTTAGAAGTTATCTTTAAGGTGCACCCCAGCCTCCAACAATGTAACATCACATCCTAGTGGCCTGACAGTAATCACACTTTACAGGATGGACAACAACCATTCAGTTGACACAAGTTTAACACTGGACCTTAACATAGTCCTATATTGATTTATATATCTCATAACGTTATGCTATTATAATAATACTACAACAACACACACCCCTTTCATGTCCTCTCTCAGTCTCACTCATACAGGCACGCACACACACACAGACACACACTCAATTTGTACAGCCCAACACTTTGACACATGAACCAACAAGTGTCATTGTAAAGCCAGTGGAGAGAATATGGGAAGGATGTTAAGAGGACGAGGAACTATCAAGAGAAGGTTGGAGGAAGGAAACATGTAGGAAGGATGTAGGAAGGTTGTAGGAAGGTTGTAGGAAGGTTGTAGGAAAGATGTAAGACGCACATATTCCAGGGCGGGCTCTGGGGAAGGTTGTGAGTGTTACATGCAGAGTTAGAAGTTAACAGTATATTTACACTGACGACGACACAAGCCTTAACCCACCCCCCCCCCCCCTCCTCTCATGACTCCTCCCTAATGATATCTCTCTTTCCCTCCCTCCCCCTGTCTCTCTTTCCCTCCCTCCCCCTGTCTCTCTTTCCCTCCCTCCCCCTGTCTCTCTTTCCCTCCCTCCCCCTGTCTCTCTTTCCCTCCCTCCCCCTGTCCCTCTTTCCCTCCCTCCCCCTGTCCCTCTTTCCCTCCCTCCCCCTGTCCCTCTTTCCCTCCCTCCCCCTGTCCCTCTTTCCCTCCCTCCCTCCCTACTTGAGGTCCCCGGCGTCTCCCTGAATGGTCTTCTTGATACGCAGCAGCATGGTGGTCAGCCATTGGTCCAGACGAGACACAGAGTCAAACTCCTTCACAGCCTCTGTGTACGCCTCACAGCTCTGCTCCTCGTGAGCATCCAGAAGTTTCTGCAGGGGGTGGGTGGGGGGCGTGGCCAGGAGGGGGAAGGGGTGAGGGGTTTATCAGAGGATTGTAAGAGTGAAGAGCAATATCAACCCAACCACACTGGTCAGGACGATGGCAACTTGGTGCAAAGTGTGTGTGTGTGTGTGTGTGTGTGTGTGTGTGTGTGAGTGGGGGGGGGGCAGTTTACCTTCAACAGCTTGCACTCTCTGGAGTCGGCAAACGCAGGGAACATCTCCTCGTACTTCTCGATAGCCAGCTGGAACGCACACACAGCCACACTTAAAGACAGGCAAGGCAAAGCTCGCTACTTTAGTGAGCGAATCACAACATCCCAACTCTTCAAAACCACTCCCACAAAACTACAGTAATGAGCATCGAGTGGAGGGGCAGATTAAGCGCAGGTAAGTCGGTAGACAGACAGGTAGCTCATCCAGTCAACAGTCATGGTTCCCCCTTAATGATTGGTTGTCTTTATTACTGTCTTTCAATGCCCATAGATGTCGCAATGATCACATTTTACTGTCAAACGATTAGATATATTGGTTGCTAGCAAGACGTGAAGTTACTTTTGACAAATATAACAAAACATGCTTTTCAAGAACACTGCCTAACCTGCCTTTAAACACACATGATAACTAGCGATAGCCGTGGCTATCCTGGTGTTCCAGCAGGACCTGTACCTTGGCGTTCAGCTCGTCTACGATGAAATGACA
>CM059333.1:808087-813087 GCA_030340685.1 Protosalanx chinensis | reverse complement strand
CTCACATCACTAGCCTCGCTCGGAAATACGGTCCCTTCGTGACAAGACCAGATCTGGTAACACTGCGCAGCGCCGCATGACTGTGTTACAGTTGATAACATGAATAACATGTCCTTCATCACAGCGCTAAGATGCGCCTCCCCGGATACTGCGACACACACACACCAAGCTGCGTGATCCTAACTGTAGGCGCTGGAAAAACATGATGATCCTCCAACGTTATTATCCTGATTTTGCTGGTTTATTCAGTACAGTGTGTTCTCCCTCCCCATCCCCCTACAGGTACTCTGGATCCCATCTTACCCGAACATGCCCCCCAGGAAGGAGCCGGAAGACTTGACCTTCTTGTCAGCCTCCGCCATCAGCTGGACGGCCTCTTTCTCTTTACCGGAGGTGTCCATCGCTTTAGGGACGATGTGTTGTCGATGTCGAAGCTAGGAGGACGGATGGACTGCAGAACTGGGAGCTGATGGTGCTGATGGAGCTGCTGATGCTGATGATGCTGCGGAGAGCTGACTGACACCACACCGCCACCTGCTGGCACAACTGAAGTACTGCAACAGAAACATCAGAATCTGTTTGATTACAAACACAGAATTTTCTATGGCAGGATAGAGAAAATATAGAACATATATGGAACATAATAAGGGTAGATACAAATATAATAAAAAATATTTAATATAAAAGACAAATAGGATAAAAGGTGTGGTGTGTGTGTATACACCTGACAACCAAACCCGAAAAAAGTGATTAAAGAACTATTGTATATCACACCGTAACAATTATTACAAACGAAAAAGAAGCACCCGGTTGAAAAACACCGAATTATAATATTTTATGTTTTATAATTATAATCCCCCTGGCTACGTGCGTTTCCGGTCCACGTCAGAGCTGTGATTGGACGGAAGAAACATGACGTCGGCACCGTAAGGCGCCAAAGCTGAACCTGAACAGCAAAGAACTCTGACATCTTTATCAAGACAAACTGCACATTACAAACTGCAACAAGGTAGCAGAAACTTGTATTATTTTAGGTTGACACTGTGGACAGTTTATTGGTTAGACATGACATAATTATTGCGAGGTTAGCCAGCTTACGGCACTGACTGTTAAGCTTATTTACGGTTCAAACTGTATTGCTTGTATAACCAGCCAGTTTACGAGTCGTGAAGTAGCTGTCAGCTGCCTAAACAGGAATATTATCAACATGTCTAAGATTTGAATTGTAACAAAGATCAACTATGTGTTTGTTTTCTGTTTAGTGGAGAATAATAGGATGAGTGTTGGGCACCCCGGCGAGGGGAGGGGGGCAAGGGGAGGGAAAGGATGGAGAGGAGGAGGAGCAGGAGGAGGAGGATGGAGAGGAGGAGGGGGAGGAGGATGGAGAGGAGGAGGGGGAGGAGGAGGATGGAGAGGAGGAGGGGGAGGAGGATGGAGAGGAGGAGGAGGAGGAGGGGGAGGAGGATGGAGAGGAAGACCATGGAGAGGAGGGGGAGGAGGAGGAAATGCTCGCCCCTTCAGTGCTCAAAGAGGTCAGGATCAACTGCAACCTGCATCTTCTTGTTACTACCACCGTCTTTTTCATTACCATGACCCCCCCCCCCCCTCCCCCCCCCCCCCCCCCCCCATCATCCTCACTGTGTCCAGGCCCATCCCAGGCTTCAGGGACCCCCCAGACCGTGACAGACCAGTGTCCATACCAAGGCTGGGCCCTCTACTTTAAGGAAGGTTCGATATCACAGTCTCTGACAGCTGTGCACGAGCTGTCTGTCTACTGCTGTGTATCTACTGCGTTTCTATTGTGTTTCTACTGTCTTCACCATGTTTCCACTGTGTCTCCACTGTGTGCAGGATATGTGGCCAGTTCACCTTTCGTGGAGAGGGTCAAGGTGTTCGAGCAGTACTTCATCTCACAGATGTACCTCTATGATAAGGTTGTGTGTGTGTGTGTGTGTGTGTGTGTGTGTTTACGAGTGACTCAATGTAATTGATTCAATGAGAGAAGGAAAAAGCTTTGAAGTGTTTGCCTTGGAGTGCCAACCACATCTAAAACAATTCAACAAGCAACTCAGGGACAACTGTGAGATGTATAATGCTGTCTGTGTGTGTGCATGTGTGTGTGTGTGTGTAGGATGAAATTGAGAGACAGGGCAGTGTGTTGGTCGACTTCAAGGACCTAGTACAGAACCAGCAGGTGTGTTCTGCCCTGCCGGACCTGACCAATCAGCTGAGAGAACAACCTGAAACCACTCTCAACTGTCTAGGGCTGGCTATACACCAGGTACACACACCCACAAACACGTACACACACACACACACACCACACACACCACACACCACACAAACACACACACACACACACACCACACACACACACACACACACCCATCACACTTACACACACACACCACACACACACCACACACACACACACTTACACACACCTGCCTGTGCTGTAGCTGGTCCTGTTGTGTTCCAGGTCCTGACGGCTGATTTGGAGACGCACGCGGCACAGCTGCAGGGGGAGGGGCTTCCCAGAGGAGCCACGCCCATCATTAACATTCCCCACATCAGTGCCAGGTGAGACCCCGCCCACCTTACACTTCCATGTTTCTGGATAAAGTGTGTGTTTATGTGTGTGTGATTATGTTGTGTGTGTCTTTGTCGTGTGTGGGTTTATGTTGTGTGTGTGTTAATGTTGTGTGTGTGTTAATGTTGTGTGTGTGTTAATGTTGTGTGTGTGTTTATGTTGTGTGTGTGTTTATGTTGTGTGTGTGTGTTGTGTTGTGTGTGTGTGTGTGTGTGTTGTGTGTGTGTGTGTGCTCCCCCAGGCTGTATAACTATGAGCCCCTCACCCCCCTGAGGACCCTGCGTGCCAGTGTGTTTGGGAGGCTGGTGTGTGTTCGTGGCACGGTGGTCCGGGTCAGCAACATCCGGCCTCTCTGCACACGTCTGGCCTTCACATGCCAGGGCTGCTCACACACACACGCGGTACCGCTGCCACACGGCAAGTTCACCACACCCACCAAGGTAGGCCCGCACACGTGCACGCCCCCACACGTGTCTGCAGACATCATGGTGTGTGTTTCCACAGTGTGTGGGTGTTTCCAGTGTGTGTGTGTTTCCACAGTGTGTGTGTGTTTCCACAGTGTGTGTGTGTTTCCACAGTGTGTGTGTGTGTTTCCACAGTGTGTGCAGCCAGACTGTAGGAGTCGCTCGTTCACCCCTAACAGGAGTTCTCCTCTCACCCAGACAGTGGACTGGCAGACTATCAAGTATGTCAGTATACTCTCTCTACATGATACACCCCCCCCTCTCTCTCCCTCTCTCTCTCTCCCTCTCTCCCTCTCCCCCCTCTCTCTCTCCCTCTCTCTCTCCCTCTTTCCCCCCTCTCTCTCTCCCTCTCTCCCCCCCTCTCTCTCCCTCTCTCCCCCCTCTCTCTCCCCCTCTCTCTCTCCCTCTCTCCCTCTCTCCCCCCTCTCTCCCTCTCTCTCCCTCTCTCCCACCTCTCTCTCTCCCTCTCTCCCTCTCTCCCTCTCTCCCCCCTCTCTCTCTCCCTCTCTCTCTTCCTCTCTCTCACCCCCCCCCCCTCTCTCCCTCCAATCCAATCCAATCCAACTTTATTTATATTGCACTTTAAAACAACATGGTTGACCAAAGTGCAGTACATAGCAATATTAAAAATGCAATAAATAGATACACACTATACACAGTAAAAACAACATAACAATAGGTAAAAAAAACTCAACTAATAGAGACACACTGTACATGGTAAAGTCAACACATCACTCAAAAGCTAAGGTAAAAAGATAAGTCTTTAGAGCCGACTTAAAAACGGATATGGACTCTGCCTGTCTAAGGTGCAGGGGCAGCGCGTTCCATAGTATTGGACCAGCGACAGAGAAGGAGCGATCCCCTCTAAGTTTCCTCCTTGATTTTGGGACCACTAATAAGAAGTGATCTGCTGACCTTAGTGAGCGCACAGGGGCATAGGGCTGAATCAGGTCTGACAGATACTGCGGAGCAAGTCCGTGAAGACATTTAAAAACAAATAAAAGGATTTTAAAATCAATACGATAAAAGACAGGGAGCCAGTGCAAGGATTTTAAAACAGGCGTGTTTAGAGGCGTCCCCCTCTCTCTCTCTCTCCCCCCCTCTCCACCTTCAGCAGCACCCAGATTATGCTGCCTCTGTCCCCAGGGTGCAGGAGCTGATTGGAGGAGAGCAGAGGGAGGCGGGGCGTATTCCCAGGACAGTGGAGTGTGAGCTGGTCCAGGATCTGTGTGACAGCTGTGTCCCTGGAGACACAGTGACTATCACTGGCACTGTGCGTGTCAGCAACGAGGACGGTATCCACACACACACACACTGCACACACACACGCACACACACACACACACACACACACTGCACAGACACGCACACACTGCACACACACGCACACACACGCACACACACACACACACACACACACACACACACTGCAAACATGCACACACACACACACACACTGCACACACACGCACACACTGCACACACACACGCACACACACGCACACACACACTGCACACATGCACACACACACTGCACACACATGCACACACTGCACACACACACGCACACACTGCACACATGCACACACACACACACACTGCACACACTGCACACATGCACACACACACACACACTGCACACACTGCACACACACACGCGCACACACACTTACACACACACACACACACAGACACACACACACTTACACACACGCACACACACACATTACAAACTGGTGTTTACTGTTGCAGCTGGATGTGTAAACCCTGTCTGTATATATATATGTGTGTGTGTGTGTGTGCAGGCAGCAGCAGGGGCAGTAAGGACAGGTGCATGTTCCTGCTCTACATTGAGGCCAACTCAGTCAGTAACAGCAAGGGCAAGAGGGAGGCGGGGCCAGGAGTCCAGGGGGCGGAGTTCTCTCTGAAGGAGCTCTATGCTATCC
>CM059333.1:773087-803087 GCA_030340685.1 Protosalanx chinensis | reverse complement strand
ACCACACACACACACACAGCCTGGGTAAAGGACCTGCACATACAGGTACCACACACACACACACAGCCTGGCCAAGGACCTGCACATACAGGTACCACACACACACACACAGCCTGGGTAAAGGACCTGCACATACAGGTACCACACACACACACACAGCCTGGCCAAGGACCTGCACATACAGGTACCACACACACACACACACGCAGCCTGGGTAAAGGACCTGCACATACAGGTACCCCACACACACACGCAGCCTGGCCAAGGACCTGCACATACAGGTACCACACACACACACACACAGCCTGGCCAAGGACCTGCACATACAGGTACCCCACACACACACACACAGCCTGGCCAAGGACCTGCACATACAGGTACCCCACACACACACACACAGCCTGGCCAAGGACCTGCACATACAGGTACCCCACACACACACACACAGCCTGGCCAAGGACCTGCACATACAGGTACCCCACACACACACACACACACACACAGCCTGGCCAAGGACCTGCACATACAGGTACCCCACACACACACACACAGCCTGGCCAAGGACCTGCACATACAGGTACCCCACACACACACACAGCCTGGCCAAGGACCTGCACATACAGGTACCCCATACACACACACACAGCCTGGCCAAGGACCTGCACATACAGGTACCACACACACACACACAGCCTGGCCAAGGACCTGCACATACAGGTACCACACACACACACACAGCCTGGCCAAGGACCTGCACATACAGGTACCCCACACACACACACACACAGCCTGGGTAAAGGACCTGCACATACAGGTACCACACACACACACACACACAGCCTGGGTAAAGGACCTGCACATACAGGTACCACACACACACACACAGCCTGGCCAAGGACCTGCACATACAGGTACCACACACACACACACAGCCTGGGTAAAGGACCTGCACATACAGGTACCACACACACACACACAGCCTGGCCAAGGACCTGCACATACAGGTACCACACACACACACACACACACACGCAGCCTGGGTAAAGGACCTGCACATACAGGTACCACACACACACACACAGCCTGGCCAAGGACCTGCACATACAGGTACCACACACACACACACAGCCTGGCCAAGGACCTGCACATACAGGTAACACACACACACTGTGACATGCACACACACTCCCTCACACACACACTCACTGTAACATGCACACAAAAGACCTCACACACACACACATGCTCACACACATTCTTGCAAACCTACATTCCGACTCCTCGCAGACAGACGCTCGCTCTCCTACATAGTCACTGACACACTCCTGCAGACAGCCCCCTCAGTTGTGTGTGTTAGTGTGTGTAAGTGAGTGTGTGTGTGTGTGTGATAGTGTGTGTGTGTGTGTGTAATAGTGTGTGTGTGTGTAATAGTGTGTGTGTGTGTTGAACTGTGGTCTTTGTGTTGCAGGTGGTGGATTTCGAAGGCTTCATCTGTGCTCTGAATGAACAGGGCTACCTGCTAAAGAAAGGACCTAAGCTGTACCAACTACAGACCATCTGACACACACACACTCACTCACACACACACTCACACCCACACACACTCAAATAGTCACACACTCACATACACACACTTGGATGCGAGGGGTATTTTGTATAAATGGTTTGTAAATATGTCTTCCTATCTAAGGTTATGTGTCATTAAAGTTTGTCAAAGTTTCAGTCTGTCTTTATTCTTGTGCCTTTAAATGACATTCTGTGCATCAACTGTTAACCATTTAGGAACTACATTTAGGCTATTATAATTTTTCAACATAGAATTAAATACCGGGTGAAACTATTTATAATATACGATTTAGTACCAAATTCAAAGTAGACAGCATTATTATTTTTAAGTGAAAGCGAGTGAATAAGCCCCGCCCCTTGCCCCGCCCACATTCATGGCCCCGCCTCCGAACATTACGACGTCGCAATTCGCTGACAGTCTCGGAATACGGCAACATGGAACAAGCGAAAATGGCTCGTGCCTAAAGAGGAAAGCACGGGCAACATGAGAGCAGCTTCATCCAGCCGCGTGACGACAAGGTCAACACGCGCACGGTAGATGTGCGCTCCTAGCTGCTTCCACATTGTGCGCTGTCTGCAATGTTACTGTCTATCTGGAAAAGTTCCCTAGTGGGGTGTGCGAGAGGGCACGCGGCAAGTGCAAGAGGGCACGCGGCAAACTGCGCTGTGGCCGCGCGCTGTGCGAGTGTGTGCAGAGCGGCTCCTGCGTCATGGCGTCAGACACACACACCTGCGGACTGTTCCAGGGAGCTGTGCTGGCTGCGGACACTCACACACAGATCCGCCTCTGCAGCTCAGTGGCCCGGCTGCACACACAGCTGGATCCCTGCCCTGGAGCTGCTCCCTCCTCTGGCTGCTCCAGGTCAGCTGGAGGGGGGGACCAGACCGCCAACATGGGGAGGTCACAGAAGGACACTGACCAGCAGCACCGCACTTTCCACCGCGTTCAGTTTGAGGTTTCAGCCCGGGGGTGATGAGGCTGCTCACAGTCTGCTGGGGGTGCGCTTATCTCCGCTCCGCCCCGGGGTACCGCGGGGTGGTCGTGGCTTCAGCAGTGGAAACCCCAGCCAGCCTCCAGCGGAGAACACACCAAATAAAGACTTGGCCCCCCAGCAGGTGCCTGGACAGGGGTTATTCAAGTTCAAGGAACTGGTAGGAAGACTTCTAAGAGTGCTTTCAAAAGTATTTATAGAAACTTTAAGACTTTAAACCTGTTTCCTTGGTAAGACAAACAGTAGGATGCATACTTGTGGTGTTGTGTTCCAGTACGAGAACCCGTGGACCGTCCCTAACCTGCTGTGTGTGTGTCGGATCCTGCTGGCTCCAGTACTGGGACACCTCATCACCGAGCAACACTTCCACCTGTCCCTCGCTCTCTTTCTACTGGCAGGAGCCACAGACCTTGTAACTCACTCACTCACACACCCAGACACACCATACACACACACAGATAGCTACGCACATGCACACAGATACCTACACACACACAGATACATACACACACACAGATACCTACACACACACAGATACCTACACACACACACACACACAGATAGCTACGCACATGCACACAGATACCTACACACGCACAGATACCTACACACACAGATACCTACACACACACACACACACACACACAGATAGCTACACACATGCACACAGATACCTACACACACACACACACACACACACAGATAGCTACACACATGCACACAGATACCTACACACACACACACACACACACACAGAGATACCTACACACACACACACACACACACACAGATAGCTACACAGATATCTAAAACACACACACACACACACCAGGTGTAACAGAGCCACATTGACTGGGTCAACCCTAACTCTTGTGTCCCCTCTTCAGTTGGATGGCTATATCGCCAGGACCTGGCCCAATCAGAAATCAGCTCTGGGCAGTGCCCTCGACCCATTGGCTGATAAGATCCTGATCAGTGTGCTGTATATCAGTCTAACCTACGCCCAGATCATACCAGGTGACTGTGATGGCATGCAGGCAGGCAGCTGTTTAGTTACCTGTCTGTTCTTTGTTTCAGTGTTGATCTGGTCAGTAATGTGTGTGTGTGTGTGTGTGTTTGTTTGTTTGTTTGTGTGTGTGTGTGTGTGTTTCAGCTCCTCTCACTGCTCTAGTCATCTCCAGAGATATCGCTCTGATCGCTGCTGTCTTCTACGTCCGCTATAAGACCGTGCCTCCTCCGGTGAGCCTCTCTGACACAACACACACACACACGCACACACACACACACACACGCAGTCAGTGACAGACATCACAAACAGCCACTACACACCACTGTTAGATCTGGCTCCGAATCTGCATATATGTCTGTTGTGCTTTCTCCCCCCACTCTCCCTCTCCCTCCCCACTCCCTCTCCTCCCCCTCTCTCCCCCCCTCCCTCTCTCTCCCTCCCTCTCTCTCCCCTCTCCTCCCCTCTCTCCCCTTCCTTCCCTCTCTCCCCCTCCTCTCTCCCCCTCTCCTCCCCCCCTCCCCCTCTCCCCCCCCTCCCTCCTCCCAGGTGACTCTCAGTCGGTTCTTTAACCCATGCTACACCACAGCTCAGCTCAAACCCACTTTGATCAGCAAGGTATGACACCCATACTTACCCATGAACACCTTACAGGGCAAACAGTGCTGATACCATCCTGCACTGAACTGTTGAAACGTGTGTGTGTGTGTGTGTCTGTGTGTGTCTGTGTGTGTGTGTGTGTCTTCAGGTGAACACAGCTATCCAGCTGTTACTGGGTGCAGCATCCCTGGCCGCCCCTGTGTTCCATTACACTGATAGCTTTTATCTACAGTCCCTATGGTGAGAACCACAGAACCACAACACAGCCTCATAGCACTACAGGACCACAGCCTCATAGCACCACAGCCTCACAGCACTACAGGACCACAGCCTCACTGCCTCACTGCCTCACAGCACCACAGCCTCACAGCACTACAGGACCACAGCCTCACAGCCTCACTGCCTCATAGCACCACAGCCTCACAGCACTACAGGACCACAGCCTCACAGCACTACAGGACCACAGCCTCACAGCACTACAGGACCACAGCCTCACTGCCTCACAGCACTACAGGACCACAGCCTCACTGCCTCATAGCACCACAGCCTCACAGCACTACAGGACCACTGCCTCATAGCACCACAGCATCATAGCACAACACAGCACCATAGCACAACACAGCACCACAGCACCACAGCACCACAGCTCCACAGCACAACAAAGCACCACAGCCTCACACCTGCACATGCATGATTATACCAGGACTGTAACCCCAGACACCCTGGGCTCATGTTGCCATGGTGTGTTTTCTACAGGTACATCACTGCCGTAACCACGGCAGCGTCAGGATACAGCTACTACCATTATGGCAAGAAGACTGTTGAGGTGCTGAACAACACTAACAAGTAACCATGGAAACACAGGCTGTCCATGCGGCAAAGCCTGACTATGGGAGCTGAACACACGCATCTGTGTGTTTAAAGACTTGATAAGGAGCGTGTAGAGTGACACCTGGACGAGCTGTGTGATAGTTGGGTGTGGATGAGCAGTGTGTGTATGCATGGTAGGTGGATTTAGGGCCAGAACATCTCTATTTCCCCTTTTTTACTTGAGTTGCCATAGTAATCATCTTATTGTCACATGATTGACAGTTTTGTACATGAGAATCAATGAATGATTGATTAAAGCCAAGAGTCTTTATTTCCTGTCAGGATGTTGGTGTCACGTGATTGGAGGAGGGGGCTGGAACACCAGGGGGCTTATACACACACAAACACTCTGGCACACACAGGTGCACACACACACACACACAGGCACACACACACAGCTGCACATACACACACAGGTACGCGCACACACACACAGAGACACACACAGGTGCACACACACATCTCGTAAGGATCTTGAGTATGTGGGAAGATGCTGAAGGAAAAGTGGGTGGGAAACTATGGCAACCAGCTGTGCAGGTCAACACTGCTGTCTGCAGATGAAGGGACTCCCACCAATCACAGCCTTCCTCTACAGAAGGCGTGGTCACATGACCATGGGAGAGACATGAACATGAAGAACATGCAGAGGTCAAGATCTTTCATTGGCTCTGCTTTTATTTTGTTGTGGTTTTGTGGCGGTGGGCGGGGTTGACGAGGTCACATCCTGGAAGTGACCTGAGCTCTTCTGACCAGAGAGTGAGACACCTCCCCAACTGAACGACACCCTGCAGACAGACAGGCAGATTGACAGCTAGTTAGGCAGATAGACAGGTAAATAGGCAGATAGACAGCTAGTTAGGCCGATAGCTAGTTAGGCAGATAGACAGCTATTTAAACAGATAGACAGCTAGTTAGACAGACAGGTATCTAGGCAGATAGCTAGTTAGTTAGGCAGATAGACAGCTAGTTAGACTGTTAGGTTAACAAAGTAAAACAGGTGGTCAGGCAGCCAGTTCTGATTGTTGCCTGAACTCTTAAGTGTTGCCTGCCCCCCCCCCCCCCCCCCCCAGAGCACAGCAGGTATTTATATCCTGTCTGTCAGTCAGTGTCAGGCCTCATCCCAGACAGTGTGAGAGCCGATACTGGAGGACAACATCTGGGGTGACATGACCACACCCTCAAGCTGCACCTGCCAATCAGGCTCCCCTCCTGTCACTGGGACTGGTCATCATGCACCCCCCCCCCTGTCATTCTGATTGATCATCATGACCCCCCCCCCCCCTCCGTCACTGTGATTGGTCAAGGTGACATGTTGCCCCTGCTGGCCTACCTGCCAGTGCCATGGCCAGATGCAGCTCGGCTCTGAGTAGCTCCAGAACACCAGTGACTCCCTGTTCTCCCTGTCAACACACACACACGCACACGCACACGCACACACCCTCACATCAGCATCATTAGTTGGCGTGGCTCTAACCAGCTGCGAACACAGCTCATCCCTGTATCTAGGCAACAACAAGACCAGCTCTGGAAACACCAAGAGGGCTGATCCAGCTCTAACACACGCGTGATACCAGCTACCCTCCGACACACTGGCACACGTATAGGATCAACACACGCATAATAACAACTATACATGCATAATACACACACACTCACATAAACATCAATACTAGACATCTAGACACACACACACACACACACAGCAGTCGTACCTGGCAGGCTAGCCCCCAGAGAACCGGTCTTCCCAGGAACACAGCGGTGGCCCCTAGTGCCAGAGCCTTCAGTACGTCTGTCCCCTTACGCACACCTCCATCCAGGTACACCTCACATTTACCTGCTACTGCTGCCACCACCTCCTCCAGCACGTCCAGCTACACACACACACACAAGCACACATACAGAGAGACACACACACAGACACACACACAGACACACAGACAAACACACATACAGAGAGACACACACACAGACACACACAGACACACAGACAAACACACATACAGAGAGACACACACACACACAAAGACAAAGTTACACACATGCACAGATACACAATCACATGAATAACTGCCAGTCTAGTACACATCCCCCTAGTACACACACACTCACACACTCACCGTGGCAGGAACCCCATCTAGCTGTCTGGCTCCATGATTGGACACCAGGATTCCATCCACCCCAGCCTGCACCGCCTGCAGAGCATCCTCAGCTGCAGACACACAGCAGTGGAAGAGCATGTGTGTGTGTGTGTCTACATGAGCCATGGATGTGTGTGTGTGTCTACATGAGCCATGGATGTGTGTGTGTGTGTGTGAGCATGTCTCACCTCTCAGGACGCCCTTGATGACCACGGGGAGGTGTGTGTGGGCCTTGAGCCAGGCCACGTGCTCCCAGCAGAGGGTGGGGTCTATCGCCTGGCTGACATACACCGCCAGCCCGCTGTCCTCGCCGTAGCCTTCCTCGCTGGAGAAGGCCAGCTCCACCGACGCAAAGTTAGACATCCTACACACACACGCGTTTGGCTTTGAATCCATCTTTTGTTTTTGGAGGGAAGCACCATTCAGGCGTGGTATTTACCTGGGGAGTGTGTGAGTGTGTGACTGTGGGGAGTCAGGTGGCTGAGCAGGTTAAGGCGTTGGTCTCATGATTGTAAGGTTGTGAGTTGGATTTCTGGCTGTGGCTATGTGATATTGCAGGGGTGGGCAGGTCTGGTCCTCGAGGGCCGCTGTACCCCTGTTTCCCTGCTCCAGCACACCTGATTCTAATGAAGAACCATTGTGAGGCTTCCACAGAGCTTGATAACGACCCTTCATTAGAATCAGGTGTGCTGGAGCAGGGAAACATCTAAAACCTTCAGGACAGCGGCCCTCGAGGACCAATATCACATAGCCACAGCCAGAAATCAAACTCACAACCTTACAACCACTGTGATATTGGGCCCTTGGGCAAGGCACTTCACCCTACTTGGCTCAGGGGGGATGTCCCTGTACTTACTGTAAATCACTCTGGATTAAAGCGTCTGCTAAATGGATGTTTATTGATTTACCTGAGGTGTGACGGAAGCTTGAAACGGTTTCGAACGTCGTCTCGCCGCTTGCCGAGGTAGGGCGTATCCACGGTGACGAAGATGGCCTTGTAGCCCGCCTCCTCGGCCCGCCGCACCAGTGACAGCGTGAGCTCGCGGTCCTTGTAGATGTACAGCTGCAGCCACAGAAGGCCCTCGCCTGCGGATGACCTCACTTCCTCTATGGTGGAGGTGGCCCAACTGCTCAGCATCATCCCAGTCCCCGCCGCTCGGCATGCTGGGAAAACAACAAACACACCCTGCAGGGCCTGTGCGTGCCTGGTCAACTGTTTGTGTAAGTGTGTACGTGTGTCTGCGTGTGTGTTTTTATGTGGATGTGGGGGTGTCTGAATGTGGATGTGTGTGTATTTGTGGGTGTGTGTGTGTATGTGGGTGTGTGTGTGTATGCGGAGGTTTGTGTGTATGCGGAGGTTTGTGTGTATGCGGGTGTGTGTGGGTGTGTGTGTGTGTGTGTGTGTACCTCTAGCAGTTGCAGTCTCCCCGTCAGGGTGGGCCATCCTCTGCATCGCCGTGGCGCCCACACACACAGGCATGCTGATTGGCTGGCCCAGGACACTGGCAGACAGATCCATGCTGGAAACATCTCTCAATACACGAGGAAGCAGATGCCACCTACACACACACACACACACACACACTTCCAGTGGAAAGGTATCTACATGCGAGAGTGTGTGTGTGTGTGTGCATGAGAGAGAGAATGCCACCCTCAGCTACGAAAAGGTCAAAACGAATCATTAACCTCTAGTTACTGCTACTCTCTCATCCCCCCTCTCTCTTTCTGTCTCCCACCCCCTGTCTCTCTGTCTCTCGGTCTTTCTGTCTCTCTCTTTCTCTCCCATCCCCCCTCTCTCTTTCTGTCTCCCACCCCCTGTCTCTCTGTCTCTCGGTCTTTCTGTCTCTCTCTTTCTCTCCCATCCCCCCTCTCTCTTTCTGTCTCCCACCCCCTGTCTCTCTGTCTCTCGGTCTTTCTGTCTCTCTCTTTCTCTCCCATCCCCCCTCTCTCTTTCTGTATGTGTCTCTTTCTGTGTCTCTCTCTTCCACCTCCCTTCTCTCTTGGTGTCTCTCTCTCTCCGACCCCCCCCCTCTCTCTTGGTCTCTCTCTCCCATCCCCCCTGCTCTCTCTCTCTCTCTCCTATACAGTACGTGTGTGTGTGTTCAAGAGAGGACGTGTGTTCAAGAGTGTGTACCACCAAGATGATGAAAAAGCAACCAACGTGTGCATGAGCATGGCTGAACCAGCAACATCACAGGTAACATCTTTCCCTTCGTTTGAGGTCAGTCTGATGAACCGACACAGCTCTAAGAGACCCTCAAGGTTTTACAACCACATCAGCTGTGTCACACTGGGACATGAAAGCCCTCAACACTAAAAATAAGGAACTATAAAAAAACATTTTCTTTGCTGTTGGCAATTGAGTGGGTGGGTTCAAGGGGAGCTGGAGTCGACAGGCGCTCGTGCATGACAGAGTAAAGAATTGACTCAGGAGGATACTGGGATACTGATACTGAAATTCTTCAGAAGAAAACGTTTCAAGAAATATCTTTATCAAAGAAACGTTCCAGAGCAACTTCAGCTTCTCCAGACGATACTGAGGCGCTGGGAGACCTGATGAATTCCAGCTTCCAGTAGATCTCCAGAACTACACATCCAAGAAGACTGCATTTATGAGGCACTTTCCTACCTTCACAGAACCACATTTTGACATGTAGTCATTTATCAGATGCTCTTATCCAAAGCAACTTACAGTAAGTACAGGGACATTCCTCCTCTGAGGCAAGTAGGGTGAAGTGCCTTGCCCAAGGACACAACATCATGTTGACACAGCCCGAGTTCGAACCGGGTACCTTCTGACTACTAGCCCGACACCCTAATTGACTGCGTCACATGACTCCACAGCACTCAAAGGGCATTTGTTGCTCTATTCACACTCACCCACTGATGGCACTGCCATGCAAGGCTCTACCCTGCCTGCTCATGAAGCTTAGAGTCCAGCGTCTTGCTCAAAAGATACTCTCACATCCTGTGGGAGTCGAACCTTCGACCCTCTCTACCTCCTGACCACCAGCTGCCAACAACACACAGCAACAAACAGCTGTGTACAGCAACACACAGCTATGCACAGCAACACACAGCTATGTACAGCAACACACAGCTATGCACAGCAACACACAGCTATGTACAGCAACACACAGCTATGCACAGCAACACACAGCTGTGTACAGCAACACACAGCTGTGTACAGCAACACACAGCTATGTACAGCAACACACAGCTATGCACAGCAACACACAGCTATGCACAGCAACACACAGCTGTGTACAACAACACACAGCTGTGTACAGCAACACACAGCTATGTACAGCAACACACAGCTATGTACAGCAACACACAGCTATGTACAGCAACACACAGCTATGCACAGCAACACACAGCTATGCACAGCAACACACAGCTATGCACAGCAACACACAGCTATGCACAGCAACACACAGCTATGCACAGCAACACACAGCTATGCACAGCAACACACAGCTATGCACAGCAACACACAGCTATGCACAGCAACACACAGCTATGTACAGCAACACACAGCTATACACAGCAACACACAGCTATGCACAGCAACACACAGCTATGCACAGCAACACACAGCTGTGCACAGCAACACACAGCTATGCACTGCAACACACAGCTATGCACGGCAACACACAGCTGTGTACTGCAACACACAGCTATACACAGCAACACACAGCTATGCACAGCAACACACAGCTATGCACAGCAACACACAGCTGTGTACAGCAACACACAGTTATGCACAGCAACACACAGCTGTGTACAACAACACACAGCTATGTACAGCAACACACAGCTATGCACAGCAACACACAGCTGTGTACAGCAACACACAGCTATGTACAGCAACACACAGCTATGTACAGCAACACACAGCTATGTACAACAACACACAGCTATGCACAGCAACACACAGCTGTGTACAGCAACACACAGGTACACACATGACATAGCACAGCTGTGTACATGCTACCAAAACGGTGGAAGACCTTCACATGGTCGTTTAAGCCTCTCCCCCAGGATCCCCCAGGGTTATAAGGTCTCCTACTGGGGGACCTGTCATCTTTTTGATGGTCCTAATCCTGTATAGGTTTTTGGTCCTCCCAGTCAGGTGCACTGCTGTTGTTGCTTTGCTGTTCACTTCCTACAGGTTCACTATTGCCCGTCGGAGATGCTTGCCTTATATACCAGAGGCTGTGTGTGTGTGTGTGTGTGTGTGTGTAAGCATGTGTGTGTGTGAGTATGTGTGTTTTTTGGGCATCTTCTGCACTTTCTCATCTGGGGGACAAATAAATCTTCTATCTTAAGCGCCTGTGTGTGTGTTTAACAGGTGTGTGTGTGTAAGCATGTGTGTGTAAAAATGTGTTTCTTTGTGTGTGTGTGTGTGTGAGCATGTGTGTGAGCATGTGTGTGTGTGTTACCTGGAATAGGCAGCTGTGTTGTCAGCTAGTGTCTCCTGTGCATCTGCTCCAGAGCAGTAGTAGTCAAACACGGCTTTAGGGAGAACTCTCTTAGCCTGCCGCTCGTAGTCGCTCACACACACCAAGGGCTCCGACATGGCGACACAGAAGCAGACACACTCTCACACACACTCTCACACACACTCTGGTGCTCTCACAGATAAGCTGGCTGACTGAAGGTCAGTGTTCTGCTGGGTTTGTTAGGGTTTGGGTTAGGGTTTGACCCCAGAAGTTTTCTCCCTCCGTCAACTGAGAAAGTAAATCATTAATACAGTAGAAGACAGGTGAAGAGTTAATCAGTGTGTGTGTGTGTGTGTGTGTGTTGATGTGTTAGAATCATTTTTAGTAATTTCATATTTGATGTTACAACTTTCATGTAATTAATACAATTGTTAGCTTGTGTATGTGCTTTTAAGTTTGTGTTGCAGAGAGAGAATGATTTCGGAGTGGAAATAAACCAGATTGGTTTATTATCTGCAGGATGGTGTGTTAGTGTTGTGATACCCTGGGTCCAACACAGACAAGCCATAGAACAGTTTTCCACAAAGCACATTCTTAAATGACATTTGTGTTGATTGGTGGACTTTGGAAGTGTTGTCCACATTTTACCTGATGCTGAACTATGTAAATGAACTGTGAGCTTCCTAATAAAAAGAGGAGCCTCAGAAATGGACTTGGGGAGAGCAGGCAGAGCAGGGGAGATGCCAAGAAGGGTGTCTCTGTCTGTCTGTTCTCTCCAGGGGGAGAGCAGGAGGGGAGATTGCAAAAGTGCATCTCTGTCTGACTGTTCTTTCCACATGTGTGTGTCTTTGTCTCTGTGTAAAATTATAACCATTGTATCATCGTCGCATTGTTTGGAGTATTATTATTGTTTTTGTGCTTTTATATACTTCGTCTTTCTCCTTCGTGATCTACATGTAGATCTGAACCTAACATGATGTCAAATGTTTAACACAGACGCAGCTCAGCCAGCTTGTTGCTGTGAACTTTGAACACCTGTTCACACACACTGTGAACGGTGAACACACACTCATGATGCCTTCGGAGGGAGGGAGGGGGAGGGGCTGGATGTTACCTGGGGAGGGGCTGGATGTTACCTGGGGAGGGGCTGGATGTTACCTGGGGAGGGGCTGGATGTTACCTGGGGAGGGGCATGCTGTTACCTGGGGAGGGGCTGGATGTTACCTGGGGAGGGGCTGGATGTTACCTGGGGAGGGGCTGGATGTTACCTGGGGAGGGGCTGGATGTTACCTGGGGAGGGGCATGCTGTTACCTGGGGAGGGGCTGGATGTTACCTGGGGAGGGGCATGCTGCTGTTTTAAGGGTGTGAGGGTGACAGAGAAGGATTGTGGGTTAGGTTTGGATACAGGAATGATGGAAATAAAGACTTGTTATCTTGGCCATGTTATGGCGAGTTAACAGGGATGTTTGGTTGTGAACTTGACAAGCCATAGTTCAAGCTGCTTATACAACCAAGTTGGTAATATATATAATATCTGATACATGGTTGTATAATATTTTTGTCTTCGCCCATACTGGTTACACAGACACACAACACACACACACACACACACACGCGCCTCTCTCCAGTCTCAGCTTTCCTCTTCATGCTTGAAATAGCACTGGGCCTCCCACTCTTATATAACATCCTCCTCTCTCCTTCTCCTCCTCTCTTCTCTCTCCTTCTCCTCCTCTCTTCTCTCTCCTTCTCCTCCTCTCTTCTCTCTCCTTCTCCTCCTCTCTTCTCTCTCCTTCTCCTCCTCTCTTCTCCCCATCTCCTCCTCTCTCCATCTCCTCCTCCCTGCTATTTTTTCTTGCCCTCCACCTCTCATCTGTCCAACAAACCTTTGTTCTCCCTCCCTCCCTCCCCCCTCCTGTGTCCCCTGTCTTCTCTCTCTTCCATCCTCCCTCCCCTCCCTCCCTCCCCCCTCCTGTGTCCCCTGTCTTCTCTCTCTTCCATCCTCCCTCCCCTCCCTCCCTCCCCCCTCCTGTGTCCCCTGTCTTCTCTCTCTTCCATCCTCCCTCCCCTCCCTCCCTCCCTCCCCCCTCCTGTGTCCCCTGTCTTCTCCCTCTTCCATCCTCCCTCCCCTCTGCCTCTCGTCTTGTGCTTCAGGTCTCCAGCTGTGTGATGTGACAGGGTTAGGCTGGGTTAGTCTATATCGGTTCAGATCAGTTGACACGGTGTGTTTGTCTTCTTTAGAAGAGTGAGCTCAACTGTTTTCCTTTGTCCTTTGTCCTGGATTGTTTCCTTAACTTTCTGCTTAAACGATCTGTTCGCTTACACACCACATGTAATTTTCCCGTCTCTCTCTCTCTCTTTCTGTCTGTCTGTGTGTGTGTGTGTGTGCTTGCGTGTGTGTGTGCGTGCGTGGGAAGCGCTAGAGGGCGCTGGTACAGTGCGCATGTCCGAGATGAGTCAGTTTGTGGAGGCAGATTTCCACCGAGCCGCCGCTGCCGCGCGCGCAGCCGCACACGCACACACGTGCACCTCCTCCCACCTCCTCCCACCTCCTCCCCTCCCCGAGCGCATCTGCTTCAGTCTGCAGCGCGGCGTCCTCATGATCAGATCAGGGAGAGCAGCCGCTGTTACCACCGCTGTTCCATCAGAGCAGGCAGAAGAACCCTAGCAGGGAGGAAGAGGAGGGAGGCAGGAGAGGAGGAAGGGGAAAGACATAGGGGAGAAAGTGAGGAGAGAAAGCGCAGCCAGCAGGTAGGAGGTTGAGTCGGTTTGGAAGAGAGAGAGTGTGTGTGTGAGTGTGTGTGTCCATGGCAGGCGCTCAGCCCGGGGTTCATGCTCTGCTGCTTAAGCCCCCCACTGTCCCCACCACACTGAGAGCAGGAGCCAGCTTCATGAAATGGGACGACGTGAGTAAGACACCTCTCTTCTCCTCTCTTCTCCTCTCTTCTCCTCTCCTCTTCTCTCTCCTTCTCTCCTCACTTCTCCTCTTTCCTTCTCTCCTCTCTTCTCCTCTCCTCTCCTCTCTTCTCCTCTCTTCTCCTCTCTTCTCCTCTCCTCTTCTCTCTCCTTCTCTCCTCTCCTCTCCTCTCCTCTCTCCTTCTCTCCTCTCTCCTTCTCTCCTCTCCTCTCCTCTCCTCTCTCCTTCTCTCCTCTCCTCTCCTCTCCTCTCTCCTTCTCTCCTCTCCTCTCCTCTCCTCTCTCCTTCTCTCCTCTCCTCTCCTCTCCTCTCTCCTTCTCTCCTCTCCTCTCCTCTCTCCTTCTCTCCTCTCCTCTCCTCTCCTCTCTCCTCCTCTCCTCTCCTCTCTCCTTCTCTCCTCTCCTCTCCTCTCTCCTTCTCTCCTCTCCTCTCCTCTCTCCTTCTCTCCTCTCCTCTCCTCTCCTCTCTCCTTCTCTCCTCTCCTCTCCTCTCTCCTTCTCTCCTCTCCTCTCCTCTCTCCTTCTCTCCTCTCCTCTCCTCTCTCCTTCTCTTCTCTCCTCTCCTCTCTCCTTCTCTCCTCTCCTCTCCTCTCCTCTCTCCTTCTCTCCTCTCCTCTCCTCTCCTCTCTCCTTCTCTCCTCTCCTCTCCTCTCTCCTTCTCTCCTCTCCTCTCCTCTCTCCTTCTCTCCTCTCCTCTCCTCTCTCCTTCTCTCCTCTCCTCTCCTCTCTCCTTCTCTCCTCTCCTCTCCTCTCCTCTCTTTTTCCTGGATCTTCTCTCTTCTCTTGCCTATTCACCTGTTGTTGAAACCTTCTATTCAGGTGTGTGTTTCTGTGTACATCTGTGCTTTGTTTGCATTGCTTCATTGTGCTTGTGTGTGTGTGTGTGTGTGTGTGTATGTGTGTGTGCGTGTGTGTGTGTGTGTGTGTGTGTAACTGTGCGTGCTGGTATGCTGAAGCACAGTCAAGCGAAATAGAGAAACGTGCTAGCATGTTGCTATGGTAACTGGCATGGCTTAAATCTCTCCTTGAGTACAGCCAAGATGTTCCATCTCCACACAGAGAGATAATCTAACAGAGTTTGGCCACTTGCATTGTGCGTTGACCTTGCGTGTGTGTGTGTGTGTATCTGTTGTGCGTGTCTGCATGTGTGTGCGTGTGTGTGTTTGTGTGCACGCTTACCTCTGATTTCTCTCTGCAGGATCTGACCTCAGTGACTCCTGTCACCCTAAAGGTGGATCCTCATGGGTACTATCTGTACTGGACAGAGCAGAACAAGGTAACCCAACACTAAAACACAAAGTAACACAAAAACACACAAACGTCTCTGGACTGAGCTGTGTTCAGTCTGACTGGGCTGATCGTTACTCAGATGGCTGAGCGGTCAGGGAGTCGGGTTAGTAATCAGAAGGTACCTGGTTCGAACCCTGGCTGTACCAATATGAAGTTGTGTCCTTGGGCAAGGCACTTCACCCTTCTTGCCTCAGTGGGAATGTCACTGTAATTTCTGTAATTGGCGCTGGATAAGAGCGTCTGATAAATGATTCAAAGTCCCCAATAAATGTCCCTCTCTCCCTCTTCCACCATCCCTTCACCTCTCTCTCTCTCTCTCTCCATGTCCCTCCGTCCTTCTCTCCCCCCCCCCCCCCCCTCCCCTGTGTGTTACAGGAGACAGAGCTCCTGGACATCACCCACATCAAGGATGTCCGGACAGGCAAGAGCACCAAGACACCAAAGGTAATTACTGCCGCTACTGTCCAGCCCTGTACAGACCTGTCCTGCCCTGTCCTGTCCTGTCCTGTCCTGTCCTGCCCTGTCCTCCCCTGTCCTGCCCTGTCCAGCCCTGTCCTGCCCTGTCCTGCCCTGTCCTGTCCTGTCCTGCCCTGTCCTGCCCTGTCCTGCCCTGTACAGCCCTGTCCTGTCCTGCCCTGTCCTGCCCTGTCCTGCCCTGTCCTGCCCTGTCCTGCCCTGTCCTGTCCAGCCCTGTCCTGCCCTGTCCTGCCCTGTCCACCCCTGTCCTGCCCTGTCCTGCCCTGTCCAGCCCTGTCCTGCCCTGTCCAGCCCTGTCCTGCCCTGTCCACCCCTGTCCAGCCCTGTCCTGCCCTGTCCTGCCCTGTCCACCCCTGTCCAGCCCTGTCCTGCCCTGTCCACCCCTGTCCAGCCCTGTCCAGCCCTGTCCAGCCCTGTCCTGCCCTGTCCTGCCCACCCCTGTCCTCCCCTGCCCTGTCCAGCCCTGTCCTGCCCTGTCCTGCCCTGTCCTGCCCTGTCCTGTCCTGCCCTGTCCTGCCCTGTCCTGCCCTGTCCTGCCCTGTCCTGTCCACCCCTGTCCAGCCCTGTCCTGACCTGACCTGCCCTGTCCTGTCCACCCCTGTCCAGCCCTGTCCTGACCTGACCTGCCCTGTCCTGCCCTGTCCACCCCTGTCCAGCCCTGTCCTGACCTGACCTGCCCTGTCCTGCCCTGCCCTGTCCACCCCTGTCCTGTCCTGGTGTGTTTCGACTGGTTCCTGAATGAAACGTTGTGTTATTTATAAGGGACTTAGAAACATCATCTGTTTTTGCTGTTCAGAATTATTCGCTAGTGTTGCTTTACTGTTCACGTTTCATAGTTAGACTACTGTCTGTCGGAGACTCAACTTAAATGTGTAAATTGTTCGGCTAAAAGCTCTTATATTTCTTCCTTTGGAACGTACTGGTTCTCACGATGTATGTTTTATAATCTATAAACCCGCTATGTTTGGGGTCTATCACGTTGCTATGATCGGTAACTGAAGCTCTTTAGTAAAACTCTCTATTGGAAGTAGCTTTGGATAAAAGCGTCTGCTAAATGAATACATGTAAATGTAGTGGGTTGATAGACATCATTGGTGGAAATTTCAAAACAGCCTGTGATTCAGAACCCCGCCTTCCTGGAGAGTGGAGACCCCCCACTGAGACCCGAGCTAACATGCTGCCACTTGGCCACTAGATGGAGTTCACCTCACTGTGTTGCTAGGAGAGTCATGCAGGCAGATGTGCTGCTGAGGGAGTTCAGTCCTAATGTCTTCCTTTCTATCTGCATCCCCCTTTCTTCTTCTTCTCCCTGTCCCCTCTGTCTCCCCCTCCATCTCCTCTCCTTCCCTCTCTATCTCCCTCTGCTCACCTCATACACCCCTCTCCCTACCCTCCCTCCACTCCTCCTTTTCCTACCCTATTCCCTCCTCCTCCTCTTCCTCCTCCTCCCCCTCCTCCTCCCCCCCTCCTCCCCCTCCCCCTCCTCCTCCCTCCTCCTCCTCCACCTCCCTCCTCCTCCTCCTCCTCCTCCCCCCCTCCTCCCCCTCCCCCTCCTCCTCCCTCCTCCTCCTCCTCCTCCTCCTCCTCCCCCTCCTCCTCCACCTCCCTCCTCCCCCTCCCTCCCCCTCTTCTTAGGAGGCCAAGCTGCGGGAGCTGTTGGATGTGGGCAACCTGGCAGGTCGAATAGAGAACCGCATGTTGACCGTGGTGACTGGACCAGACATGGTCAACATCACATATCTGTCTTTCATGGCTCTGCAGGAGGAGGATGCTATGGTACACACACACACACACATGAATATGTACACACACCCTGAACCAGTACATACACACACACACACACATGAATATGTACACACACCCTGAACCAGTACATACACACACACACACACACATGAATATGTACAAACACCCTGAACCAGTACATACACACACACACACACATGAATATGTACACACACCCTGAACCAGTACACACACACACAAGTATAAGTCCACACCGCTCTGAATCAAAAACCAATGTAGACAAATATTCTACATGTCTACATACGATAATACACACACTGACATGCACACACACACACACACACACACACACAGACCTGTCTTCTACTGTGTGTTAGGAGTGGGCGGAGCATCTGTTCTCCCTGGCATCAAACCTTCTGAGCCACAACCTGAACAGAGAGGCCAGCCTGGAGAAAGGGTGAGTCTGAACACACAGCCAGCCTCTAACACACTGAACACACAGCCAGCCTCTAACACACTGAACACACAGCCAGCCTCTAACACACTGAACACACAGCCAGCCTCTAACACACTGAACACACAGCCAGCCTCTAACACACTGGACACACAGCCAGCCTCTAACACACTGAACACACAGCCAGCCTCTAACACACTGAACACACAGCCAGCCTCTAACACACTGAACACACAGCCAGCCTCTAACACACTGGACACACAGCCTCTAACACACTGAACACACAGCCAGCCTCTAACACACTGGACACACAGCCAGCCTCTAACACACTGAACACACAGCCAGCCTCTAACACACTGAACACACAGCCAGCCTCTAACACACTGAACACACAGCCAGCCTCTAACACACTGAACACACAGCCAGCCTCTAACACACTGAACACACAGCCAGCCTCTAACACACTGAACACACAGCCAGCCTCTAACACACTGAACACACAGCCAGCCTCTAACACACTGAACACACAGCCAGCCTCTAACACACTGAACACACAGCCAGCCTCTAACACACTGGACACACAGCCTCTAACACACTGAACACACAGCCAGCCTCTAACACACTGGACACACAGCCAGCCTCTAACACACTGAACACACAGCCTCTAACACACTGAACACACAGCCAGCCTCTAACACACTGGACACACAGCCTCTAACACACTGGACACACAGCCAGCCTCTAACACACTGAACACACAGCCTCTAACACACTGAACACACAGCCTCTAACACACTGAACACACAGCCAGCCTCTAACACACTGAACACACAGCCAGCCTCTAACACACTGAACACACAGCCAGCCTCTAACACACTGAACACACAGCCAGCCTCTAACACACTGGACACACAGCCTCTAACACACTGAACACACAGCCAGCCTCTAACACACTGGACACACAGCCAGCCTCTAACACACTGAACACACAGCCAGCCTCTAACACACTGAACACACAGCCAGCCTCTAACACACTGAACACACAGCCAGCCTCTAACACACTGAACACACAGCCAGCCTCTAACACACTGAACACACAGCCAGCCTCTAACACACTGAACACACAGCCAGCCTCTAACACACTGAACACACAGCCAGCCTCTAACACACTGAACACACAGCCAGCCTCTAACACACTGGACACACAGCCTCTAACACACTGAACACACAGCCAGCCTCTAACACACTGGACACACAGCCAGCCTCTAACACACTGAACACACAGCCAGCCTCTAACACACTGAACACACAGCCTCTAACACACTGGACACACAGCCAGCCTCTAACACACTGAACACACAGCCAGCCTCTAACACACTGAACACACAGCCAGCCTCTAACACACTGGACACACAGCCTCTAACACACTGAACACACAGCCTCTAACACTCTGAACACACAGCCTCTAACACACTGAACACACAGCCAGCCTCTAACACACTGAACACACAGCCTCTAACACACTGAACACACAGCCTCTAACACACTGAACACACAGCCTCTAACACACTGGACACACAGCCAGCCTCTAACACACTGAACACACAGCCAGCCTCTAACACACTGAACACACAGCCTCTAACATACTGAACACACAGCCTCTAACACACTGAACACACAGCCTCTAACACAGTGAACACACAGCCTCTAACACAGTGAACACACAGCCTCTAACACACTGAACACACAGCCTCTAACACAGTGAACACACAGCCTCTAACACACTGAACACACAGCCTCTAACACAGTGAACACACAGCCTCTAACACAGTGAACACACAGCCTCTAACACAGTGAACACACAGCCTCTAACACACTGAACACACAGCCAGCCTCTAACACACTGAACACACAGCCTCTAACACAGTGAACACACAGCCTCTAACACAGTGAACACACAGCCTCTAACACACTGAACACACAACCTCTAACACAGTGAACACACAGCCTCTAACACACTGAACACACAGCCTCTAACACAGTGAACACACAGCCTCTAACACACTGAACACACAGCCTCTAACACAGTGAACACACAGCCTCTAACACAGTGAACACACAGCCTCTAACACACTGAACACACAGCCTCTAACACAGTGAACACACAGCCTCTAACACACTGAACACACAGCCTCTAACACAGTGAACACACAGCCTCTAACACACTGAACACACAGCCTCTAACACAGTGAACACACAGCCTCTAACACACTGAACACACAGCCTCTAACACAGTGAACACACAGCCTCTAACACACTGAACACACAGCCTCTAACACAGTGAACACACAGCCTCTAACACACTGAACACACAGCCTCTAACACACTGAACACACAGCCTCTAACACAGTGAACACACAGCCAGGCAGTGTAACAGGTGTCCCTGTGTTGTGAGGCCTGTCTCTCTGTCCCAGCTACACCAAGCTGACCCTACAGCAGAACACTGAGAGGCGCATCCCAGTCAAGAAGTGAGTGATGTAATCCGATTGGCTCTTTACTATTCTACTTTGTGTGATGCGATTGGCTAAGTGTTTTCGAGCGTGTGATGTGATTGGGTCCCGTTGTTTACCCAGCATCCTACGAATGTTCTCAGCTGACAGGAAGAGGGTGGAAACTGCCCTGGAGAGCTGCCAGCTTCCATCTGGGAGGGTAACACACTCGCACACACACACACACACATATGAACACACACACAGTCATACACACCAGTAATAGCGTGAATCCAAATGTGCCATTGCAGGGAGACTCCATTCATGTGGATGATTTTACTCCGGAAGTCTATAGAACCTTCCTGGCCAACATCTGTCCTCGTCCAGAACTCAACCAGGTCTTCAGTCTGCAGTAAGTCTGACCTTCCCTCCTTCATAGACTTACTCTCTCTTCCTCTCTCTTCCTCTCTCTCTCTCTCTTCCTCTCTCTTCCTCTCTCTCTTCCTCTCTGTTCCTCTCTCTTCCTCTCTCTCTTCCTCTCTCTCTCTCTTCCTCTCTCTTCCTCTCTCTTCCTCTCTCTCTCTCTTCCTCTCTCTTCCTCTCTCTCTCTCTTCCTCTCTCTCTCTTCCTCTCTCTTCCTCTCTCTCTCTTCCTCTCTCTCTCTTCCTCTCTCTCTCTCTCTTCCTCTCTCTCTTCCTCTCTCTCTCTTCCTCTCTCTCTCTCTTCCTCTCTCTCTTCCTCTCTCTCTCTCTCTCTCTCTCTCTCTCCTGCTCTCTCTCTTTTCCTCTCTCTCTTTTTCTCCCCATCTCTCCCACCCCACCCCCACTCCATACCCTCTCTTCCCTCCCCTGCTCTCCATCCCTCTCCTTCTCTGTGTTCAGTTCCAGTGTCCCTCCCTCCCTCCCCCAGGGGTGCCCAGGGCAGCTACATGACCATAGACCAGATGACTGAGGTCATCAACAACAGACAGAGAGACCCCAGACTCAATGAGATCCTGTACCCCCCCCTGAGGCCCTCCCAGACTCAGACCCTGATGGAGAGATACGAACCTGACCACCAGCTGCTGAGCAGAGGTGTGGACGCACACACACACACAGAGGCAACGTGTGTATGCTTGTATCTCTATGATTGTATGTGTATGTAATGTTATGTATGTCCTGGTGTGCTTTGTGTGCCTTACTGGTGACAGGTGCTAACTGTGTCCACCTTACTCTGTATCATGAACTATGGGACAATAATAAGCTTCTAAGGGGGTGGGGTGTGTATTCACGCTACCCAATTTATTTTGTATCCCCAACTGTATTATTATTGAATTCCTATCATACATATAATAATACATAAATATCTTTAAATGTTTAAAGTGGTATAGTGAATTAATGAAATGTCAAGCACATTGTGATTCAGTTTCATTGTGTAATTGTGTGTGTGTAATTGTGTGTGTGTGTTGCAGGTGAGATCTCTCTGGAGGGCTTCAGCAGGTACCTGATCAGCGATGAGAACGGAATCATCCCTCCAGAGAAGCTTGATCAGAGCGAGGACATGAGCTTCCCCTTGTCTCACTACTTCATCAACTCTTCACACAACACCTACCTCACAGGTACACACACACACACACACACACACACATATGCAAGCACACAACATACACACAGGCAGAGATCAGCGTACATTTTACATTTACATGTATTCATTTAGCAGACGCTTTTATCCAAAGCGACTTCCAAGAGAGAGCTTTACTAAAGAACATCGATCCATGATCGTAATAACGAGATAGCCCCTAACATTGTGGGCAGCCAAAACATACATACAGTGTGTGTGTGTGTATGTGTGCGTGTGCCTGTGTGTGTGTGTGTGTGCCTGTGTGTGCCTTTGTGTGTGTGTGTGTGTGTGTGTGTGCCTGTGTGTGTGTGCCTGTGTGTGTGTGTGCCTGTGTGTGTGTGCCTGTGTGTGTGTGTGTGTGTGTGCCTGTGTGTGCCTTTGTGTGTGTGTGTGCCTGTGTGTGCCTTTGTGTGTGTGTGTGTGCCTGTGTGTGTGTGTGTGCCTGTGTGTGTGTGTCCTCAGCCGGTCAGCTAGCAGGTAGCTCCTCTGTGGAGATGTATCGTCAGGTGATGCTGGCTGGTTGTCGCTGTGTGGAGCTGGACTGTTGGAAGGGGCGGACTGCAGAGGAAGAGCCTGTTATCACCCATGGCTTCACCATGACCTCGGAAATCTGCTTTAAGGTGCTCCTGCACGCACACACACACACACTTACACACATACACACACTCACCACTAACACACATACACAAACATTCACACACACAAGCACAAGCTTGTCCTTCGTCCTATTTAACTCCTGGTTTTTCGAAAAACGTTCAAATCCAGGAAGTGATTGAGGCCATTGCTGAGTGTGCCTTCAAAACTTCCCCCTTCCCCGTCATTCTGTCGTTCGAGAACCACGTTGACTCGTAAGTAACCTTTGACCCTCTCACCTTTCGATCAAACGTGGGACTGACTGAACCCTGACCCTCGAATGAACCTTTCCCACAGGCTCAAGCAACAGGCCAAGATGGCCGAATACTGCAGGTCTATCTTCGGAGAGGCTTTACTTACTGACCCCCTGGAGAAATACCCAGTAAGGGACACACACACACACAGAAACACACACACAAAAAACACGCCACACACAGAAACACACACACAAAAAACACGCTCTGAACGTAATCCTGTGTGTGTGTGTGTGTGTGTGCAGCTGGATTCTGGAGTACCCCTCCCCAGTCCTCAGGAACTTATGGGGAAGATTCTAATCAAGAACAAAAAATCCCACAAACCCTCTGTAGCCCAGGGAAACAAACGACTGACAGAACACCCAGCCAATCAAAGTACTGATTCATCGTCCAATCAAACAGAAGGCTTTGAGTCTCTCAGCAACAATCCAGCTGGTAGGACTGATCTAATATCAGTGCCAGTTTGACAGGTTTATATAAACTGAACAATGACCTGCCTCTGACTCTAACCCAACCCTGACCCAACCCTGACCCTGACCCTGACCCTGACCCTAACCCTGACCCTAACCCAACCCTGACCCAACCCTGACCCTGACCCAACCCTGACTCTAACCCAACCCTGACCCTGACCCTAACCCTGACCCTGACCCTGACCCTAACCCTGACCCAACCCTGACCCTGACCCTGACCCTAACCCTGACCCAACCCTGACCCTGACCCAACCCTGACTCTAACCCAACCCTGACCCAACCCTGACCCTGACCCAACCCTGACCCTGACCCTAACCCAACCCTGACCCTGATCCTAACCCAACCGTGACCCTGACCCTAACCCAACCGTGACCCTAACTCTAACCCAACCCTGACCCTAACCCAACCCAACCCTGACCCTAACCCAACCCTGACCCTGACCCAACCCTGACCCTAACCCAACCCTGACCCAACCCTGACCCTAAACCAACCCTGACCCTAACTCTAACCCAACCCTGACCCAACCCTGATCCTAACTCTAACCCAACCCTGACCCTAACTCTAACCCAACCCTGACCCTAACTCTAACCCAACCCTGACCCTAACTCTAACCCAACCGTGACCCTAAACCAACCCTGACCCTAACTCTAACCCAACCCTGACCCTAACTCTAACCCAACCCTGACCCTAATGCAACCCTGACCCTAACTCTAACCCAACCGTGACCCTAACCCAACCGTGACCCTGACCCTAAACCAACCCTGACCCTAAACCAACCCTGACCCTAACTCTAACCCAACCCTGACCCAACCCTTACCCTAACCCAACCCTGACCCTGACCCTAACCCTAACCCAACCCTGACCCAACCCTGACCCTAACTCTAACCCAACCCTGACCCTAAACCAACCCTGACCCTAACTCTAACCCAACCCTGACCCTAACTCTAACCCAACCCTGACCCTAACCCAACCCTGACCCTAACTCTAACCCAACCCTGACCCTAACCCAACCCTGACCCAACCCTTACCCTAACCCAACCCTGACCCTGACCCTAACCCTAACCCAACCCTGACCCAACCCTGACCCTAACCCAACCCTGACCCTAACCCAACCCTGAGCCCAACCCTGACCCTGACCCTAACCCAACTGTGACCCTAACTCAACCCTGTCCTAACCCTTAACCCTGACCCAACGTAATTCTTTGATCCTCAGAAGAAATGGAAGCAGAGAGTGAGGAAGATGACGATGATGATGACGACGACTGCAAGAAGGTGAGAGAGATCTGCTCCATGGATCAGGGGCGGGCTGCTTTAGCTAACCCAGAAAGAAGCATCTGAAAGGCACTTAAATAAGTTACTGGAAGTCATGTTAGCATGAGGCCCAGAAGCAGCTGGAGGCTGGGATGGTATCAGGTGTCTTTACTTTAGAGGCTGGGATGGTATCAGGTGTCTTTACTTCAGAGGCTGGGATGGTATCAGGTGTCTTTACTTTAGAGGCTGGGATGGTATCAGGTGTCTTTACTTTAGAGGCTGGGATGGTATCAGGTGTCTTTACTTTAGAGGCTGGGATGGTATCAGGTGTCTTTACTTTAGAGGCTGGGATGGTATCAGGTGTCTTTACTTTAGAGGCTGGGATGGTATCAGGTGTCTTTACTTTAGAGGCTGGGATGGTATCAGGTGTCTTTACTTTAGAGGCTGGGATGGTATCAGGTGTCTTTACTTTAGAGGCTGGGATGGTATCAGGTGTCTTTACTTTAGAGGCTGGGATGGTATCAGGTGTCTTTACTTTAGAGGCTGGGATGGTATCAGGTGTCTTTATTCCATACAGGGATCTGCAGAGAGAGAGGCTGTAGCTGCTGAGGAAATGTCCACCCTGGTCAACTACATCCAGCCCACCAAGTTTAACTCCTTTGAGGCTTCCAAAAGTGAGTCCTTGTTTGTGTTTTTCTCTCTCTCACACACACACACACACAAATACACTCACACACACACACACACACACACATCCTTCTACCTTTATTTGTAACCACGAGGAAACACAAGTCACCTTATGTTGAACACATCCTTGAGACGGTCCCTAACTGTACCCTGCTCAACCTCCCCAGAGCTTGTGTGTGTGTGACAGACGGTCCCTAACTGCACCCTGCTCAACCTCCCCAGAGCTTGTGTGTGTGTGTGTGTGACAGACGGTCTCTGAGTCTCTGAGAGGGGAGTCAGATGGCTCAGTGGGGTTAAGGCTTTGACAATGTGATCGGAAGGTTGTGAGTTCGAACCCCGGCTGTGGCTATGTGATGTTGTGTCCTTGGGCAAGGCACTTCACCCTACTTGCCTCAGGGTGATTGTCCCTGCACTTAAAAATGTAAGTCGCTTTGGATGAAAGCGTCTGCTAAATGAGGTATTCCTATTGTTCTTATCTGTGCTTGTTCTAGAGGTGGACCGCAGCTTCCAGATGTCCTCCTTTGTGGAAACCAAAGCTGTGGAGCTTCTGACCAAGTCACCAGTGGAGTTTGTAGAGTATCCTCTCAGTATAACCTTAACATTGACAGTGTTAGTGTCCTCTCAGTATAACCTTAACATTGACAGTGTTAGTGTCCTCTCAGTATAACCTTAACATTGACAGTGTTAGTGTCCTCTCAGTATAACCTTAACATTGACAGTGTTAGTGTCCTCTCAGTATAACCTTAACATTGACAGTGTTAGTGTCCTCTCAGTATAACCTTAACATTGACAGTGTTAGTGTCCTCTCAGTATAACCTTAACATTGACAGTGTAAGTGTCCTCTCAGTATAACCTTAACATTGACAGTGTTAGTGTCCTCTCAGTATAACCTTAACATTGACAGTGTTAGTGTCCTCTCAGTATAACCTTAACATTGACAGTGTTAGTGTCCTCTCAGTATAACCTTAACATTGACAGTGTTAGTGTCCTCTCAGTATAACCTTAACATTGACAGTGTTAGTGTCCTCTCAGTATAACCTTAACATTGACAGTGTTAGTGTCCTCTCAGTATAACCTTAACATTGACAGTGTTAGTGTCCTCTCAGTATAACCTTAACATTGACAGTGTTAGTGTCCTCTCAGTATAACCTTAACATTGACAGTGTAAGTGTCCTCTCAGTATAACCTTAACATTGACAGTGTTAGTGTCCTCTCAGTATAACCTTAACATTGACAGTGTTAGTGTCCTCTCAGTATAACCTTAACATTGACAGTGTTAGTGTCCTCTCAGTATAACCTTAACATTGACAGTGTTAGTGTCCTCTCAGTATAACCTTAACATTGACAGTGTTAGTGTCCTCTCAGTATAACCTTAACATTGACAGTGTTAGTGTCCTCTCAGTATAACCTTAACATTGACAGTGTTAGTGTCCTCTCAGTATAACCTTAACATTGACAGTGTTAGTGTCCTCTCAGGATAACCTTAACATTGACAGTGTTAGTGTACTCTCAGTATAACCTTAACATTGACAGTGTTAGTGTCCTCTCAGTATAACCTTAACATTGACAGTGTTAGTGTCCTCTCAGTATAACCTTAACATTGACAGTGTTAGTGTCCTCTCAGTATAACCTTAACATTGACAGTGTTAGTGTCCTCTCAGGATAACCTTAACATTGACAGTGTTAGTGTCCTCTCAGTATAACCTTAACATTGACAGTGTTAGTGTCCTCTCAGGATTACCTTAACATTGACAGTGTTAGTATCCTCTCAGAATAACCTTAACATTGACAGTGTAAGTGTCCTCACAGTAAACCCTTAGTAACTGTTAGTACAGCCCCAGTCACGTTCATGGGCTCCTTCTCAACATGAACCCAGATACAACAAGCTTCAGCTGAGCAGGATCTATCCCAAGGGCACCAGAGTGGACTCCTCCAACTACATGCCTCAGCTCTTCTGGAACGCAGGCTGTCAGCTGGTGGCTCTCAACTTCCAGACTATAGGTGAGTTCGTGTCCTGACCCCCACCCCCCCCTCCTGTCCCCCCCCCCCCACACTGACCCCTGACCTACCTAACTACTAGTGACTTAGTACCCTGACCTTTCTAACCTGATCATACTAATTTATTCCTAGCATGAGCCTAATCTGTCACCAGCGCTAACCTCTTTAACCTCACTGTGTATATGATGTTCTCCTCTTTGACTTCCCTGTGTAAACACAACCTTTGTGTCCTCTTTTCTCTCCGTCCCTGTGTCAGACTTGTCTATGCAGCTAAACTTAGGCTTGTATGAGTACAATGGGAAGAGTGGCTACAGACTGAAGCCAGAGTTTATGAGAAGACCGGACAAACACTTTGACCCCTTCACTGAAAACACTGTGGATGGCATTGTGGCCAACACACTCTCTGTTAAGGTTAGAAGCACACATTAACACCCACTCTAAGGCTTGCCTTAACACCCACCCAACACCTGCCTGAAAAACCCACCCTTACACCCACCTTAACACCCACCCAACTTCCTGTTAAGGTTCTAACTACATCCTCCTCTCCATGGCTCTCATGTTCTACCCATCCCTCTCCTGCAGATCATCTCTGGCCAGTTCCTCAGTGATAAGAAGGTGGGGGTGTATGTAGAGATTGACATGTTTGGTCTGCCAGTTGACACAAGGAGGAAGGCTCTGAAGACCAAGACCTCCCAGAACAACGCCATCAACCCTGTCTGGGATGAGGAACCCATCGTCTTCAAGAAGGTGTCATCATGCATTTCCTAGTTGTAGAATGTCTTTAGTCTAGTGGGTCTGTGTTCTAGGGAGACCAATCGTGTTCTAGTACAGTAGGTCTGTGTTCTAGTAGACCACTCGTGTTCTAGTACAGTAGGTCTGTGTTGTAGTAGACCAGGTGTGTTCTAGTACAGTAGGTCTGTGTTCTAGTAGACCACTCGTGTTCTAGTACAGTAGGTCTGTGTTCTAGTAGACCACTCGTGTTCTAGTACAGTAGGTCTGTGTTGTAGTAGACCAGGTGTGTTCTAGTACAGTAGGTCTGTGTTGTAGTAGACCAGGTGTGTTCTAGTACAGTAGGTCTGTGTTGTAGTAGACCAGGTGTGTTCTAGTACAGTAGGTCTGTGTTGTAGTAGACCAGGTGTGTTCTAGTACAGTAGGTCTGTGTTGTAGTAGACCAGGTGTGTTCTAGTACAGTAGGTCTGTGTTGTAGTAGACCAGGCATGTTCTAGTACAGTAGGTCTGTGTTCTAGTAGACCAGGTGTGTTCTAGTACAGTAGGTCTGTGTTCTAGTAGACCACTCGTGTTCTAGTACAGTAGGTCTGTGTTCTAGTAGACCACTCGTGTTCTAGTACAGTAGGTCTGTGTTGTAGTAGACCAGGTGTGTTCTAGTACAGTAGGTCTGTGTTGTAGTAGACCAGGTGTGTTCTAGTACAGTAGGTCTGTGTTGTAGTAGACCAGGTGTGTTCTAGTACAGTAGGTCTGTGTTGTAGTAGACCAGGTGTGTTCTAGTACAGTAGGTCTGTGTTGTAGTAGACCAGGTGTGTTCTAGTACAGTAGGTCTGTGTTGTAGTAGACCAGGCATGTTCTAGGACACCAGATCTGTGTTGTAGGCTTGTTGGGAGTTGATAAGATCCGTTCTATGCCCTTCAACAGGTCGTTCTGCCCACGTTGGCCTCTTTGAGAATCGCTGCTTTTGAAGAAGGAGGAAAGTTCATCGGCCACCGCATCATTCCAGTGTCTGCCATCCGACCAGGTGAGTCCTGTCCAGCCTCAGACTGCCTGACCGTAGCTTGACCTCTGCACTCTAAGCAGTCTGTTCCAGCTGCAGTAATCTTGTTGGGATTTGTCCAGGTTATCGCTACATAGGCCTCAGGAACGAGAAGAACCAGTCTCTGATTCTACCTGCTGTCTTCGTCTACATAGAAGTGAAAGACTACGTTCCAGACACCTTTGCAGGTCAGCCGGTCCATGTAAAACCTCTTTAGACTGTAAGAAATCGGATTAGGGCTGTGAAACGGGTAGTTGGGGTCGGGGGGCTTATGTTCGGAGCTGGGGGGCAGATATTTGTAGCTGGGGGGCTGATATTTGTAGCTGGGGGGCGGTGGTTTGTAGCTGGGGGGCAGA
>CM059333.1:705587-768087 GCA_030340685.1 Protosalanx chinensis | reverse complement strand
CACGGATGAGTACTGCGGTCTGTTACTGAAGAGACCAAACATCGCCCTCAAGTGGAGGAAAAACAACTAACAGCGTGGTTCATCTCTAACTGTGTGGTTCATCTCTAACTGTGTGGTTCATCTCTAACTGTGTGGTTCATCTCTAACTGTAGTACATCTCTAACTGTGTGGTTCATCTCTAACTGTGTAGTTCATCTCTAACTGTGTGGTTCATCTCTAACTGCGTGTTTCATCTCTAACTGTGTGGTTCATCTCTAACTGTGTGGTTCATCTCTAACTGCGTGGTTCATCTCTAACTCTGTGGTTCATCTCTAACTGTGTGGTTCATCTCTAACTGTGTGGTTCATCTCTAACTGCGTGGTTCATCTCTAACTGTGTGGTTCATCTCTAACTGCGTGTTTCATCTCTAACTCTGTGGTTCATCTCTAACTGTGTGGTTCATCTCTACCTGTGTGGTTCATCTCTAACTGTGTGGTTCATCTCTAACTGTGGGGTTCATCTCTAACTGCGTGGTTCATCTCTGTGTGGTTCAACTCTAACTGTGTGGTTAATCTCTAATTGTGTGGTTCATCTCTAACTGTGTGGTTCATCTCTAACTGCCTGGTTCATCTCTAACTGTGTGGTTCATCTCTAACTGCGTGGTTCATCTCTAACTGTGTGTTTCATCTCTAACTGTGTGGTTCATCTATAACTGTGTGGTTAATATCTAACTGTGTGGTTCATCTCTAACTGTGTGGTTCATCTCTAACTCTGTGATTCATCTCTAACTGTGTTGTTAATATCTAACTGTGTGGTTCATCTCTAACTGTGTGGTTCATCTCTAACTGTGTAGTTCATCTCTAACTGTGTGGTTCATCTCTAACTGTGTGTTTCATCTCTAACTGTGTGGTTCATCTCTAACTGTGTGGTTCATCTCTAACTGTGTGGTTCATCTATAACTGTGTGGTTAATATCTAACTGTGTGGTTCATCTCTAACTGTGTGGTTCATCTCTAACTGTGTGATTCATCTCTAACTGTGTTGTTCATATCTAACTGTGTGGTTCATCTCTAACTGTGTGGTTCATCTCTAACTGTGTGGTTCATCTCTAACTGTGTGGTTCATGTTTAACAGCTGGAGGAAGCCCAGGCCAGACGTCAGGAGAGGTTGCTAGAGCAACAGAAAGACCTTCAACAAAGAATACTGGACGAGAAACCAAAGGTAAACTAATATTATCTTAGCCTTGACAAAGTCAATCTGAAGCTGTGTTGGTTTGTTAGCCCAACAGAGTAAAACAAGCTACAGTTCGTCTCTTCTGACACCGGTGACCTAGCTACCTCTACCTGTGTGTACCTCTACCTGTGTGTACCTCTACCTGTGTGATACCTCTACCTGTGTGATACCTCTACCTGTGTGATACCTCTACCTGTGTGTACCTCTACCTGTGTGTACCTCTACCTGTGTGATACCTCTACCTGTGTGATACCTCTACCTGTGTGATACCTCTACCTGTGTTACCTCTACCTGTGTGATACCTCTACCTGTGTTACCTCTACCTGTGTTCACCTCTACCTGTTTGGCTCCCTTCAGCTGCAGGGCCAGGTGGAGGCAGAGTATCAGGAGAAGTTCCGGCAGTTGCCAGGGGAGATTCAGGACTTCCTGCAGGACAGGAAACAGGATGTCAGAGCTCCAGCTATGCCCCGCCCCTCCACCCCACATGATGTCCTGTCTGAGGAGGAGGAGGAACGGAGGGAGTGAAGAAGAGATGCAGGGAGGTGTGTGTGTGTGTGTGCAAGTGTTCGTGCGTGCGTGCATGTGTGTTCGGGTGTGTGTGCGCGCATGTGCGTGTGTGTGTGTGGAGAGGGATAAAGGGAGACATTCCCACTTTTCTTCCTAACTGTAAATGACTGTTAGTTCCCCAACATCTCTCCTGTTAGTTTAGTCAGTGCATGAACATGACTTAAGCCATAGGTTAAGACCTCTAACCACAGTCTGATTAAACACACTTATCTGGTTTGTACCTCTTAACTTCTTTGTTTGCTGTCTTGAACCGGTCTCTTACATTGAAGAATAAATGTTTTATTTGTTTATGCTTGGAATGAATTTTTAATCTACAAACAGCTTCCAAAAAAGACTAGGGGCAGTTCTCCAATACTGCTTGTAAATATCAGTAGCAGAAATGCATGATAATATTGTTTGTTTTTTATTTTCTTGTTTTAAATATGTTGAATATTATGTCATTGATATTTCTATGGTTATTCTTCTCACAAAAAAAACGCTGATGTTTAAGTAAAAATGTTTTGACAAATATTTTTGATGTTACACTCTTTCTGTGTAAGACAATGTATGCAGTATTCTACTTTTAATTGTATTTATTTAAATTTTATTTAAAAGCTATTTAAATTATATTTAATTTATTTACAAGCCATAGGACTTGTTCATGTTCTGTAGTTAGCCAGTAATTGCATGTTATTTCATAAGAAAAGTCATGGGTTACTGAATGTATTTTTGAATTGACCTAAAAGGAGGAAACACACACACACTCGCACACACTCACGTCCACGCACTCATGTGCACACACTCACGTGCACACATGCACAAACAAACCCTTACTGACTACCTCATCCTTCCATGCTAATTAACACACAAATTCAATCAAGATTTTTAATGAACCATTATTTGTTCTTTGCTGTATGAGATTTGTATTATATGGTGTATTATTGTCATATGTTGTAGTTTATCAACAAATTCCAGAAATATGTTCTAGATGTGCTCTATATAATGTGTCATACACTGTTAATAAATATCTAGAGTATTTCCCAGTCTAAATGGCAACCAAAATACCTTTCTATATTTCTGAAGTCGCTACCTTCCTTATGTATACATACCTTGAACACAGTATGAAGCCATCATCAGCTTGTGAGCTTGTTTTGACCTCCCGCAGTACCCTGCTGTCTTTCTGCCTGGAGGGGAAGCATTTGTAATGCATGGATGTAATGCATTGTAAAGTCACTAGATGGCATCAGAGAGCTGCTGTTACTTCAGGTGAGGATCAATAGTTTCCCTGGTTCCAGACCATAATACTGCTTGGCTTTACTAGACTGGCAGTGAATAAACTAGGTGTGGATGTGGGTTAGAGTTTTGAGTTAGCTTACAGTGATTTGTTAATTTTTTTCATTTTTATTTTTCAGTATTTTCATGTTTTCAATAGGGTGAGGTATTTATGGTGTTATACGTTTTGTTATAGTAAATGTTAAAATATATAGGAGTGTGTTGGCTTGGTGGTAAGGGTGTCGGGCTGGTAATCAGAAGGCCCCTGGTTCGAACCCTGGCTGTGCTAAAAGGATGTTTGTGCCCTGGGCAAGGAACTTCACCCCACTTGCCTCTGGGGGAATGTCCCTGTACTTGCTGTAAATCGCTCTGGATAAGAGTGTCCGCTAAATGTAAATGTTTACCATAAATCAGTAGTCCATAGATTGTTGATTCAATTGGACAACATGAGGCAACAGAAAGCTTAATCTGTAACCCCGGACATGTGCAGTGATGCTCTTTGTAACTTGGCACACTATAACACAAACATGATCTGAATTACCATGACAAAGTAGGACGCCAATGACATCATTTGACACGTATGTTTTGATGGTGATGAGTTATGTCATACGTGTTACTAGAGAAGCTTTGGTTGTCAGAGTTAATGTTACAGCTGATCCCCCAGCCTCCATACTGCTTCATACTCCACTGTTCCCTCCCTGTCTGATTCCACCTAGAGGGAAAACCAACCACACATTACCAGGAAGGCTGCAGAGGAATCCAGCAGAAGATGTTGATCAATGACTTTTATTGTGAAACGATAAAGTTAGTCCTGGCTCATATGACTCGGCCTCCCCACCTCACCACAGAGGCATGACCCCCCCTCACCGAAGCTTCTAAACTTGAACACAAACGTAGTTCTTCACTGGGAAACTAAAGTGGGTCAGCAACCGATAGGAAACAGCTGGAGGGTGGAACACTTTGTATCGCTAATTATTTGGGGAGGGTGGGGGAGGGGGTTATACTTTGAAACCTCCCTAGAATTGATTCAATTCCATTGATCTCGTTTCTAAATGCGTCCCAGTGTCACCAGCGGCCGCAGCATTGATGTGTTTGGCCCACGTCTCCCTCGGTGCATCCAGCTGACGCTCGTTTTGTTGATCAAGGCCGGACTTTTTCCTTTTCCTGAACCAGGAAACTTCACTCTTTTCTCCATTTCTTTTCCTTGCAGTCTTCTTCATTCCCTACACAGGCCTTCCTGAAGTGATCCAACACACACACACACACACACACACGTACAAACAAACAAACAAATGCACATACATAAAAAAACACACACGTTTCAGAACCAATAGTGGCCTTAAGAAGAGGCACATGACTCCAGATGGCAGCTATCAGTGACCTCTGTGACTGGAACACACTCAGGGACAGAGGGGCAGGTAGAGGCGTAGAGGAGCAGGAAGAGGAGCAGGTAGAGGGGCAGACAAGAGAGTAGACAGAGGAGCATGTAGAGGAGCATGTAGAGGAGCAGGTAGAGGAGCAGGTAGAGGAGCAGGTAGAGGAGCAGGTAGAGGTGCATGTAGAGGAGCAGGTAGAGGAGCAGGTAGAGGAGCAGGTAGAGGAGCAGGTAGAGGAGCAGGTAGAGGAGCAGGTAGAGGTGCATGTAGAGGAGCAGGTAGAGGAGCATGTAGAGGAGCATGTTGAGGAGCAGGTAGAGGAGCAGGTAGAGGAGCAGGTAGAGGAGCAGGTAGAGGGGCAGACAAGAGAGTAGACAGAGGAGCATGTAGAGGAGCATGTAGAGGTGCATGTAGAGGAGCATGTAGAGGAGCAGGTAGAGGAGCAGGTAGAGGAGCAGGTAGAGGAGCAGGTAGAGGTGCATGTGGAGGAGCAGGTAGAGGAGCAGGTAGAGGAGCATGTAGAGGAGCAGGTAGAGGAGCAGGTAGAGGAGCAGGTAGAGGAGCATGTAGAGGAGCATGTAGAGGAGCAGGTAGAGGAGCAGGTAGAGGAGAAGGTAGAGGAGCATGTAGAGGAGCATGTAGAGGAGCATGTAGAGGAGCAGGTAGAGGAGCAGGTAGAGGAGCATGTAGAGGAGCATGTAGAGGAGCAGGTAGAGGAGCAGGTAGAGGAGCAGGTAGAGGAGCAGGTAGAGGAGCATGTAGAGGTGCATGTAGAGGAGCATGTAGAGGAGCAGGTAGAGGAGCATGTAGAGGAGCAGGTAGAGGAGCATTTAGAGGTGCATGTAGAGGAGCAGGTAGAGGAGCAGGTAGAGGTACATGTAGAGGAGCAGGTAGAGGAGCAGGTAGAGGAGCAGGTAGAGGAGCATGTAGAGGAGCAGGTAGAGGAGCAGGTAGAGGAGCAGGTAGAGGAGCATGTAGAGGAGCAGGTAGAGGAGCAGGTAGAGGTGCATGTAGAGGAGCAGGTAGAGGAGCAGGTAGAGGAGCAGGTAGAGGAGCAGGTAGAGGAGCAGGAAGAGGAGCATGTAGAGGAGCAGGTAGAGGAGCAGGTAGAGGAGCAGGTAGAGGAGCAGGTAGAGGAGCAGGTAGAGGAGCAGGAAGAGGAGCAGGTAGAGGAGCAGGTAGAGGAGCAGGTAGAGGAGCAGGAAGAGGAGCAGGTAGAGGAGCAGGTAGAGGAGCAGGTAGAGGAGCAGGTAGAGGAGCAGGAAGAGGAGCAGGTAGAGGAGCAGGAAGAGGAGCAGGTAGAGGAGCAGGTAGAGGAGCAGGTAGAGGTGCAGGTAGAGGAGCAGGAAGAGGAGCAGGTAGAGGAGCAGGTAGAGGAGCAGGTAGAGGAGCAGGTAGAGGAGCATGTAGAGGTGCAGGAAGAGGAGCAGGTAGAGGAGCAGGTAGAGGAGCATGTAGAGGAGCAGGTAGAGGAGCAGGTAGAGGAGCATGTAGAGGAGCAGGTAGAGGAGCAGGTAGAGGCGCAGGAAGAGGAGCAGGTAGAGGTGCATGTAGAGGAGCAGGTAGAGGTGCATGTAGAGGAGCAGGTAGAGGAGCAGGTAGAGGTGCATGTAGAGGAGCAGGTAGAGGAGCAGGTAGAGGAGCAGGTAGAGGAGCATGTAGAGGAGCAGGTAGAGGAGCATGTAGAGGAGCAGGTAGAGGTGCATGTAGAGGAGCAGGTAGAGGAGCATGTAGAGGAGCAGGTAGAGGAGCAGGTAGAGGAGCAGGTAGAGGTGCATGTAGAGGAGCAGGTAGAGGAGCAGGTAGAGGTGCATGTAGAGGAGCAGGTAGAGGAGCAGGTAGAGGAGCAGGTAGAGGAGCAGGTAGAGGAGCAGGAAGAGGAGCAGGTAGAGGAGCAGGTAGAGGAGCAGGTAGAGGAGCAGGTAGAGGAGCAGGTAGAGGTGCATATAGAGGAGCAGGTAGAGGAGCAGGTAGAGGAGCAGGTAGAGGAGCAGGTAGAGGAGCAGGAAGAGGAGCAGGTAGAGGAGCAGGTAGAGGAGCAGGTAGAGGTGCATGTAGAGGAGCAGGTAGAGGAGCAGGTAGAGGAGCAGGTAGAGGAGCAGGTAGAGGAGCAGGAAGAGGAGCAGGTAGAGGAGCAGGTAGAGGAGCAGGTAGAGGAGCCATCTACGATCCTGAGACAGACACTGTAGACCTGAATCTGGGTCACAGCACTTTATTTACAGTAGGAGTCTGAAGGTGATCTCACTATAAATTGAGGACACACCTAAACTTGACCCAGTCTCCGCTAAGGCAGAAAGTGCTTGTAGGTTGTAGACTGGTGATCAGACCAGGGTGTGGAGGTCAGAGGGGGGTCAGACAGGGGTCCTAAGAAGGGCCAGGTGTGGAGGATTATCTCTGTCTTTGGCAGGTGTCTGTCAGGTGTGCAGCCACCTGTGATACTCTCAGCTTCTTTCATCCCTTCATTCATCTCTCAATGACTGATGCTCTTTGTAAAAGCTCTCGCTTGTAAGTCGCTTTGGATAAAAGCGTCTGCTTAATGAATACATGTAAATCTCTACAGATTTCAAAACAGGTTTTCATGGATTTATATTTCTGGTGTCTAAAATGTTTTTTTTTTAAGAAGAATGGTATATTACTTTTTATCTTTGTGGCCAGTAGGGATGCTGACAGAGTGTTGTTGCTGACACTCAAACACTTGTAGATTTCTAGTCATAATTCCCACATGTACTAGGTAAGTGTTTGGGTGTCATCAGCTGGATTGGCTGTGGAGGTCGCCAACGTAATGAATAAAATATTGAATCTCATAATCAGTTTGACATCTGCTACAGGATACCCAATAATGTCTCTTACATCCCCAGAACACATCAAGTCGCTTACTGTATCACTTGAGGAAGCATAACAGAATTAAAAAAGGAGTCCTGTCGGTTTGAAAAGCTTGGAAAACAGTTTCTGTAGAATGGACTTGTTGCTAAGGCGTTGGTTCGAGGGTCAGGAGGTGGGCAGGGTTCAGAATGGGAGGGGATGTTGATCGCTGTGGGACCAGGTCACCACATCCTGAGGCCTTCATGAAATGAAGAGTGGCAGTGATGGTGTGTGTGTGATGTTTCTTGTGGTTTTGGCTGAAAACTATTGTGCTAAGACAGAAAGCCACTCAGCTCCCTTTATTTAATAACAGGTGACAGGTTATTTAATAACAGGTGATATACTGTATGTAGTTCTATCCCTTCCTCTTTCACCAGCAGCAGATGTGGAGGTTTAATGTACTTCCTGTCCAGGCGAAACCACATGTCAACGTCTCGCCAATCCTGCCTTGTCCAGGAACCAACAACTACTGCCCAGGAGAGACCAGAAGAGACCAAGAAAGACCAGGAGAGACCAGGAAAGACCAGGAGAGACCAGGAAAGACCAGGAGAGACCAGGAAAGACCAGGAAAGACCAGGAGAGACCAGGAAATACCAGGAGAGACCAGGAGAGACCAGGGAAGACCAGGAAAGACCAGGAGAGACGAGAAAAGACCAGGAAAGACCAGGAGAGACCAGGAAAGACCAGGAGAGACCAGGAAAGACCAGGAGAGACCAGGAGAGACCAGGAAAGACCAGGAGAGACCAGGAGAGACCAGGAAAGACTAGGAAAGACCAGGAGAGACCAGAAAAGACCAGGAAAGACCAGGAGAGACCAGGAGAGACCAGGAAAGACCAGGAAAGACCAGGAGAGACCAGAAAAGACCAGGAAAGACCAGGAGAGACCAGGAAAGACCAGGAGAGACCAGAAAAGACCAGGAAAGACCAGGAGAGACCAGGAGAGACCATGAGAGACCAGGAAAGCCCAGGAAAGACCAGGAGAGACCAGAAAAGACCAGGAAAGACCAGGAAAGACCAGGAAAGACCAGGAAAGACCAGAAAAGACCAGGAAAGACCAGGAGAGACCAGGAAAGACCAGGAGAGACCAGGAAAGACCAGGAGAGACCAGGAGAGACCAGGAAAGACCAGGAGAGACCAGAAAAGACCAGGAAAGACCAGGAGAGACCAGGAAAGACCAGGAGAGACCAGGAAAGACCAGGAGAGACCAGGAGAGACCAGGAAAGACCAGGAGAGACCAGAAAAGACCAGGAAAGACCAGGAAAGACCAGGAGAGACCAGAAAAGACCAGGAAAGACCAGGAGAGACCAGGAAAGACCAGGAGAGACCATTCTCTGAAGCACAGGCAAAGAAGAAGTACGTTTAAAGACACGCTGGGATCAGGATTTGGAGTATCCTGTCTGTCTTCCAAAAATTAAGGAAGGGGGGCGGGGGGGGGGGGGGCGGTGGGGGGGTCTTTGCCTAAAGCGGTTCATTATCCCAATCAGTAATGCTAAAGAACTCCTCTGAGTGTGTGAACCAATTAAAATGGGGTTGTGATTGTGACCAGTTTAGGTAGCTCATACATAGCTACTCTTTTGTTCCTGCTCTGTCTCTGTCTCTCTCCCTCTCTCTCTCTCTCTCTCTCTCTCTCTCTCTGTCTCTCTCCCTCTCTCTCTCTCTCTGTCTCTCTCCCTCTCTCTCTCTCTCTCTCCCTCTCTCTCTCTCTCTCTCTCTGTCTCTCTCCCTCTCTCTCTCTCTCTCTCTCCCTCTCTCTCTCTCTCTCTCTCTCTCTCTGTCTCTCTCCCTCTCTCTCTCTTTGTCCTGGTTCTTCAAACTTTAGCCCAGTTAGTGGCCCACTTCTTTCTCCTGCAGTACAATTGCTACTTTGAGCCTTGACTTCCTCTGTATTGGATTTTTCTCCGTCCGCACATTCACAGGACATCTTCTGGTTTGGCCTCGGGGTTAAAAAGATGTCATTAAAGGTGTTAATCGCCTTTTATCGTTGCTGATAATCGATCACCTTTATTACCTCCATTATCACTGGACCATCAACAAATATGACGTCAGTTGATCACATTCCCTCAGCACACATTTACATCACATGTATTCATTTAGCAGATGCTTTTATGCAAAGCAACTTTCAAGAACAGCTTTACAAAAGAGTATCGATCAGTGATCATAACAACATGATAGACCCCAAACAAGATGAATCGAGCATTGTGAGAAATTAAACAGTTGCCAAAGGAGGGAAGAACCATAAGAGCATTCAGTTAAACAAATTGCAATTAAACAACAATATTTCCCTGCACAATTACAGGGAAATATAACTTTAAGAACGTCATAACTTGTACAATCTATATTCATAAAAAACATACACATTTCCCAAGTTCCACGTAGGTAGATCAGCCCCACCACGCCCCCTCCTCACACCAGTACCCAACCACGCCCCCTCCTCACACCTGTACCCCACCACGCCCCCTCCTCACACCAGTACCCCACCACGCCCCCTCCTCACACCTATACCCCACCACGCCCCCTCCTCACACCAGTACCCCGCCCCGCCCCCTCCTCACACCAGTACCCCGCCCCCTCCTCCCACCAGTACCCCGTCCCGCCCCCTCCTCACACCAGTACCCCACCACGCCCCCTCCTCACACCAGTACCCCGCCCCGCCCCCTCCTCACTCCTCAGTAGGCGGCGCGTAATGACAAGTAAAGTCTCACCAATGTTGGATTAGAATGCAAGAAGTCTACATGGTGATCGGTCCTGCAGAAGGGATCTTCTGGACCATGAGGGGGTCTTCTGGACCATGAGGGGGTCTTCTGGACCATGAGGGGGTCTTCTGGACCATGAGGGGGTCTCCACACTGAAACATCTGATTTGGATGTGTTTCTCCCGGTGACTCAGTCGGTCACGCAGCTCGTCATCTGACACGCAGAGGTTATTAGAGACTAAATCCTCTTCATGCGGGACACTTTGCTTTTCTTTCCGATGCACATTTATATGGGTGGAAAATGTGTTACAATGCTGGACTTTCATGGACTTTATACTTGACTTTGTAGTCGGATAGTGTAAACGGGATCGAATGGAAACTATGTCACCTCAACAGCAGCACGAGAGCAGCACGCGCAGCGGAGCGGCGCTCGCGGCTGAGAACAAGACCAGCACGCGCTACGACAAGAGGGTATACAACTCTAACTCTATTATATTATTGTTCATCGGTAAAATAATGTATTAATAGACATTAATAGATCGTTAGATCAAAATGCAGTATGTTTCCCTGCAGATATTGCGCCTCATGTTAACACAGAGCTGCAGAGCCACAGAGAGGGGACAGCCTGGACTGTGTTCAGAGACAGCAGGGACAGCCTGGACTGTGTTCAGAGACAGCAGGGACAGCCTGGAGTGTGTTCAGAGACAGAGACAGCAGGGACAGCCTGGACTGTGTTCAGCCACAGAGACAGCAGGGACAGCCTGGACTGTGTTCAGCCACAGAGACAGCAGGGACAGCCTGGACTGTGTTCAGAGACAGAGACAGCAGGGACAGCCTGGACTGTGTTCAGTTACAGAGACAGCAGGGACAGCCTGGACTGTGTTCAGTTACAGAGACAGCAGGGACAGCCTGGACTGTGTTCAGTTACAGAGACAGCAGGGACAGCCTGGACTGTGTTCAGCCACAGAGACAGCAGGGACAGCCTGGACTGTGTTCAGCCACAGAGACAGCAGGGACAGCCTGGACTGTGTTCAGAGACAGAGACAGCAGGGACAGCCTGGACTGTGTTCAGAGACAGCAGGGACAGCCTGGACTGTGTTCAGTTACAGAGACAGCAGGGACAGCCTGGACTGTGTTCAGAGACAGAGACAGCAGGGACAGCCTGGACTGTGTTCAGCCACAGAGACAGCAGGGACAGCCTGGACTGTGTTCAGAGACAGAGACAGCAGGGACAGCCTGGACTGTGTTCAGAGACAGCAGGGACAGCCTGGACTGTGTTCAGCCACAGAGACAGCAGGGACAGCCTGGACTGTGTTCAGCCACAGAGACAGCAGGGACAGCCTGGACTGTGTTCAGCCACAGAGACAGCAGGGACAGCCTGGACTGTGTTCAGCCACAGAGAGAGCAGGGACAGCCTGGACTGTGTTCAGCCACAGAGACAGCAGGGACAGCCTGGACTGTGTTCAGCCACAGAGACAGCAGGGACAGCCTGGACTGTGTTCAGAGACAGCAGGGACAGCCTGGACTGTGTTCAGCCACAGAGAGAGCAGGGACAGCCTGGACTGTGTTCAGCCACAGAGACAGCAGGGACAGCCTGGACTGTGTTCAGCCACAGAGACAGCAGGGACAGCCTGGACTGTGTTCAGAGACAGCAGGGACAGCCTGGACTGTGTTCAGCCACAGAGACAGCAGGGACAGCCTGGACTGTGTTCAGCCACAGAGACAGCAGGGACAGCCTGGACTGTGTTCAGAGACAGCAGGGACAGCCTGGACTGTGTTCAGCCACAGAGACAGCAGGGACAGCCTGGACTGTGTTCAGCCACAGAGACAGCAGGGACAGCCTGGACTGTGTTCAGCCACAGAGACAGCAGGGACAGCCTGGACTGTGTTCAGAGACAGAGACAGCAGGGACAGCCTGGACTGTGTTCAGAGACAGCAGGGACAGCCTGGACTGTGTTCAGCCACAGAGACAGCAGGGACAGCCTGGACTGTGTTCAGCCACAGAGACAGCAGGGACAGCCTGGACTGTGTTCAGCCACAGAGACAGCAGGGACAGCCTGGACTGTGTTCAGTCACAGAGTCAGCAGGTCACTGTCAACATCAAGATAGCCTCTATTATAGTTTATTTGGTGGCAGGGGGACTGGGGGGCCAGCTGACTGGACCATGACCCCCTTTAACAGAGCAGGGTGGCAGGGGGACTGGGGGCAGGAGAACTGGGGGGCAGGAGGACTGGGGGGCAGGGAGACTGGGGGGCCAACTGACTGGACCCTGCCCCCTTTAACAGCAGCCCTCTGATGAACAGCACCCTGCATGTAGCCCAGAATGAACTCTGCAGTTGTCATTATAATTCTCGATAGGAAGCCCATAGACAAAGATTTTTATAGTCGTTATTGAGTTCAAAATGTAGATTTTGCTAAGTAAAACCTAACAGGTAGGACATGATGTTCACCAGTAGTGTGTCAGCTGGTGTTCTCTGCACACACACAGCACTTTTTCACAGCTCAACACACTGCTGGTGTGGAAACAATCTGTTCTAAGTTTGCTAAGACTTATAATGCCCTGTGTACAGTAACTGGATGTTTTTAAATGCTTAATACCCTTGATCCCATTGTTTAAGAATCCCAGTAAGTCTTTCTTACACCTCAGTGTTGTAACAACATGAAATGCTAGTGACCAGTGTGTACTTCGTGTGAGCGTGAACTCAGGCACTGAACAGGTCATATGGATCATCAGTCAGGCGATGGCAGCTGGACAGGCTGATTTTCTCTCCCATACAGAGTCTGCACACAGTGCAGGAAGCCACAAACCACGGTTATTATCATCAAAACAATACAGAACATCTTCCAGATGGAACCATGTTCTGCGCGGTTCTGTTTGGAACCATCATTCTTCAAGCTTGTACCTGGAACCCTTTTTCAGAGTGCTTGTCCACCAGTTGGTTTGACACCGAGCGTAGCCACACACACATGCAAACTGTAAAGCTGGACGTGACCTAGGAGAGATGAGCATCAGGGGAAGTGTTGACGTAACGACATATGAGTCACTGATGACCTCATATCAGTCCAGGTTAAAGAGGAGCGACGTCAGCAGTCAGAACAAGTGCCTCTTTACATCCAGCAGGACGCCCTGGGGAGTTACTCTGTAACTAATGTGATGGGCAGAATGTAATTACTCAGCACAGCCAGGTAGCAGGAGATAAGCTACGAACCATCAGGGTTTCCCTGCCATCAAAACAACCTGATGGGTGATACTGATAACACGTTACATCGTTATCGAGTAAAGACAAGTGTTTGGGACTGAATGTCCAGTTTGAATCGTTTAATCACCATGTAATGACATTATCGAACGAGCGAAGACCTGATGAACATGGACATGAACTCTCCATTAGTGGATAGCATCCTGCTATACAACATGCCTCACAGAACAAGATCCTGTGTGTAAATACAGAAGTGGACTATATGTGGACAGGACTCCCTAGCTTATGAAGTCTAAAGACTGCAGTGGCTTTCACATATACCCACAGAGGAGTATCCCAGAAGTGGCGAATGTGTACGCCAGAGTGGAAAAGGTGAAATAAACGTGAGAAAGAAAAAGGAAAAATTCTGCACCACTGTGCCACAAATTCCTCCTGCATCACGGGCCGCTTCCTAGACGCTGGAGGGTCAGTCTTGACACCAGGATCGATGGGGAGAGCATCGCCAGGTTTGTGTAGCTTAACGTGAACAGCAAACAGACTGGAGACACCATCACTACTTCTCGCAGGCTTGAACAGCATTTGGCCTTTTCTCTCCCCTGAGTGTTATCTGTTCATGAGTTGAACGCTCTTTCTGCCAAACTCGGATCTGTGCGCGCGTGTGCTCCCTCTCTTGGGAACATCAGTCAGACTTTGGGACACTCCTGGTCAGTAGGTTCATGTAAGAGCAGATGCCCCGTCACAGGTAGCAAGGGGGGGCTGCTCACGACAGCATATTCAACAAACACCTGTACGCTTTTTCTCTCCATTGTTCTGTTATCTAAATATGTTGGATGATACTATGCATGTTTCATTCACACTCTTTGTACTTTATTTTTCTTTCTCTGTTCCACAGAGGATGAAAACTCTGAGCCATCGAAGACAGTCGGCTCCATCCCTGGTCATCAGCAAAGCTCTTACCAGATCCAAAACACTCTCCAGGTACACCTTGCATAATTCTGCACAGTCAACATTTCACGCTATTTACGGCCAGAGCAGATGCTCCTTGCTAACACATACACACTTGACATACTTTAAAGGTATTTACACACACACACACACACGCTAGCATGTGAAAGTGCACACACGCCTGCACACGCACACAAACAAACGGACACACGCACAAAATAAACATACCATAAGTGACTCTCACTTTAAGGTTAGCTAATCTTCTCAGATAGCTAATCCGTTGACCAATCTGAGGATCTGGGATCTATTAATAGCCTTAGCTTTTCCCACCTGCTTAGAGGAAGTGAATAACCTTATTAAAGAGGTACTACCAATGTGTTATAACCCCTCAGCCTTATGCAGCTCACTGACCTCAGCGACTGCAGCAGTGATAGGGAGTAAGAGAAAGGCCTTCCTCCAGTTCACTGTCTTATTCACACCAAGGCAGGTGACCTACGGTTCACCTTCTCAGTTAAACACTGTCCAAATGAAATAGCTGTTTTTGGATTTGTTTGGAAATTGTGCTAGCAGTTTGCTGAATGTTGGAATCTGAGTGTCCAGTGGAATCCATATCAATAAATAATAACAATACATTTGATTTATAATGTGCTTTTCTATAACCCAAAGTGCTGCAAACAAGTCAATACAAAAACTACGATAAATGGAATGCAATGGGGGGGACCACCTATGGTCATGAGCTTTGGGTCATGACCGAAAGGACAAGATCGCGGATACAAGCGGTCGAAATGAGTTTCCTCCGCAGGGTGGCTGGGCGCTCCCTTAGAGATAGGGTGAGGAGCTCGGTCACACGGGAGGAGCTCGGAGTAGAACCGCTACTCCTCCACGTCGAGAGGAGCCAGTTGAGGTGGCTCGGGCATCTGTTTAGGATGCCTCCTGGACGCCTCCCCCGGGAGGTGTTCCAGGCATGTCCCACCGGGAGGCGGCCCCGGGGAAGACCTAGGACACGCTGGAGGGACTATGTCTTTCGGCTGGCCTGGGAACGCCTCGGGATCCCCCCGGAGGAGCTGGAGGAGGTGTGTGCGGTGAGGGAAGTCTGGGCTTCCCTGCTCAGACTGCTGCCCCCGCGACCCGGCCCCGGATAAGCGGAAGATAATGGATGGATGGATGGATGGAATGGGGGGGAAAGAATGTGAAGGAGGTTCTGTGAATCCCAGAAGTACTGAAGTTCTGTGTTCTCTCTCAGGGAGAACTTCCTGCTGCCGCTCTTTCCAGAGACTCTTCCATTGGTCCAGTCAGTCCTGAGTCCTGATAGGGCGTTTCTCCTGCATGGCCACGCCCAGCTGAAGGCAGGACTTCAGACGCAGGACCGCCACCTCTTCCTCTTTACTGACCTCCTCATCGTCGCCAAGTCCAAGTAATGATGTCCAAACCCAGCAGAAAACACCAGAAGGTGGATCACCTCCACAGGAAGGAGATGCTGAGCATGTGCGTCTACTGAGGCGTGTTCCTCTCTGTTCCTCCTCAGGTCTCCCACACACTTGAAGATGAAGACGCAGGCGTTTGTGTGTGAGATGTGGACTGCGGGGTGTGTGGACGAGGTGTGTGAGGCCAGCAGCAACCCAGACAAGAGCTTCGTCATGGGCTGGCCCACCTACAACTGTGTGGCCACCTTCAGGTACAGCTACTATGGGTTTGGTACCAGTTGACCATTTAGCAACGTTTCATTGAAAGGAAATTGGGCACTTTAAAAGTACTTTGGGTTAAACACAATGATTCAACACAGGTCTGATTTCTCCACAGCCTGTTTTTTAGCTCTACGTCCTGTACAGGAGATGCTAAACAGTTTTACAGCTTGTGATAGAGAACTATTGCTTGTCTTCTAAAACTCTCTCTTTCTCTCTGTCTCTTTCTCTATCTCTCTGTCTCTCTCGCTCTGTCTCTCTGTCTCTCTCTGTCTGTCTCTCTCTCTCTCTGTCTGTCTCTCTCTCTCTCTGTCTGTCTCTCTCTCTCTCTGTCTCTCTCTCTCTGTCTCTCTCTCTCTCTCTGTCTCTCTCTCTCTCTCTGTCTCTCTCTGTCTCTCTCTGTCTCTCTCTCTCTGTCTCTGTCTCTCTGTCACTCTCTCTGTCTCTCTCTGTCTCTCTCTCTCTCTCGCTCTCTCTCTCTCTGTGTGTCTCTCTGTCTCTCTTCCACCCAGCACTACAGACCAGAAAGAACAATGGCTCTCCCTCCTCAAAAGGTAAACAACCAACCAAAACGTCCTGATTGGCTCGTCTCTGGAATTTGCTGTTCCGTTTGCTCGTCAGCGAGGTTAGATACAACTTTTGCCTTGGTTGTATCTTTCTGTAATTTCTCAAATGTTTTCTCCTTCCCAGTCGGATAAAAGATGAGAAAGAAAAAGATGATCCTAAAACCATCCCACTCAAAGTGCTCGGCAAGGGCATCAGCAGTTACTTCCCTGTAAGTTTGTGCCTCTTGATACACTAGTGTGTGTGTGTCTGTGTGGGTGTGTGTGGATGTGTGTGTGTACGTGGGTGTGTGTGTCTGTGTGGGTGTGTGTGGATGTGTGTGTGTACGTGGGTGTGTGTGGGTGTGTGGGTGTGTGTGTACGTGTGTTCATTCCCTGATACGTCTCCACCTTCTGTCTCCTTCCCAATCTAGTCCAAGACCTTGGCGGTCAGCAATTCTGATACGACCAGTGAAGTGGTTCGACTTGCCCTGCAGCAGTTCGGCATTGCTGTGAGTAAATGGCTGCTGTTCATTTAGTTAACTTCATGTCACAGACTGTCACATCCTTGGCAGGTTATCTGCTGATGTTTCCCCTGATGCATCTGTGCCTGGTTATTCTTTGCGGCTGGTCTTCAACAGAGTCTTTGTGTCTTTGTGTACCTCAGGGTTGTGTGAAGGACTATCAGCTGTGGGTGACCTCCAAGAGAGAAAATGCCCCCTATCCTCTCATTGGTTAGCACCTTCAAATCGCAGGCTTCCTGCCCTGGTATTGGTCAGCCTTCCTGTAACCCCTGAACCATCCTCTAACCTCTACCCTTTGATCCCTCCGACAGGGCACGAGTTTCCCTTCAGTATCTACATGAGTCACGTGCGTGAGCCGCTCTGCCTGGCTGGAGGGGGCAGAGAAGCCGTCACACCTCCAGACAGACAGAGGGCGCCGCAGGCTGAGCAGATCCTGCTGGACAAGCAGTGCCAGTTCATCCTCAAGCCGCGGCGCGTCGCTACCACGCAGCATCATGGGATCGGTGATGTGGACCTCTTGTGTGAACCAGATCACCTGAGCAAGTAGAACCTGGTGGAACAGACTGACTGAAGTGTGTTCTGGGTTTGTGATGTAGGTTCTGCAGACGCAGGACAGAAACCGTTCAAAAGGAGGCGATCCCTCATCAACTGGGCCTTCTGGCGTGGCTCCACCTCCCAGCTCCACGACTCCTTCTCTTCCCCCGCCTCCGGCTGCCTGTTTGGCCAACCGCTGAGCTTCGTGTGCCAGGATGACGCCCTGCCAAAGCCAGTCATGGTGAGAGAATCCACTGAGGAGAACCTCCAGGAAATCAAAAGTTTCAAATACTCAGATTAACACAGATTAAGCCAAAAGTCACTGACAAAACTCGATCTGTGGATTAGAGAGGTGGTTACGTATTTTTGTGTTTCCTGTTAAACCGGTGACCAAGGAAAAAACATAAATATATTTAAAAAAGGGAATGTGTCAGCGCAGTCTCTAAACAGTACGAAAGAAGAGTACATTTAAAATGTATTCATTTAGCAGACGCTTTTATCCAAAGCGACTTCCAAGAGAGAGCTTTACAAAAGAGCATTGGTCACTGATCAATGTGCTAGACCCCTAAACATTGCAGGTAGTCAGATTATGAAACATACATTGTGTGAAACCAAACAAGTGTCAAAGGGAAGAGACACACAAGCATTTAGTGTCCTCCTGTCATGTCCTCTCATGTCCTCTCATGTCCTGTCATGTCCTGTCATGTCCTCTCATGTCCTCTCATGTCCTGTCATGTCCTCTCATGTCCTCTCATGTCCTCTCATGTCCTCTCATGTCCTCCTGTCATGTCCTGTCATGTCCTCTCATGTCCTCTCATGTCCTCTCATGTCCTCTCATGTCCTCCTGTCATGTCCTGTCATGTCCTCTCATGTCCTCTCATGTCCTCTCATGTCCTCTCATGTCCTCTCATGTCCTCTCATGTCCTCCTGTCATGTCCTGTCATGTCCTCTCATGTCCTCCTCTCATGTCCTCTCATGTCCTCCTGTCATGTCCTCTCATGTCCTCTCATGTCCTCCTCTCATGTCCTCTCATGTCCTCCTCTCATGTCCTCTCATGTCCTCCTCTCATGTCCTCTCATGTCCTCTCATGTCCTCTCATGTCCTCCTGTCATGTCCTCTCATGTCCTCTCATGTCTCCCCTCCAGGACATGCTGGTGTTCCTGTACCACGAGGGCACCTTCACACGGGGGATATTCCGCCGCTCGGCGGGGGCCAGGGCATGCAGAGAGCTCCGGGACACGCTGGACGCTGGCGCCCAGGACATCCCGCTCACACGGGAACACGTCTTCATCATCGCTGGCGTGTTCAAGGTAAACGCTCCCACACGCCCAATCAAACACCCAAGGAGCTGTTGGTTTTGTTTGACTGTGCATGCCTGGAGAGACAGAGGGGTGGAGGTCATGTGCGGCCTCAACACTCGTGTGCTGGGCATCGCTTGAGCTTTCATTAAGGCCTGAGTGACAGCTGTGACGTCAGTGTCAGTATATGTGGATGGGTCGGTGTGCTTGAATGGCACATCAACATTAACCTACATCTGAAGCACACTCTAATATAATCCCATCTCATGTAATCATCAGTGACACACATTTCCATGGCAACCCAGCACAGGCTGTCAATAACCTAATCTGGAGTTGGGTTGTCAGATTTTAATCTGAAACAATCTGTTAATCTGCTGAGCAGGGATTCGCGGAATAGTGAGAGGCTATTATGAGGCTCACCTTGTGACAACAGCTGTGATAAGGACACACAGGATACAACACTGTTGATTTGTACGTGAAAGAATTCCCTGTGCAGACACTAAACCTACTATTTCATGGAGAACCTTTAGGAACCTTTATATGTAGTCTTGTTTAGTTTTTACTAAAAACATCTTCTTGTACATGTGTAGGTCCTTAAATTCAGGCCTGTTAGCAGTATTGTAATGTACAGCGTTGTAACTTGGGCAGTGTCATAAACAGGCCTTATGGTAACGATGTGTCATAACATAGATCCCTGTGGTTACACTGTGCTGAAGGATTGTGTACTGGACCTTGTGTGTGTGCTGCATGTTCTCCAGAGGTGCCTTAACTCCTGGGCTGAAGGATTGTGTACTGGACCTTGTGTGTGTGCTGCATGTTCTCCAGAGGTGCCTTAACTCCTGGGCTGAAGGATTGTGTACTGGACCTTGTGTGTGTGCTGCATGTTCTCCAGAGGTGCCTTAACTCCTGGGCTGAAGGATTGTGTACTGGACCTGTGTGTTCTGCATGTTCTCCAGAGGTGCCTTAACTCCTGGGCTGAAGGATTGTGTACTGGACCTGTGTGTTCTGCATGTTCTCCAGAGGTGCCTTAACTCCTGGGCTGAAGGATTGTGTACTGGACCTTGTGTGTGTGCTGCATGTTCTCCAGAGGTGCCTTAACTCCTGGGCTGAAGGATTGTGTACTGGACCTTGTGTGTGTGCTGCATGTTCTCCAGAGGTGCCTTAACTCCTGGGCTGAAGGATTGTGTACTGGACCTGTGTGTTCTGCATGTTCTCCAGAGGTGCCTTAACTCCTGGGCTGAAGGATTGTGTACTGGACCTTGTGTGTGTGCTGCATGTTCTCCAGAGGTGCCTTAACTCCTGGGCTGAAGGATTGTGTACTGGACCTTGTGTGTGTGCTGCATGTTCTCCAGAGGTGCCTTAACTCCTGGGCTGAAGGATTGTGTACTGGACCTGTGTGTTCTGCATGTTCTCCAGAGGTGCCTTAACTCCTGGGCTGAAGGTCGTTGTCACCAAGTGTCTTCTGTGTTGCGTCTCCTCAGGACTTCCTCCGGAACATTCCGGGCAGTCTGCTCTGCTCAGACCTGTATGAGCAGTGGATGAACGTGATGGAGGAGACAGAGGGGGAGGAGGAGGTGGAGCGGATTCAAGCTGTCGTGAGGTAACGGACATGATGCACATGCTTACACACACACACACACACACCCACACACACTCACAAACACACACACACACACTCACACACACACACGCACAAACACAGGAGCTGTTTACACAGTACAGTGCTGTCATGAAGACTCAAGCCTTTGAATACCATAAGGTCTGTCACCTGGTACCTGGATAGGTGAGGTAGATTAGTGGTTTATAGTAAAACGCTAATATTTATTTACCAGGAAGATGTATTGTGAGTGATGAGTAGGAGAGGACAGTGAAAATAACTTTTACATGATCGTTTTTATTTCTTTAACAAACAAATTGCTTGTCTAAAAAGTTAATCTAATCTCTATTCGTTCTGATTGACTCGACCCGGCGACGTCATCTCGCTGCAGTCTGATCGATCGACTCCCCAAAGAGCATGCGCTCTTGCTGCGGTACGTGGTTGCTGTGCTGCATGGTATCCAGGGAAACGCCCACGACAACCAGATGAACGCCTTCAACCTGTCGGTGTGCATCGCTCCCAGCATGCTTTGGGCTCCAGGACCCAGCAGCCCTGAGATGGAGGGAGAAGGAGCCAAGAAGGTAAAACAAATACCCACAATGCCTTTGGTGTGCCCTCAAGTTGTGCAGGGTGTACTTCAGGTCAGGAATCCAGGGTCATGTGGCCTGCAGACGCAGACTGGGGACCCGCCTCTCCCTAACCCCGACTCTCTGATCTGATTCTGACCTTCACCCTCAGACTTCTCTCTCACTCTCCTGTTGCTTGACCTCTGACCTGACTGGCGTCATGTGACTTTAGAGGACTGTCACTCAAAGATACGACGGCAGGTTTTCATTGGAGGATGAGATTTAACATGTCAGCGTGAGACAAAGTTCACTGGGAGAAGGACACACTTTCTCTTCTTTCTCAGGGTCAGTTTATCCTCAGCGCAGCTAAAACCTCTTATGTCTTGTAGCTGGGTGTTAGTTCACTGGATAAGCATGTCGGATCCTTATCTTAGCACCTGTGGTTGCAACATAACGACATGATTCCGTCTCGTGCAGCATGCATGTAGGCTGCATGTACAGTACAATGGGGCAAGATCCTGTGTGGCTCGTTACATTGCTGGCTTGATGTGTTTAGAGTTCTGTAAATCTCTAGCATGAAACTCGATGCCACCATGATACTTTCGGGGGGTTTAGCCTGCCCACTAAGAAGACGTCTTCATGCATTTTTTGCGTTCTCTTTCTCGAAAGGGCAACTAAACGTCTAACTAAATACAGGCAGGAATGCAGGAACACACAAACCTTCCTCTGGATACTGGCCTAGTCTAGGGTTCAGACTTCCACCTTGCTATAGGAATCCTAAAAAGCCCATTAATGTAGCCATCAACAGCATTTCTGTTTCATTGAAGCTGTAGTTCATGAGAATACAAGAATACTCCTCTAAAGGTCACGCAGACTTGAGAAACTCAAGCAGGTCACGTCACCCAAAAAATCAAAAGCTGCAATGTTCTCTAAATTGTTACAGTAACATTCCTGGAAGCCTGTTAATCCTTCTGTGGTGAATTTGATATGGATTAAGACTTACTACATTGACCTGTGACCCCTGATTGAGACACAAACACGTATCTTTATTTATTTCAGGGGACAGTGCATATTAATCAACATTTACATGTAAATATGCCAGATTTAGCCACAAGGCTATTTTTCATCTGTAGTCCCTGGACAGATGTTAAAATGTCCCCCTAAACATAGTAAAATATAATAAAAGTACAGTTGTTATTGCGAAGTCAAAATGTCAAATTTCAATCGGCAGACAATGTTTGTTAACAGACAAACATTGAACACTTACACATAACAAAGAAAACAGCAACAAGGCAAACAAGTAACAACAGTCAACCAAAAACAATCAAAAGACAAAGAATCTGTGATTCTGATGTGTGTGCTCCTGTTTGTCCACAGGTGTGTGACCTGGTGTGCTTCATCATCGAACACTGCCAAGAGCTGCTGGGGGAGGATGTGACCTCACTGTTTGGAGGACCACCTGACTGGGCTAGGTTCACTGAGCAGGGATCAGGTACACACACACACCCTCACACACACACCCTCACACACACACACACACACACACACCCTCACACACACCCTCACACACACCCTCACACACACCCTCACACACACACCCTCACACACACACCCTCACACACACACACACACACACCCTCACACGGACACACACACACACACACCCTCACACACACCCTCAAACACACCCCCTCACACACGCACACACACCCTCACACACACACACCCCCTCACACACACACACACACACACACACCCTCACACACACATTATTGTGACAAGGACACACAAACACAAGCCGTTATGTGTCCTTCTTTAGCCTCGTACCGAATCCCTCAGTTCCAGCCCACCATTGTTCTCCTCTCTCCCTTCAGACGTGTCATCCTTCCACCTGACAGACTCCTCCTACGACAGCCTGGAGAACGAGTTAAACGAGGACACCAGTGAGTCCCCCAGCCTCCCCACCAGCAGGGGGCGCCGCAGAGCCAGAGCCCTGCAGAGCAGCCTGGACTCTGTCCTCACCCTCAGCGACTATGACCTGGACCAGACCGATACATGTGCTGGCACCCAACCTGGCAACCCTAACCACCGCCAGAACATTCTCCAGCTTCCTGCCTCTGCTCGGCCCAAGAGCAAGAGGCTCCCCTCGGCTGCGGCCTCCTCTTGCGCCAGCCCCTCTGTCCCCCGGGGGAGGAGTCCTTCCCACAGCCCTGACCGCCTCTCCGTGGGGGGTCTACGGAGGCAGAGACGGTGCTCTGAACCGGCCATCAGCTACAAAGGCCTGGTGCCACGCGTGCTGGGAACCAGCAAGCTCATGGGAAGCGTCAAGACCCTGCGGAGCGAGGAGAACGATGATGATGATGATGAGGAGGAGGAGGAGGAGGGGGGGGATGGGTATAACGAGGGCGTGCGACAGACACGTCTTCATGTGGGGGGGGTCAGGAGGGGCGGCCAATCCCTGCTCCACGGCACCAGCTGCTCCAGCCTGTCCTCTCCCCCCACCTCCCCAACCCCCACACGCTCCTCCTTCGACTCCCTAGACAGCCTCCTGTCTCACTCCAGCGACCACCCTGCGCTCATCTGGCTGCCCAGGTCAGGGGGCTCCAAGGCACCAGGCAAGAGTCATTCCCCCTCGGCTGTGGCCCCACTCCCCACCCCCGTCAGCACTTCCTCGGCCCCTATCTCCTCGGCCGCTCCAGCCCCTGCCAAGGAGCCACATCCTAAAAGCTCCCCACCGAAAGAAGCCTTTTCCTGGAGTACCCTGAGGAGCGGGAGGGGCCTCCACCCCAACACCTGGCTGAAGAAAGCCCGCAGGATGTCTCTTCAGCAGGACAACGCAGAGGCGGAGAAGGAGGACAGGAAGTCTGGGGTAAGGACAGGAAGTCTGGGGTAAGGACAGGAAGTCTGGGGTAAGGACAGGAAGTCAGGGGTAAGGACAGGAAGTCTGGGGTAAGGACAGGAAGTCTGGGGTAAGGACAGGAAGTCCGGGGTAAGGACAGGAAGTCCGGGGTAAGGACAGGAAGTCCGGGGTAAGGACAGGAAGTCTGGGGTAAGGACAGGAAGTCTGGGGTAAGGACAGGAAGTCCGGGGTAAGGACAGGAAGTCCGGGGTAAGGACAGGAAGTCTGGGGTAAGGACAGCGATGTGGACCCTTGTGTTTTCATCCTGTTACATACAAAGTCACAGAAGGCTGACCTTGTACACAGTGATCCCACAGTGCTGCTGTAATGAACGCCCCTTGTTAAGCTGTTCACACTGAACCAAACACAGCTGGCATTATGCTGTGATTTTAGCATGCCAGCATTCTGGAATCAGAACCATGACTTGAGGCCATTGCTTGAGTGTAGTCCCACCCTGACATCAGTCTGGCTCTGTAATTTCCTCTGCTGTCGGGATAACGTCAGTAAAACAATGACCCTCTCCCCAAATCCATGTTTGTACCTTATATACTCTACAGCAAGGCAGATGCAGGCTAATGACAAGCTGAAATAAGTGACAAGACATGGTGGAGCCTTTTCTTATTCCTGAATTCATCCTTGAATCTTTTCTCTCTCTCTTTTTCCTCTCTCTCTGAAGGGAAGAGTGTCTGATAAGCCTGTCCCCGGGCAGGAGAGTGAAGCAAGGTTCAGACAGCTGTCTGTTGATCTGCCCAGGTCCAGCACAGCCAGCAGGCCATGTAAGGGAGGAGGGGTGGAGAGAGGAAGGGTTACCCAGGACCAAAGCCCTCGTCCTCCCATGCAGACAGCAGGCAGCCCCCCTTCTCACCATCGCTCCCTGGGCCAGATCCACTTCGGCAGGTCCCCCTGTTACCAACCCTCAGACAAACCACTGACAGTGCGAGAGCTGAGAGAGATCCACAGCCAGGCGTGTCTGCAGCACCAGTACGGCAACAGCGGAAGTGATGTCGTCCGAAAGGGCCAGGTGACAGGAAGAGAGGTGGGTGATCCCAAACATCTTCCCCAGGGGGTTTTCTTTGGGCAAGCTGGTCCCTTTCTCTCCATGGCCAGGCCAAAGTCTTGCTCCCTCACCCCACCCACAGAGGGCCCCGATGGATGCAGGCTCCTCCAGAGACGGTCCTCCGAGCCTGGGGCAGTGTGTCTAGGCGAGGCCCTGGGCCTCGATCGGGCCTCCGCCTTGCACCTGGAGAGGCTCCACATTGAGGCCAAGCAGGGCCAGATGTCCAAACTAAACCTGGGTCTGAAAGTTTCTGACGTGGAACCGCTGGGTGGTCAAGCCAGGCGAAGTGCGGACACCCGGTTCTGCCTGTCTCCTTCCACCACCAAAACAATGAGGGACTATTTCTCCTCTTACAGGCATAGTAATCCCCAGGGCAGCCAGCAGGTGGCGCTGGCTCTGGTCCAGGGGAAGAGGGAGAGGATGAGGAGGTGCAGCGACCCCATGTTGGAGCAAGACTTTGACAATCTGCTCTTTGCTGAGGAGTCGTACGTGTGATTTCACTCAGCTACCACTTAAGCCATCTCATCACCAAGGCTGAGGTCCAAGCAGGTTAATGCTAACGCTCTTCATGAACGTTTCAAAATTAAAAAATCATCACTTCAAATAGTAACAAGGACAACTTGTTCAACTTGCGCAAGCGCTTGAGTGAATTTATGTTCTCAGACCGGAGTGAATCGTAGTGAATATATGGGAAATAGACCAAGCTTTGCCAATAAACTGCCTCGTAAAAATAAACCTGCAAACCTGCGGCTTTAGAGAAAGGAGCTTAGGTAGTGGATCACAAGGCTTATAGATGCCATCGTAAACACCATTTATTTGAGTCCTGCTCAACTCTAAGTATAACATATATTTGCTTGGCCCTGTGTATTACAAGTACTTAAGCAATACGTTGGCAGGATTGGAATTCATTCAAGTCATCTTCCACAAACTTACCCAGGTTTAGTGTGTTAGCACTTCAGTAGGTCTTGGGGTAAAAACATCAACAACAGAAAATGTTGCTTGCCAATTAAACGAAATAAGTGTCTATTTGCTCCACAAGCTTAATTGAAAGCTAAATCTAGCACTCTAAGGTTCTTAAGATGCAGGAATACATGCTTGTGTGTTTGACAGATACTGTACCAGTTTTAAAACCTGACAATAGTTAGCTTTTTCTACTCAATTCCATGCCTATAACTTCCATGTGCTTTTCCACACCTCTTGTGTATCCTGCTGTATTTATGAAGTCAAATGATACTTCTATTGCGCTAAATCTATGTGAATAAAAAAGTTGTTGCTTACATGAAAATCTTAATGATTGTACAAGATAGTCTTGTTGTATTCTTCCATGACTTGTGTTTCCTCTGCTGTAAATGCTATGTAACAGGCTGCTGTATGATTCTGTGGATGATAAAATTGGAAACCTGCTGTTTGGATCTTGTTTAGTGTATCTTTATCAGGCATTCATTCCTCATCACAGCTCCTTAAAGGCTTTTTGTTGTTTGTTGTTTTTGTTTCCTTTTGTTGTTTTGTTGTGAAAATCCTGACAGAGATGCCAAACATTCAAGTCCCCCCCTCCCTGTACAGAGTAGAAAAACTCAGAGAATCCTTTCAAAGGATTTTATTTTATTCAATCTTACCAGCTTCTACATGAGTAGACAATGTTATAAAAGAGGGTTATCGTTATACTTTGATAAAAACCCAGGATTGTTTGGCCATTTAATTTAAAACGGTAAGGCATTATCAACATCTCTATGGACTCAAATAGCAGTTTTTTGACATTTTAGTAACATTACCTTTAACATTCCTAATTCTTATATCTCCCGTGTTTGCGTGAGCCATTCACCCCAAGAAATGGTGAACATTTGACGATAACGAGCAGGAACTTCATTGTTTCATGTGGGTAAATGGGCTGGCTAGGAGCACTACAGGCTAAAGCACTAACTTGAGGATTTCAACCCTAACCTGGACGAGTTAGGCATTCACATGTGTTTGATTTAAACAGGGTAGAAAGAGTGCAGCCCAGAGAGTTCAATGACGTCACCAGTAGAGTGATGCATCGCAAAACACACACACACACACACAGACACACACACACACACAGACACACAGACACACGCACACACACAGACACACAGACACACGCATTTCCGTATTATTTGGGTCTGACGTCAACAGACTTGAAGCAGCACTGTTCGGATTGCTTGGTGTGTTCACATACGCAAAACTAAAACTTTTCCAGATGTGATGAAGATAATCAAAGAGAACTTAACTCAGAATTACAATCAGGGGAAAGATCAAGTCACTGGTGATTTGTGGGGACAGGGTGGGGACGGGGGGTGGGGACGGGGGGGGGATGACAGGGAGGGGAGAGTTTGTCAGTCAGTTTAATGGTGGTCTTCAGCATCAGTTATCTGTAAGTATGTCTAGCTGCTAGGCTCTGTGTCTGGTCACCCTCCACCCTCCTCCTCTCACAGGGAGGAGACTGGGAACAGGCCATGTCCCAGAAGCCTTTACCCCCATGACTACAGATCACTGACATACAGTTCTGTCACCTGATCCAGCACCTGTGTGGGGGTGATGGGGGTTATCAGTAAGGAGGGTGGGATGGGGGGGGGGGGGGGGGGGGTGTTAAGAAGATCCATCTCCACTCTGTCTGATGTCAGCCACACTCTCAGGCACCCTGGCTGTCATACCATCCAGAGACTTGGTCAGGCAAATCTGGCAACCCAGACGAGACCTGAGGAGGAGGGAGCACAGGGTGAACACGTCTGACATGATGCTTTTATCCTTATCCATTCCCCCTGAGGCAGGAGGGTGAAGTGCCCAAGGACACCACCTGACTCCACATGTACAGAGTGAAGGGTCACGTTCACAATCCTCTCTAAAGGCTGTCAAATCTAGAGACAGTCCCATCTAGTCATGTCCTACATCCAATCAACATGCATGTAACAGGCAGTGTGTAAAGTGTGTGGGTGTGTAGTGTTGTCAGGTCACAGCAGTGTGTAAAGTGTGTGTAGTGTTGTCAGGTCATTGGCAGTGTGTAAGGTGTGTGTGTGTGGTGTTGTCAGGTCACAGCAGTGTGTGTGTGTGTGTGTGTAAGGTGTGTAAGGTGTGTAAGGTGTGCCTCCCTGTGTCCCCCTCTTCACCTCTAATGCCATTACAGCTCATAACGGATCAGCACAACTGTCAATACTGCACACTGATGAACACGACCACAGATAAGAGAGAGAGAGGCCTGCTGCGGAGCTGAGAGGCCTGCTGCGGAGCTGAGAGGCCTGCTGCGGAGCTGAGAGGCCTGCTGCGGAGCTGAGAGGCCTGCTGCGGAGCTGAGAGGCCTGCTGCGGAGCTGAGAGGCCTGCTGCGGAGCTGAGAGGCCTGCTGCGGAGCTGAGAGGCCTGCTGCGGAGCTGAGAGGCCTGCTGCGGAGCTGAGAGGCCTGCTGCGGAGCTGAGAGGCCTGCTGCGGAGCTGAGAGGCCTGCTGCGGAGCTGAGAGGCCTGCTGCGGAGCTCAGAGGCCTGCTGCGGAGCTCAGAGGCCTGCTGCGGAGCTGAGAGGCCTGCTGCGGAGCTGAGAGGCCTGCTGCGGAGCTGTGAGGCCTGCTGCGGAGCTGAGAGGCCTGCTGCGGAGCTGTGAGGCCTGCTGCGGAGCTGAGAGGCCTGCTGCGGAGCTGAGAGGCCTGCTGCGGAGCTGAGAGGCCTGCTGCGGAGCTGAGAGGCCTGCTGCGGAGCTGAGAGGCCTGCTGCGAGCTGAGAGGCCTGCTGCGGAGCTGAGAGGCCTGCTGCGGAGCTGAGAGGCCTGCTGCGGAGCTTAAAGGCCTGCTGCGGAGCTGAGATTGTGGGGAGAAAGGACAGGGTGTGTGTATGTGTGCGAGAACGCCTTACGTGTCAGTAAGTCCGTACGCCAGGTCCAGCATGTCCATCTCCTCGTCTGTGACTGGACCCAGCTGCTTGTACACATCCTCATCAAAGATCAGGTGACAGGTGGAGCAAGCCAGGGTCCCTTCACAAGCACCTGGGAGGAGAGGGGAGGAGGGGTGGAGGAGAGAGGAGGGGTGGAGGAGAGGGGAGGGGTGCAGAGGGGTAGGAGTGGGGAAGAGTGGAGTGGGGAAGAGTGGAGAGGTGGGGAGGAGAGGAGTGGAAAAGAGTGGAGAGGGGAGGAAAGGAGTGGAGAGGGGAGGAGAAGAAATGGGAGGGGAGGAGAGGAGGGGGGAGGGGAGTGGAGGAGAGGAGGGGAGTGGATGAGAGGGGAGGCAAGAGGTGGATTAGCCTGTTTTGTGATGCAGAGATGGGTGTGCTTCTACAGGACATATGAATGTCGGGAGGGAAAGAAGACTTTGAACATGTAGCTAAGCACACTCACCAAAGCCATCGATGTCGATGTCCTGGTCGATGATGATGTCTAGCAGCGTATCCCCTGGAGAGCCCTTTGCTGTGATCTTCTCTCCATCACGGTTGATAAAGTGCACGGTCACCTTGTTGGAACTGCCAAAGAACACAATCCAACAGCGACAACGTTGACCGTATAGTGCACACCGAGCTGTACAGATCTTTAGAGACACAGCTCCACCTAGTGGACACACCTAGTTATAACACAGGTGCCCTTTCACATGCATGCCACCCTTAGTTGTGCAATGTTTTCCCATATCTTTGCATAGTTCCAAAGGTAACATGACTCAAGAATTGGTTTCAACAACCAACACACATCTACCCATGCAATTAAGAGATTTCCCCCCCACCAGTGATTTAGCCAAATCAATCTAACCAACCGTCAATATGGCTGATAGGCTTTACCTAAACACCAGACTGCCTTAAACCATTGGTTACTTATAAGATTTGCTTAATATCAAGTATTTCATATTTTAAAGTACCCATTACATTAAGGTGAGAAGGGTCATCTGAAATAATGACGGATTATGAAAATGTAACCTTTTCAGTTGTCATAAATCGACTACATTTCATATGCACAAAAATGACCTTTGATGACAAGCAAAAATAACTGAGAAGGCTCCTGCAGTGAGAAAGACCTACAAGTTCAACTCATGTAAAGTATCCTTTTTCACTAGAGAGTTTGAAGCTTCCTAAAAAACTGGAAGAATATTCGAATAAAGTTAAGTAAAATGTAAGAATTTAAATATTCAACCAAAGATACAAATCATTTAGAGGTTCACGGAGTGTACCGTACGGCTCATGAACTAAATTGGACAGGAAATAAACCATCAGGCAAGGCTGGCTGTTCTATTCCACACAAGTGTCTGTTCACTGTTAGGGTTAAGTTTACTCTAATTTATGAGTTCTTAACTAACGTGTAATAATCTGGAGTAAAGACAAAATATGATCTGGAATAAGGACAACATATCTATGATCTGGAGTAAGGACAACATGTCTATGATCTGGAATAAGAACATATCTATGATCTGGAGTAAGGACAACATATCTATGATCTGGAATAAGGAGAACATATGATCTGGAATAAGGAGAACATATCTATGATCTGGAATAAGGAGAACATATCTATGATCTGGAATAAGGAGAACATATCTATGATCTGGAGTAAGGACAACATGTCTATGATCTGGAATAAGAACATATCTATGATCTGGAATAAGAACATATCTATGATCTGGAATAAGGAGAACATATCTATGATCTGGAATAAGGAGAACATATCTATGATCTGGAATAAGGAGAACATATCTATGATCTGGAATAAGGAGAACATATCTATGATCTGGAATAAGGAGAACATATGATCTGGAATAGGGAGAACAGTCTATAATCTGTATGAGTCAGTGCATCAGAACATGCAGACTCCAGGATGCATTTCAAGCTGAAAGTCAAAGCCAGGCTTGTCTCTTACTCACCTGAGAGGTGCAGTAGATGTGCTGAACTTCCTGTGTGGAACACAGCCCCTGTGTCTGGGGTCTGTTACTGTAACAGGCCTGTGCTTCAACATCAACACAGGACTTCTGCTGGTAGATACAGCGGCGGCGCCATGTCGTAGACAGAAGTCTCTTAAGGACGAGTTAAACAGCTTCCTTCTTACTGTCGCCAGCGCCATTTGTTAAAAGCACAAGTAACTACAAGTTATCTAATGTGTGTGTTGTTGTTCTCTGCGCTGTGTTGTCTGTCTAGTCCGCCTTGTAACCTTGAAAGGAACAGATATGAGCAAACTTTATATTCGGTGATTCGGCTCGCGCTGTCGGTGATCGTTGCTAGCTCGCGCTGTGGGCTCGCGGTGTCACATTGACTTTCATTGCATAACACTGTTGTTTTACATGACAAGCAAGCTAGCTGTAGCATTCATGCTAGCTGCCAAACATGCAAGAGGAAAGTACCAATTTAACTAGACAAGGAAGAAAAACATGTCAACTATTTCTATACGTGCTCCAATATGCAATGATGAACATGTTTTACTGCGTTACGATCTGTATCGCGCTACAAATAAAAGGTTCATGTTAGCTAATCAATTAGCTCAATGAAACATTTCCTGACACTGGTGCGCTTCATGTTTCTGACCAATCACAGCTATCGTTCTTTCAAATGACCAATCACGGCCATTTTTACTTTAGACGACCAATCACGGCGATCGTTTTATGTAAGCGTCCGGCCAATGATCTCGGACCATTTTGACAATGTTCGGTCCTTGAATGATGATCATCAGCCTGGATAGTGTTTTTTAGGTGTGTGTTTTGAAGAATTTGAGCTAATAAACACTTCAAACTAGAACATAAACTACGGAATCCACCTATTTTCAGTTCTGAAATCAGCCCTTCCAATACCAATACAAATCTAGACAAATATAATTGAATGACGTTAGGTTGGAATCTGGTCCCGAAGCACGAGCTAAACACCACGGATGTAGTATTTTATTCCACCTGAAGAGGGCAGCAATGAGTCTAGTACAGAAGGTCTGTGTTTAGGTGTTACAGTATATTGTGAGCAAAAACAAGGTTTGGCTGCTGTGTGATGGACATGGACATGGGATTTTCTGGGAGGGACAGTGATTGTAGTGAGTTAACCCAGTTAATCTGGGTTCTTATTTCTTCATCACTAATGGAGTGTGAATGGAGTTGGCTAAGGATACATTAGCCTTCAAGACATCTCTCAAACTGGGAGCCTCTCCTACACTGTTTTAAAAATAGGTTTTAAAATATAATATATATTGATATTATAAATATAGTCAAATAAACATATAGTGATATAGTGGTTAATAGGGGACGAAGCCCTAAGGGAGCTGCCTTTGAAAGCTGTCACATTATGATGTCATAAGCACCTCAAGTTAAGGATTCTTAGTTCCAGAATGGAAGTCTGCTGAATGAATCACATTAGGACGTCATAAACACCTTAAGTTAAGGATTCTTAGTTCCAGATGGTAAGTCTGCTAAATGAATACATGTAAGTCATTCATGAAGACACTGTTGAAGAAGCAACACCGAAAAACAAGAGATAGTGAGAAAACGAATTACATTGAAGGTTGAACCAGGTTTTACATTTTTCATCCATGATGGATGAAGGCGAGAGCTTGGAGGAAGGCTTGGCAGATGGAAAGCTGACTAGTGGGACAGCATGGATGGACGAGTCAGAGGATGAGAGCCTCTGGTCTTCAGACCTGTAAGATTTGATTCAAAAACACCTACCACACACAGCATATTCCTCACAGTCTCTTCATGCAACACATGGCAACAATGTATGCAGGCCAGATAAATGAATGAAATTAGAATTGGTGCACACAAGTGTTGGCAAATTACAGGCTTGGGTGGGATTTCCAGAAGTGGCTGGTCTCTATGACCTGTGAAATTGATGTGTGCTGGGATCTGTTGATGTCTGTAGGAATCCTGAGGAGCTGCAGGATGGGATCTCGGAGTTGCACTCCAGTCCTGACCTCCTACCTGAAGCCTCCTACCTAAAGCAAGCAAATGTAAAGCTGCAACGCTTTTTGGACCTTGCAGATGACGAGAACGCAGATCTCCAATCTGAGAACCAGGCCCTCAGACTCCAGCTGGAGAGGTATGAACTCTCACACACACACATGCACTTAGGCATGAGCGGTAAGGGAATCAGGCTAGTAATCAGAAGGTTGCGAGTTTGAATCCTGGCTGTTATGTTCTTGGGCAAAGCACTTCACCATACGTGCCTCGGGGGGAATGTCCCTGTACTTGCTGTATGTCACTCTGAATAAGAGCGTCTGATAAATGAAAAAATGTAAACATTCATCTTGTGTTTGGACTTTTTCAGTCTCAGGGGGAAATTGCAGGAGTTGGAGAACCTGGGTGATGACGTGGAGGACGTCCACGGAGCCTCTGCAGAGATGGATGACACCACCCAGCAGAAACACTTCCAAAACATGGTGGGTGTGTGGAATGTTCAGGAGCACACAAGACGTGCTTTTGGCTCAATCTACAACAACATCCTCACAGATTTCTAACTCCACAGCACTTGGAGCAATAAAACAACGTCGTCTCTAATCTTTTAATTTTTTGAAGGAGGTAGAGAACCGGGCCCTGAAAGCCCAGTGTGACGGGATCAGCAGTGAGGTAATTCTAAATGACTTCCTGTAGGTATGGACAGAGCTCATCAGTTAGCTTGTAGGAAACACTGAGTTGAACTCTTTCTGTTTCAGATGTCTTCCATCTTATCAGAGAGTGAGAAGAAGACGGTCAAGATTGCCCAGTTGATGAACACACAGCAGGCCCTTGAGGTATCTCATCATGAACTTTTCACACACATATACATGTTTAAAAATGAAAAACACAAATTATTAACTGCTTGGGGTTTGACTCTCAGCAACAACTGGAAGAATACAAAATCTGCCTTGACCAGAGCAGCCAGGACTTGCAAGAGGTAGGATCTGTCTACATATGTAATATCAGACAGAGTTTCTGGAAGAACTTTCTGGAAAAACTGTCCTGCAGAGTCCTGCTTGTGGTTTTCTACTCTGTGTTATTACAAAAAGGGTTTGATGTGTGTTTCTCTTTCACTTGTAGAAATCGCTGATCATCGAATGCTTACAAAGTCCCTTTGAAACGTACATCGCTGCTATACAGGTATAGTAGAGTGCATTCCTTCATTGTTTTTCTTTCCCATTGACATTATGACAACAGTGTTGGCGCTTTAATTCTTGACCTTGAGTGTGTGTTCAGGAGCTGAGCCTGAAGAACAAACATCTGGAGGGCCAGCTCGAGATGGCTATGGTGTAAGTGTGCACAACACCACATCTGACTCACATCACCTGCCCACTTTCCTACTGCATCTTCGTGCCGCTTCTAAATGAATCTGAATCTGATGGACAGGTTTGGTGGATCCCATGTGGACCACCAGGAGGAGAGAGAGCAGGAGCAAAGCCTGCATGGTATTCAGGAGCAGAGCCCTGTGTCCGGAAGAGCCCAGGTCCAGACCAAAAGGTGCATTACCAGTTCAGTGTAGAGAGAAAGAATGGAAGTTTATACTGTCCAGCAAGAGGTGGAGTCCAAATTCCTGGATCACTTCCCCTGTTGTCCTGTCTGTCTTCAGAGGACACACCCACGCACTTGTTTTCCACTGTATCTCTTCTCATCCTGCTCCCGCGCTCGCTCAATTCCTGTGCCTTTGTCTCTGTCTCCAGCTGGTGGCGTCAGCAGGCTAAAGGTCTGCGTAAGGTGGTGAGGCGTATGGGCACCTTCTGCAGCTGCATGAAGTCCAACCAGGTCCATCCTGCCAGTGATGGAATGCTGCCAGTGTAACCTCCAGGGTTACTCTTCCCCTCTCCCAGCTCTCCTCACCCCCCACCCCGATCCTCCATCCCACAACCCCATACTACCCCCCCCCCTCCTGACCCCCCACCCCGATCCTCCATCCCACAACCCCAAACTACCCCCCCCTCATCAACACCCTCCCCTCCACCCCTAAATAAATAAGCATTTAAATTCAAAGCGAGCAGTGTTTTTTCACATTTGGTTGAAAGTGTTAACTGCATGTGTATGAAAAACAAAAAATGGACATACAGTCTTTCTCAAAGCTGCGTTTGTCCACGCTTTTCCTTGTAAAGCTTCATGGACCTGCAGGGGGCGCCCTGTCTCTCTCAAAGAGCTGGGAGAGAGCTTGTCTGTCCTACGCTTCCATACATGACCACAGCCTTCACCTGCCACTCTGCCACTCCCCCCCTCAACCCCCGCTGCAGCACAGTATCAGTGCAGTGAGCTGGAGTTCAGTAGAAGGGGCTTTGTGAGTGTTGTGTTCAGAATTTAGACGTCTGTAAACGTAGCCATGAGTCACAAGGTTATCGTGCACTGCCAAAGGTACAAAACATGTTCTGTTCTAACAAATTTTCAATATGTTTAATCTATTGTCTAGTGTTGTTTTTGAATAATGTCCTTGTCCTAATCTTTTATTTATTTTATAAAAAAAATTCTAAATGGATTTGCAAGTTCAACAGTGCAAGTTTTAATGCACGAACACCAACATCACATCTCCACAGATCTATTTAGTGTTCCAGTGTAGGCAGGGATGAAACCTTGACCCAATCAAATGACCAAACCCATTAGGACTGAAATAGTATTCTTACTAGCATAGCTGGAATGTGTGACAGACAATTTATAACAACGGTCCAAATGGGATTTGTAGATAAGGAAACAGCTTAAAGACAATAATCATGTTTGGTTCCAGATAGGTGGACTAACAATAATGGAATTGCAGAAGTGTTAAAGGCACCTCGTAAACATTGACAGAAACAGCATCGTTGAATTGTTGAGGTCATCGTTTTGAGACGGCGCCTCGGCAACAACAACATACAAGCAAACATTCCGGCACATTCTAGAGCCCTTCGCATGCAGTGCAGGTTCATCTTGAACAGGTTGGATCAGATCCACTGGTTCTAATGGCCCAGCTGGTCCTCAGGCCAGTGGTCTGGAGGCTGGGGAGGGGGTGTTCAGGGCTAGCCCAGGGGGGCCATGAGCCTGGGGAGGGGGTGTTCAGGGCTAGCCCAGGGGGGCCATGAGCCTGGGGAGGGGGTGTTCAGGGCTAGCCCAGGGGGGCCATGAGCCTGGGGAGGGGGTGTTCAGGGCTAGCCCAGGGGGGCCATGAGCCTGGGGAGGGGGTGTTCAGGGCTAGCCCAGGGGGGCCATGTTCCAGGTGATGCGGCCGTCCTCCCCCAGCCTCACCGCCCCTCCAGCCACCAGCTCCAGGGCTGCAGGGAAGGCCCGATGCTCCGCCTCCCGGATGCGATCTGATAGGCTCTCCTCGGTGTCACTCACCAGGACGGGTACCGCCTCCTGCACGATGATGGCCCCAGCGTCCACCTCCTCCTACACACACACACACACACACACACACACACACATCAGCAAACCTTTGACTATAACTTGGTCACAGGGGTTTAAGGGCTGTGTTGGGTGAAAAATTTGTATTCTTTATCAAATAGTGCCAATAATAATAATAACCTATAGAATGTAATGAGAAGAACACTTAAAAGTGGGGCTTTGGGCAAAATATCAGACTGTCCTGTCAAAGCTGATCCTTCAGTTTCAGCTCCATGGCCTGCATTGACCATGATGACTAGCTGTTGCCCATCCACACTCTGAATGAATGAATGAGGCTGGACTCTTAACAGAGCTGCTGTGGAGATATGAAGTGATGTCTCCATGTTAGGGATGCTGTCTGTACTCACAGCCACAAAGTGCACGGTGCAGCCAGTGACCCGGGACCCCGCCTGCAACGCCTGTTTCTGGGCGTTCACCCCCTTGAAGGAGGGCAGCAGGGACGGGTGGATGTTCAGCAGTTTACCTGCAGGAAAAAGAATGATCCGAAACAAACACACACATCACTATAACATCTCTGGAGGGGATGTGGGGGGAATGGGGAAGAAAGGTCCACTTCAAACCGTCCCACCGTTCCATTTCCTGACGAAGGTTCCTGTGAGGATCCTCATGAAGCCGGCCAGACAGACCACCTCCACCCCAAACTCCTCCAGCACGCGGTCGATGGTGCCGTCAAACTCCGCCCGGCTTCCGTACAGCTTATGATCCACCACCTGACCCCCCCCATGGGACAAACCCAAACATTCATCCCCCAAACCAGGCTGTGGAGGAGATCCTGAGGTGGCTGGTCTGGAGGGGTGAAGCTCAGGCCTCAGCCAGGAAGGGAGACACCTACCCGGGTTTGTATGCCAGCCAGAGAGGCTCTCTTCAGACCCAGCACCCCAGGCCTGTTGGAGATGACCACCACGATCTCAGCAGAGCTGGAAGGACGCTTGGCCTGCTCCATCAGGGCCTGCAGGTTGGTGCCTGTGGGAGGGGGACACACAGGTACTAAGGGTGAGGACTCAACCCTCAATCAGGATCGAATTAAAGTTATCAGAAGTGCACACCCATCCACAGACCTGTGCCGGAGATGAGGACCCCTACTCTGGTCCTCTTGCGGGGGGCGCTGCTGTCTCCATGGGCCCCCCCGTTCTGCCGGCCCCCCAGGTCTCCGCAAGGCTGGGCTCCGGGCACACGCAGAGTGGGGGCCAGGTTTCGAACCACCACCGTGTCCGCTCCTTCACACGGGACAAGAAAACAGCAGGTAACACAGCTCTACTTCCTCTGTAACATGGAGTCATTCAGCAGGCGCTCTTATCCAGAGAGACTTACAGCAAGTACAGGGACATTCCCCCCTGAGGCAAGTAGGGTGAAGTGCCTTGCCCAAGGACACAACGTCATGTTGACACAGCTGGAGTTCGAACCAGCAACATTCTGATTTCCAGTCTGATTCCCTAACCGCTCAGCCAACTGACTCCCGTCTTATACGATTCAGACTAGCTTACAAACAGTAGCTGTGGTGTTATAATGGCTGAATGTTACTGAAAGGGTTGCAGGTCCAGTACTTGAGACCTTCCATGTTTCCTGGTCTCACCAGGCTGCTTGTGGGAGAGCGAACCCACAATCCAGGCCTCTTCCTGGGCCTGCAGCTGCCGCAGGACCCTCTGGGCATCTGGGGGGGACACCACCAGCACGGCACCCAGGCCACAGTTGAAGGTGCGGCCCATCTCCTCCTCACTCAGGCCCCCCTCCTTGTGGAGCCAGGAGAACACAGGGGGAATGTTCCAGCGAGATGCATCTGGACAAAAAACACAGTCAGCATCTGAATGCATTTATCAGACGCTCTTATCCAGAGAGACTTACAGTAAGTACAGAGACATTCCCCCCTGAGGGAAGTAGTGTGAAGTGCCTTGCCCAAGGACACAGCGTTGTGTTAACACAGCCGGGGTTCAAACCGGGTACCTTCTGACTACTAGCCCAACTCCCTAACCGCTCAGCCACATCACTAGTGACGACAGTTCTATTGTAGTAAAGGAGAACCATCTCAACACACGTGTGTGTGTGTGCCTCACCAAGGTCGACAGCCAGCCCCTGGGGCAGGACCCTGGGTATGTTCTCTAGAAGCCCTCCCCCGGTGATGTGGGCGTAGGCCTTGACAGCTCCGCTGCGCAGGATTGGCAGCAGCAGCCGGCTGTAGATCTTAGTGGGCGTGAGGAGCACATCACCTGTCAATCAACACAGAACGTCCAGTCCAATCAGAGGAAAAGGGAGGAGTTTGGGGATAAACGGATGGAATCCACAGCAACTCAGTAGACAAATAATAACAAAACAAGCCACTGATCTGAACTATACCAAGCAGGTGGTCAAGACAGTTCCTCACCCATGGTCTCTCCGGCCTTCCCAAAGGGACAGGGGGAGGGGTAGTCCAGGCCGGCCCGCTGCAGGACCTTGCGGACCAGGCTGAAGCCGTTGCTGTGCACCCCGGAGGAGGCCACCCCCAGCAGCAAGTCCCCCTCACAGATGTCCCCCAGCCGGGGCAGAAGGGAGGCCCGCTCCACAGCGCCCACACAGAACCCTGCCAGGTCGTACTCTCCTGGGCCGTACACACCTGGCATCTCTGCAGTCTCCCCACCTGCGCACGCACACGCAGAGATACACACAGAGATACACAATCAATCAATCCATTCAGATCTTGGCACCCCCCCCTCCCCCACAGCAGATCAGCCCCCCCTCGCCCCCCCCCTCCCTGTCTCACCCAGCAGAGCGCAGCCTGCCATCTCACAGGCCCTGGCGATGCCATCGATCACGGAGGAGGCCACGCCCACATCCAGACGCCCGCAGGAGAAGTAGTCCAGGAAGAAGAGAGGCTCCGCCCCCTGGGCCAGCACGTCGTTCACGCACATGGCCACCAGGTCCTGTCCCAGGGTGCCGTGCTGCTGGCACGCCTGGGCGATCTACGGGGAGAGAGAGAGAGAGTCGATCCATCTGTCCTGCTCTCACACGAGGTCTCTGGATCTGAGCATGCTCAGATGTGGCGCTCCCACCTTGAGCTTGGTCCCCACGCCGTCTGTCCCTGACACCAAGATGGGGTCAGAGAAGCCTGCAGCCTTCAGGTCAAACAGCCCTGCGAAGCCCCCCAGCTCAGCGTTGCACCCTGGTGGACAGAAGGACACATAGCAACGTCTGAGCACCGTGAAGTCCATGATATTCATTCAGCTTATTACATTTGGCAGACATGGGCAAACATATTCATACTATACATCAATGTTCTGGTGCGTCTACAGAAACCCAATCTACCTCTGCTCCAAGTCTCCAGGAGTTTCTAGTGACATTTGAAAAGATCTGCAGCTACAATACATCTCCAGCCAGTAACCCATTTAATTAAAAAACCAAGATGAGTGGACAAGACAAATACCCCCATATCACCCCCATATTGTTATTCCCAGCAGGGAGAGTCTGCTGACTGTCCACTAAAGGAGTGATTCAGACAGAGACAGCTTCCCACACAGGAAGTTACCCGAGCGAGACAGGAAGTTACCTGAGCGAGAGGTAGCCTTAGCCATAGGCTTGATCAGGTCCACCAGCCTGTTGCCCGCGGCGATGTCCACTCCACTGTCCTTATAGGTCAATCCTCTGGTGAAGACAGTACAGGTCAGAGGTCAACAACTGCCAATCAGTGCTATGGTACCGATATGAACATACCAGATATATTAGACGACCTTGGAATATTAGCACTCACTATGTGATAATGAATGTCAAAATGAATAAATGTACATTTATAAGAATATTCCCTATGTAATCACAAATACTCCATGATTACGTATGTACAATATGTTGACGGCAGGCTCAATACTTTTAATCAAGACAATGGTAACAAATAAGAAATATGGAAAAAGTTCCTTTATTAGAAAATGCATTGCTAAACAGCATGCAGATGTTTCAAAGAATCAAGACTGGACTGAGACACTACAAGCACATGAACAGACAGACCTAGTGACTAACTACCGCTGACCAGAAGACCCCTTACATTCACATTGATTCATTTAGCAGACGCTTTTATCCAAAGCGACTTACAGTAAGTACAGGGACATTCTCCCTGAGGCAAGTAGGGTGAAGTGCCTTGCCCAAGGACACAACATCACATAGCCACAGCCGGGGCTCGATCTCACAACCTTCCGATCATGAGGCCAACGCCTTAACCTGCTGAGCCATCTGACGCCCTTAACTGTGGAACCACACTTGGAATGTTCTAGCATGTTCTGGCTTCACGGAGTCACACACACCTGTGTCTGGCCAGGTGGCTGATGGCTCTGTGGCCGATGTCCCGGCGATAGACGGCGCCAGGGAAGCCCACAGCAGCTACGCCCTGATTGGCTGCGTGCAGGGCCATCTCCAGGGACGACCTCACGGCGGTGACGGTCAGGACACGCCCCCCGCTGGACACCAGGACGCCGTGTCGGAGAGCTGTACCGGCGTGGAACAGCTGCAGGCCCATCTCCTCCACCTGGGCCAGGCCTGGGACACACACACACACACCACACACACACACACACACACACACACACACAGCTGCATGGGAAACCTGCAGGCAGCCATCTTGGTAATAGTTCAAGCTTCAGGCTTTATCCAAACTGACGTACAAACAGCACATTTAATCTGCAGGTGCCACCAGGGAACATAGTGGACTCAACAGCCTTATTAGCTAGCCTGCTAGCAGCCTTGGTGAGGGTTAATAGCTAGCTTGCTAGCAGCCTTGGTGAGGGTTATTAGCTAGCCTGCTAGCAGCCTTGGTGAGTGTTATTAGCTAGCCTGCTAGCAGCCTTGGTGGGGGTTATTAGCTAGCCTGCTAGCAGCCTTGGTGAGGGTTATTAGCTAGCTTGCTAGCAGCCTTGGTGAGGGTTATTAGCTAGCTTGCTAGCAGCCTTGGTGAGGGTTATTAGCTAGCTTGCTAGCAGCCTTGGTGAGGGTTATTAGCTAGCTTGCTAGCAGCCTTGGTGAGGGTTATTAGCTAGCTTGCTAGCAGCCTTGGTGAGGGTTATTAGCTAGCTTGCTAGCAGCCTTGGTGAGGGTTATTAGCTAGCCTGCTAGCAGCCTTGGTGGGGGTTATTAGCTAGCCTGCTAGCAGCCTTGGTGAGGGTTATTAGCTAGCTTGCTAGCAGCCTTGGTGAGGGTTATTAGCTAGCTTGCTAGCAGCCTTGGTGAGGGTTATTAGCTAGCTTGCTAGCAGCCTTGGTGAGGGTTATTAGCTAGCCTGCTAGCAGCCTTGGTGAGGGTTATTAGCTAGCCTGCTAGCAGCCTTGGTGAGGGTTATTAGCTAGCCTGCTAGCAGCCTTGGTGAGTGTTATTAGCTAGCCTGCTAGCAGCCTTGGTGAGTGTTATTAGCTAGCCTGCTAGCAGCCTTGGTGAGGGCTATTAGCTAGCCTGCTAGCAGCCTTGGTGAGGGTTATTAGCTAGCTTGCTAGCAGCCTTGGTGAGGGTTATTAGCTAGCTAGCTAGCAGCCTTGGTGAGGGTTATTAGCTACCTTGCTAGCAGCCTTGGTGAGGGTTATTAGCTAGCCTGCTAGCAGCCTTGGAGAGGGTTATTAGCTAGCTTGCTAGCAGCCTTGGTGAGGGTTATTAGCTAGCCTGCTAGCAGCCTTGGTGAGGGTTATTAGCTAACCTGCTAGCAGCCTTGGTGAGGGTTATTAGCTAGCTTGCTAGCAGCCTTGCTGAGGGTTATTAGCTAGCCTGCTAGCAGCCTTGGTGAGTGTTATTAGCTAGCCTGCTAGCAGACTTGCTGAGGGTTATTAGCTAGCCTGCTAGCAGCCTTGCTGAGGGTTATTAGCTAGCTTGCTAGCAGCCTTGGTGAGGGTTATTAGCTAGCCTGCTAGCAGCCTTGGTGAGGGTTAGACATGGAGGCTGGTCATCCCGTACCAGTGATCTCTACCCCTGTCTTGTAGGAGCCTGGGTACCCTGCACTGGCCATGACCACAGTGACCGCAGAACTGTCCTCCTGCCAGAGGGGGGCGCTGGAGGCCAGCCGGCCCTGCAAGGTGTTCTGGATCACCTCATACAGGTCGCTCTTCAGTAGCGGCATCAGGACCTGTCCACACACAGGATCAGAGACTTAGGACAGGCTTAGGGTACAAGAACACACACGCACGCACATACACACACGGTTCACACACCTGACATTCAGGATCTCCAAAGCGGCAGTTGTACTCCAGCACCTTTGGGCCCTGCTTGGTGAGCATCAGGCCTGCATACAGCACACCTGAGAGAGAGAGAGAGAGAGAGAGAGAGAGAGAGTGTGTATCTGTGTGTGTATCTGTGTGTGTGTGTGTGTGGTCTGTTTGCCCTCTCTTACCCACATACGGGGCTCCCTCCTCCTTCATCCCGTCCACAGTCCTCTGCAGGACAGCTTCCCTGATCTGCTGCAGCATCTCCCTGGACACCTGGACGAGGACCACACACACACACACACACACACACACACACGTGAGCCCATGCTGCTCTCACTGTGGGAGTAGGAACACAGAAGTGTGTGTGTGTACCTGAGGGGTGGGACAGTAGGCCCCCATGCCCCCTGTGTTCGGACCCTCGTCTCCATCCTGCAGGCGCTTGTGATCCTGGGCCGGGGGCATGGGGGACACCGTGGTCCCGTCACTGAAGCACAGGCACTGCGGGGGGGGGGGGGAATAAACCAAGAAGCTGTTACCAGCACGGCATGTAAACACTGCAAACAGCAAATACATGATCTGATTCGATCCTCGGAACGTCCCCAGTTCTCAGCTGAAAGGTATCACTCAAGCAGTCAAGGACACGGACAGAGATGTAATTTGTCCAACGAAGGAATATTTCCTTCTTGTAAGTGCACTTGACAGAAAGGGGAGGTGAGAGGGGAGAAAGATGGGAATTAGAGAGAGAGAGAGAGTGAGCGCTTGAAAGGTTGAGAGAGAGAGAGAGTGACAGAGAGAGAGAGAGAGAGACTGAATGGTTGAGAGTGAGACTGAATGGTTGAGAGGATGCAGAATGACTCACAGACACTTCTTCTCCCTCCAGAAGCTCCTCCACCACCACTGTTTCCCCTGCTGCACCAAACGCTTTATCCTGCCAGAGAGAACACACACACACACACACACACACACACACACGTTATCTTCAAACTGGAGATTGATTTGTTGAGTTGGGGAGGTGACATGTTCTCTCTCCCAAATTCCCCACAGAGCTCTTTTCCCGAACCCATTGTGTTCCTTATGATGATGCCATGGGAGGAGTGACAGGCCACTTTAGAGGAGACAAACTGGAGTCTTCAGAAGAGTTTAGGAGCATAGAGGAAGATGCACGCACACACACACCTATTACAGACCCTCTCCCAAAAATGACAAATGCAAGGGAAAAGTGAGACGCTACTCCAGTGAGAGGTGGCAATCCTATCTTCAGAGACAGAGAGAGAGAGCGAGAGAGCGAGAGAGAGAGAGAGAGAGAGAGAGAGAGAGAGATAGAGATAGACAGATCCGTACCTTCATGATTTCCAGCACAGCTTGGCAGGCTTCGTCCTGGTCCCGGGCCACGATGACCCCCTTCCCTGCAGCCAGCCCACTGGCCTTCACCACCAGAGCTGGGAAGGTGGCCCTTCAGCACAGGACAGGAGGGGTCAGACAGCATGCTGGGCAGCAGTTTGAATACAGAGTTTCAAACCATAATATTACTGAAATCATTTTTCATAACAAGAGGGAAAATTGACTCAAAACCTTTGACCTGCAAAACCTGTATTTCTGTACTAGCACAATAGAGGCCCTGTACTCCTGTAGCCCCCAACAGAGGCCCTGTACCCCTGTACCCCTCCTCCCCCCCCCCAGTGTGTGGTACTGACTGGCGGATGTAACAGCACGCCTCCTGGGGGTCAGTGAAGGCGCTCCAGCGGGCTGTGGGGATGCTGTGACGGTCCATGAAGGCCTTGGAGAAACTCTTACTGGCTTCTAGCTGGGCAGCCCTCGCAGAGGGGCCGAAACAAGGGACCCCCGCAGCCACCAGGTCATCCACTACACCTGGGGGGGAGGGGGGGGGGGGGGGGAGGGGCGGCTTAGCACGTTTTCTGAAATGCAATAACACTGAGTAATGGAAATAGAAAGATGGAGAAAGGAGCACCGACCTGCAGCCAAGGGTACTTCAGGTCCGACCACTACCAAGCCAACATTATGATCCTTACAGAACTGGGCCAGAATAGAGTGGTTACTCACAGACACCTCTGGAGAAAGGGAGGGAGGGAGGGAGGAGAGAAATGAGCTCATCTAAATGGGAGGGTCCTCATGACAGTGCCCCCCCCCCCCCCCCCTCCCCCCCCCCCCCACCAGACAGGAGGGTCCCCCCCTCACCAGAGTTGGAGATCTTCCCACAGCTGGCAGTGCCTGCGTTCCCAGGAGCCACCAGCACCTGCTGGATGTGAGGAGACTGAGCCAGCTTCCAGGCCAGGGCATGCTCCCGCCCCCCACTGCCAATCAGCAACACCCGCTCTGCCATGGCACCTGGGAGGGGCGAGAGGAGGCAGGGGTGAGAGGAGGCAGCGGTGAGAGGAGGCAGCAGTGAGAGAAGGCAGCAGTGAGAGGAGGCAGGGGTGAGAGGAGGCAGCAGTGAGAGGAGGCAGCAGTGAGAGGAGGCAGCAGTGAGAGGAGGCAGCAGTGAGAGGAGGCAGCAGTGAGAGGAGGCAGGGGTGAGAGGAGGCAGCAGTGAGAGGAGGCAGCAGTGAGAGGAGGCAGGGGAGAGAGGAGGCAGCAGTGAGAGGAGGCAGCAGTGAGAGGAGGCAGCAGTGAGAGGAGGCAGCAGTGAAAGGAGGCAGGGGAGAGAGAAGGCAGGGGAGAGAGAAGGCAGGGGAGAGAGAAGGCAGCAGAGAGCCCAGAGCTGCCTCACAGTACAGATGACACATGGCTCTCCAGGCTCCAGGGTCACACAGACAGGAGAAAATTGCTTTTAAATGACTTGGAATTTATTATTCATAAGGAAGCGATTTAATTGCATGGAAGATGTGACCTACACATCTCTACACAGTGCTGAAGAACTGGTGGCCTTTACCAGAGCCACTGAACCCATCCTGCTCTTAAATGAGGCCTCTCTGGTCATATAAATGTCACATTAGGGACCTATCCACCCAGGAAAAAAAACATGGGCGCCAATTAATTGCCATTGTTGCAGAGCCAGTGAAGTGGTCACGGGCTGGGGTGTTAGATCAGCATGACACCATGGAGCCCCCAGCCTCCTTGTATTAACATAGGAGACCAGTTGTCTGGGACACAGACTGACTTGATGTAGAAAAGCTGACTCTTATCGTCTTTTCCCCATAGAAAGAAGATAAGTAGAACGCAGAACTTGATTAGTAACTATCTACCTTTGATTAATGACTCAGCAGACCAGCCGCTTCAGCAGAACCTCGCTGGACTCATCGATACTCAAACCAAACACGGATCGATAAGGTTGAGGGGCGCATGCGCAGAGCGATCCGCGTGGTTTCTAATTAGCAGGCTGATTAGAATCAGTCAGTAAGACATGTGATCCCATACTAACTAACCCTGGGCAGTAGAACTGTAACTTTACCAAGTTTAAAAACACTGCGCTGTTTGGGACAGTGATGAACTTTAATGAAGTTGCAGGCTGGATCAGCTGCTGGGGGAAAGTTCACCAAACTAAGATAAAGAAACCCTGAATTAAGATGCTGGATGTGTTATCTGAGAATAACTGCATGCTTCTAATGTTCCTGTGCAGAAACACAGATCCTGTCCTGCATGTGAGCAGATCCTCTGCAGGAAACGAGGTTCCTTAGAAACTAAACTGTACAAAGTGATCAGACTTACCTGAGACTGGAGAAGAGGAAGTAAGAAAGCTGAGAGTTGGACAGATGTGATAAGGTCATCCACAGCTGGGACACAGTGTTGAGAAGAACTTTCTAGTCTCTCCTTTAGTCTCTCCTCTTCTCGCCCCTGATCTCCTCTCCGCACCACGTGTGATCCCATCTGAATTAGGACTGCTCGATTTGCCTTCCCGGGCTGCCCGAATACTTTCACGCCACATAACTCATTAAGAGCCCATGCATGCTGTAACCAATGACCCATAATTAATGCAAACTTTATGAGATGTTAGATAAGATTACCCGTTAGAGTTATGAATTCGTTGTTGTTTTATTTGACTTTTTATTGAAATCATAATTATGATTAAAAACATCTCATTAAAAGGTTTATGAAAGCATATTCCTGATTTAATCAGGATCCATAAAACAATGTTATTTTATTAACAACCACATAAAAAAGGTGTTTCTACAACAGACTCTCATCTTAAGAATTGATAATGGTACTCTGGTTACTGTATAGGGGGGTGTATAGACATCTAAAAGCTAAATGTTACAGATGTCTTTGCTCTCACACACACATTTTTTATGATCAGGCTTTCACAGAACTTGATAATGACCCATTCATTAGAATCAGGTGTGCTGGAGCAGGGAAACATCTAAAACCTTCAGGACAGCAGCTCCTGAGGACCAGGGTTGGACACCCCTGGTCTAGACTGAACCATTACAGGTAGTTGATAGTCACTGCGATGATGCCATCCTCATTCAGCTAAATATGAGGCTACAGCAGCACTGCAACAATAACTGGAGGCCTGCTTGAAGACAAAAACTTTGAAGCAGGCCGCTCACAAAATCATCTGCATCTAATCTTCAAACTGTTCCAGAGGTCCTGAGTGTTCTCCTGATCAGGATGAGGCTATCCCAGGGGTGGGCAACCCTGGTCCTCCAGAGCCATAGTCTTTAGAGATTTTAGATTTCCACTGCTCCAGCACATCTGATTCTAGTGAATCGGTCATCATCAAGCTCTGTGGAAGCCTCATAATGACCCTTCATTTGAATCAGGTGTGCTGGAGCAGGGAAACATCTAGAACCTTCAGGACAGTGGCTCTGGAGGGCCAGGGTTGGACACCCCTGGGATAGCCTCTCATCAAGTTTCGAGGTGATACGGCTTCCCAGTCACGACAAAGGGAGATCAGGGCTGTGGAGCAGCTCCTGCCCCACGGGAGAGGCTCGGAGGGCAAACAGGCTGATCCCAGAGCTGTAGGCTGCAGGGATGCTGATGTGGCTCGACCTGAGCTCAGCCTTACACTGGACTTCCTCCTGCATCATCCGCTTCACCTGACCTGCCAGGGAAAGAATAACACAAACCAAACGCTGTCCGTCTGTCAGGGAGAGATAGAAGGATAGATCATCCCTTATTAATCCCACAGTGGGGATATTGCAGGCGAACTCATGTTCAATGCAAAGGCCCAGGAATCGAATCCCTGCACATGATAGGCAAGCATCCTAACACTGAGCCACTGGTGCTGCTATATACCGGAAGGTAAAACACACACACACACACACATACACAAACTCCCATGGCTACAAAGAACAGTCAGCACTGATAGAAGCGTCTTCTGCTGCTGAACAGATCTCACCCTCCACGTCCATCTCTCTCCAGCGGGGGTCACTCTGGCCTTCTGAAAGGCTGGACAGGAGGGTGTCCGCTGTCAGTCTCTGCAGGACGTCCTCCCGACGAATCAGCAACACCGATTCGCTGCAGAGTCGCTGATGCATCTCCCTGTCACTCACTAACAGGAAACACAGACAGGCTAAGACAGGGGTCTCCAATCCTGGTCCTCGAGGGCGGTTTTAGATGTTTCCCTGCTCCAGCACACCTCCACAGAGCTTGATAACAACGCTCCATTAGAATCAGGTGTGCTGGAGCAGGGAAACATCTAAAACCTTCAGGACAGCGGCCCTCGAGGACCAGGATTGAAGACCCCTGGGCTAAGACATCAGATATGGGCTATTGGAAACAGCAGTGGCTTAATGCCAGAGCGACAGGCAGGGGGACGTGGACTCACCCACATCCAGAGGATTGGTCATGAAGACAGCGTTGGGTCCGACCCCGAATATGAGCTGGTGATGCCAGGCGTCAGGGATATCCTCCCCCTCCGGCACGGCCTGCTGCATGTTCATGGTGGCCACAGGAACGGCTCCCCGGCGGATCCACCCTGCCAGCCAGGGGACCAGCCTGACCTGCCGCCGAGGGTGGAGGTGGAAGAACCGACCCAGGACACGCCCTCCGCTGGCCTGCTCCGCCCCCTCCATCAGCTGGGAATGAGTCGCCCCTGGAGACGCAGACAACATGGAGGAACATGTGACCTACAGGAAAGAAACACACTGGCGCACACACACACCACCACACCACACACTGGCACACACACACACACCACCACCCCACACACTGGCACACACACACACACCACCACCACCCCACACACTGGCACACACACACACACCACCACCACACCACACACTGGCACACACACACACACCACCACACCACACACTGGCACACACACACACACCACCACCACCCCACACACTGGCACACACACACACCACCACCCGACACACTGGCACACACACACACACCACCACCCCACACACTGGCACACACACACACCACCACCCCACACACGGGCACACACACACACACCACCACCCCACACACACTGGCACACACACACACACCACCACCCCACACACTGGCACACACACACACACCACCACCCCACACACTGGCACACACACACACACCACCACCCCACACACTGGCACACACACACACACCACCACCCCACACACTGGCACACACACACACCACCACTCCACACACTGGCACACACACACACACCACCACCCCACACACACACACCACCACCACCCCACACACTGGCACACACACACACCACCACCACCCCACACACTGGCACACACACACACACCACCACCCCACACACTGGCACACACACACACACCACCACCCCACACACTGGCACACACACACACACCACCATCCCACACACTGGCACACACACACACCACCACCCCACACACTGGCACACACACACACCACCACCCCACACACTGGCACACACACACACCACCATCCCACACACTGGCACACACACACACCACCACCCCACACACTGGCACACACACACACACCACCACCCCACACACTGGCACACACACACACCACCACCCCACACACGGGCACACACACACACACCACCACCCCACACACTGGCACACACACACACCACCATCCCACACACTGGCACACACACACACCACCACCCCACACACTGGCACACACACACACACCACCACCCCACACACTGGCACACACACACACCACCACTCCACACACTGGCACACACACACACACCACCACCCCACACACACACACCACCACCACCCCACACACTGGCACACACACACACCACCACCACCCCACACACTGGCACACACACACTCCACCACCCCACACACTGGCACACACACACACCACCACCCCACACACACACACACCACCACCACCCCACACACTGGCACACACACACACCACCACCACCCCACACACTGGCACACACACACCTACTGTGTCAAGTCAATATCTGGTGGTAGTGGTGTGTGAGTGAGTGTGTGAGTGTGTGACTTTCTGTGTGTGCCTGTGTGGTGGTTTGTGTGCCTGTGTGTGTGTGTGTGCCTGTGTGTGCGCCTCTGTGTGCCTGTGTGTGTGTTGCAGGGAGCTTGACAGAGGCAGTACCCGCTCTGCTCCTGGAGAGCAGGTAGTCCACCAGCGGGGCCTGGTTCCTCCTCAGACACGTCCTCACACAGTGCTCAGCTGTCTCAGGGTCCACAGCACAGCCCAGGGCCTGGAGCACATCTACCACAGCAGTGGCTCCACATGCAGAGGCTCCAATCTGCAGGGTCTGCCTCTCCACAGCCTCCTGAAAGGACCACAGCATGGCCCCCCTCTCCTCGCTGCCCTCCTTATCACTGTCCTCGCACTCTTTCCGAGCTAACTCTTCCATTTCCTGGCAGGTCAGATCCAGCCATGTAGAGCACTGGGACAATAAGCACAGCAGGCCCAGTTTAAGATCATAGCAGGGTAAAGACAGACACGTGCTCCAGAGAGGGTGCGTGTTAGTGTGACGGTAATCCAGAAGGGAGTGTTTGTTATTAAACACGGACACTCACCGTGACTGACACACTGTCACTTGTTAACTCATTTGCTTTCTTTAGTTGGTCTAAAGTTCTCCATGTTACCGCAGCTGTGACTGTACTGGAAACATGAACACGTCTTTATTGATTTATTTATAGATCTGAGCGAACAGACGAGAACAGTTCCGGTTGGAATGCGAACCATCTCTGATTGGTCGAGGGGAAGTGTCTCTGCAGCCAATAGGAACACACCCTGTCTTTAAAGCTGTACTTACAGAAAATGATCCCCAAAAAAGTCAACTCTGTAAAACCTTGGAGATTTTTCAACACCGGCAAAATAAAGTTATGTGAAAGGTATAAAAATGCCTATGATGAAAAGTATGATTGTACACATCTATTACGGGGATCAGCGATGACAGATGTATTAACATGTTTTGATAAAAAGTGATCAGAAGTTTTTTTTTTTCTTTTTTCCGGGCACTCCGGCTTCCTCCCACCGTTAAAGACATGCACGTGGTTGGTTAATTGGACATTGTGACAACAGAATTGTCCCTAGTAAACAGAAACAAGTAGATACAAAAAAAACACTGTTTAACATGAATGAGGTATCACCTCCAGCCAAAGGTGAAAGCATATTTTACAAACAATTCTAATTATATGAAAGGGTTCCTTTCTCCCTGCACTACTGTCCACCAGTCCCATTTAATGATAAGGTGTTGTTGGCATAAAGATAAACAACCAAAAAGTGTAAAGACAGTTCCATATCCTTATTCTGATGTGTTGGTGTAATTTCCTGTGGTAACAGACAGGAAGCTACTCATACTGTATCTCCCTGAGGAGGAGATAAACAATATTTTAATTCAAGCTTTTTATCAGCTTCGCTTTCCTGTTCTGAGTTGTTGTTCTGTGATGTTTCTTTGAATGAACCTGTCTGGGAGCAGATAAGACACACACACGCACGCGCACACACACACACACACACACACACACACACACACACACACACACACACACACACACACACACATACACACACATACACACACACCTGGCCACTCCAGTAAACCAACCAGAAACAAGACAATAGGGCTGGGCATTACGTTTAGGTCCTGAAACACACACACACACACACACACACACACAGCATCACGTCTAGGTCCTGAAGCACACACACACACACAGCATCACGTTTAGGTCCTGAAACACACACACACTCTGATCTTCATGTTTAATGTGAAATTTCTCATAAATCATCTCTTGTATAACATAGCTGTTGTAATTCAGTATACAAAGTGATGTTCATTAACTTTTTACACACATTGATGTCAGTCTTTTACTAAAATCACTGTACCACTGCAACACTGTACCACCCAGTCCCTGTATGAATGACTTATTTATCCATCTCTGGAACCTCAAGTCATTAGAAAGTCTTTATAGTTGGGTTTATATCTGGGAACAATCATTCAAGAAACAGATTCACTGTGGTTTCCAGCTGGTCTTGGCTCATATGGTCCATCTGAACAAGAAAAAAGGTTTGTTTTCTGAAGACTTTGATCAGACTGGGAACCGACAGGTGAAAGTCCCGGGTGTCGTTTGTCGTTATGGGGGAACTCTTCATCCTGCAGAGGGCAGTATTGCTCCACCAAAGCTACTAAGATGCCGTATCTGCATGGAGGTACGGAAGGAAAGATGGAATATGGGAAGGAGGGAGGGATTGAGGGAAGGAAAGATGGAATATGGGAAGGAGGGAGGGATTGAGGGAAGGAAAGATGGAATATGGGAAGGAGGGAGGGATTGAGGGAAGGAAAGATGGAATATGGGAAGGAGGGAGGGATTGAGGGAAGGAAAGATGGAATATGGGAAGGAGGGAGGTAGGGAAGGAAAGATGGAATATGGGAAGGAGGGAGGTAGGGAAGGAAAGATGGAATATGGGAAGGAGGGAGGGAGGTAGGGAAGGAAATATGGACTATGGGAAGGAGGGAGGGAGGTAGGGAAGGAAATATGGAATATGGGAAGGAGGGAGGGAGGTAGGGAAGGAAATATGGAATATGGGAAGGAGGGAGGGAGGGAGGGAGGTTGGAGGACCTGACACCTGTGAGATCTCCAGGGTCAGAGGGCGCAGCAGGAAAGGACTGTATGAGGGTCAGAAATACCTTCATGATCCACAGAAGACATCTGTTTGGGAGGGTGCTGTGTTTGAGAGGGTGCTGTGTTTGAGATTAATCAGAAAACCTTACCTGTGAGCTGTTTGGGAGGGTGCTGTGTTTGAGAGGGTGCTGTGTTTGAGATTCATCAGAAGACCTTACCTGTGAGCTGTTTGGGAGGGTGCTGTGTTTGAGAGGGTGCTGTGTTTGAGATTCAATCAGAAGACCTTACCTGTGAGCTGTTTGGGAGGGTGCTGTGTTTGAGAGGGTGCTGTGTTTGAGATTCAATCAGAAGACCTTACCTGTGAGCTGTTTGGGAGGGTGCTGTGTTTGAGAGGGTGCTGTGTTTGAGATTCATCAGAAGACCTTACCTGTGAGTTGTTTGGGAGGGTGCTGTGTTTGAGAGGGTGCTGTGTTTGAGATTCATCAGAAGACCTTACCTGTGAGCTGTTTGGGAGGGTGCTGTGTTTGAGAGGGTGCTGTGTTTGAGATTCATCAGAAGACCTTACCTGTGAGCTGTTTGGGAGGGTGCTGTGTTTGAGAGGGTGCTGTGTCTGAGATTCATCAGAAGACCTTACCTGTGAGCTGTTTGGGAGGGTGCTGTGTTTGGGAGGGTGCTGTGTTTGAGATTCATCAGAAGACCTTACCTGTGAGCTGAACAGAAAGCACGGTCCACCACATTTCTCTCCACCTGCTCGCCCTTGTTTTATACTCAAAACAGTATAAAACAGTCCCTTAGCCCCCACGGACATGCATTTTGAATAATGGTGTACGCTGAGTCTATTTAAACACTATCTGCATGACCTGTCACTGTTTAGCGGCTCAGCGAGGAGTGTGAGGATTAACCACTGCCTGAGATAAGCTGACTCAGGAACTCTGTCCCCTCCAAGCCTGGAAAGACGCATCAGTATTGAGGTGACGACACAGGACTAGTGTGAACTGGTGACTGAGGGGTCAGAGAGGCAACAAGAGCGCCTGGGGGATTAAGACGCAGGTCCCCCCCCCCACCCCGTCAGTACCACCCCCCCTTCTCCTCCCCTCTGAGCCAGCGTGTTTTCTGTTTTCCCAAACGGCCTGGTGATGATGAAGCCCCTCCCAGGATGAGGAGTGACTCTGCTGGGGGGGATTCGACAGCTCCCAGAAACAGGAACTGATAATGGGGGGGGGGGGGGGGGGGGGGGGGGGGGTGCTGGTCCTCAGCTTTCATGTGTTTCCACACAGTTGGAACCATAAAGCTGCTGAAGGCTCTGCTGTGTCTACATCTTACAATGTCTTCATTCTTTCTTAAGTTCGGTTATTTAATTGCATTTCATGCGATCTGTGTTAGGGTATTTAAAGGGAATCCAAAAACAGCCTTCTGATTCATAGCCACTGTGCGTGCTCACGGTTCAAATCCCGCACTGAGAGCGTGGACAGCCCGAAAGTTGTTTTTCATTGAGCATTCTTCTCTGTAATTACCAGCCTCTGAATGGGTTATTGAGTCAACAAACAAAAAAAATCAATGAGCAGCTCAAACAAATAAGCTGTGGTGGATTTCTCACCAGTGATGCCGCTTCATCATGTATGGGACACGAGGTCCTCGCTGAGATGTCCCACATCAGCAAAACCCCTTCAGTCTACCTCAACACTAAAGTGCAACACTTTAAGAGGGGGGGGGGGGTGGATGTCCCTCTGGATAAGAGCATCTACTAAAGGACTAAATGTAAATGTATGTCTAAGTGCTATTGAACAGTTTCACAAGCTCATATAGAGTTCATCTGTCATGTTTATACGCTTATATATATATATATTTACCATTACAGACCAGGGTTTACAGAACACCAAGCGTGTTTAACAACGAAACAACAATGAATAAAAACAAGATAGCGTGCAGAAGATGAGTTACATCAAATGAACAGAAGGTGAGTGAACAAGTAGATTCACATTTCTACTGACAGATCTGGATCTAGCAGCACGTCAAAGTACGACAAGGCGTATTTATTTAAGAAGCAGAAGCTCTTCATCTTTTAGTAGCTATCATGTCTCAGATGGAAGGTTTCCATGTAACAGTGCTGTAACAGGGCAGTGTTGAAGTCCTGTAGACGTGTGTTTCAGCCTCCTGTATGAGGCAGTCATGTCTCAGCTCATGACTCCACAGCGGGAGCTGTCACCACACATGACTGCTTCCAGGTTTGGACACCAAATGCCATTTTCCTTCGCTACATTTCCTGGCTCCTGCTGCACAACACTGCTGTGCCAATTTAGCCGTCAACCTCTGACATTTAGAAGCCCCCCCCCCCCACCCCACGTGACATGGAGTGGAGATCAAACAAAAGCGTTGCATGTGAGTGGATGGGAGGGTGCTGTGTTTGGGAGGGGGCTGTGTGGGAGGGGGCTGTGTTTGGGAGGGGGCTGTGTGTGAGGGTCCTGTGTTTGAGAGGGTGCTGTGTTTGGGAGGGGGCTGTGTTTGAGAGGGTGCTGTGTTTGGGAGGGGGCTGTGTTTGGGAGGGGGCTGTGTTCGGGAGGGTGCTGTGTTTGAGATGGTGCTGTGTTTGGGAGGGGGCTGTGTTTGGGAGGGGGCTGTGTTTTGGAGGGTGCTGTGTCTGGGAGGGTGCTGTGTTTGGGAGGGTCCTGTGTTTGAGAGGGTGCTATGTTTTGGAGGGTGCTGTGTTTGGGAGGGTGCTGTGTTTGGGAGGGTCCTGTGTTTGGGAGGGTGCTGTGTTTGAGCGGGTCCTGTGTTTTGGAGGGTCCTGTGTTTGGGAGGGTCCTGTGTTTGGGAGGGTGCTGTGTTTGGGAGGGTGCTGTGTTTGGGAGGGTGCTGTGTTTGGGAGGGTCACAGGGGTTTGTCTTGATTCTGTGAGGGACATGTTTAGGTTTGACGTGTCCTTGCTTGTGTGTGTGTGCATGTGTGTGTGTGTGTGTGTATGCGTGTGTGTGTATGTGTGTGTGTGTGTGTGTGTACACAGAAGCCCCTCTCATGATACAGGGTCCATACATGGAGCCTCTCTGAGTGTTTTCTAGCTGATGGCTGCCTGGACCGTAACTGCTGGATGTTACACCCACAGGAAGTAGGTCTAGGCTGCACTGTCACCATGGTCTATTTGTCACTGTCTTTCCAATGACTTTCTTGTTGAGTGTTTATTGTTTTCTGAATCAAACTGATTGGACCTCAAAGACAGTCTCTGCCCGAGGATGATTGTGTGTGCGTGCGTGTTTGTGTGTTTGTGTGGCTTCACAGTCCATCTCCACATCTAGAACTCATTTCTATGCTAATGGACCAAAGTGCTTGTGGAAATCCAGAATGGTCCAGCAGTGCTGACTTGGGCTGTCACATTTTTCAATCTCAGGATGGAGCATGTTGGCTGCTTCTGTCTTCCAGGATGCTGGTGTTCTGGGTAACCTGTCCAGGAGATGCATTCAGCTGGAGGGCAGCGCAGGAGAGCCAGTCTGAAGGTGAGGCTTCTTGCTGGTACTGCTATGACAAACGGCTTGGGGGAAGCGTTCCCCCTCGTGGGGAGAGGATGCCAGAGTAATGGAGAGCCTGGAGGAAATGTTCCTCTCAGCTAATGGTGCAGAACCCTGCACGTCCATTTGTCTGAGGACCGATGCTGAGAACCTGAAGGATCCTTGAGGAGAGACGGAATGTGTTGTCCAGGTGTAGCGACAAAGATTCAGACGAGCGTCCGTCAGAGCGCCGTGGGTGGAGTCCTGGAGGGGGGTGGTGCTTAATGTTGACGCTCTGCCGGGCGGAAAAGCAAAAGCAGATGCCGTTTGATAAACTAGCGCCCGTTCAGCAACAGAGAGCTCAGTGTCGTTCACACACTCACACTCCCCGCGGTCAGATGTAACGTTGGCGACCGTGATTCGGTTGGTATTCTTTTCGTGGACGCTGCTTAAATGAAGCGTGTGAGGGTGATCTTGCCCACAGCGGAGTCTGGGCACCTTCATGCATACATTCACTTTGTTCAAGAGAATGAGAAAAGCACAGCGGCCCAACTGCTGAGTCAACCTCAACCCTCCAGCTGAATCCTCTGTTCCAGAACATTCTTTACAGCACAACAATTCAGAAGACAAAGAGAGAAGTGAATGAAGGCCCAGCCAGGTACTTCCTGTGGCAGCACTCCAGCTTCCTCCCTCCGTCCGAAGACGTGCATGTGACAGGTTAATTGGATGATGCGAAAATTGCCCCTAGTGTATGACTTTGAGAATGAATGGTTGTCTCTATGTTGTCTGTCACTGTCTGTGTGATAGCCTTGCGTCTAGCTGGCCCCAGTCCAGGGTGTACCCTGCTTAAGGCCCAGAAGTAACTAGGATAGGCTCCAGTCGACCGTGACGCCTAACAGGAATAAGCAGCACTGCTAATCAGCAGTAGATAGCTAATGATTGAACAGGTACTTACGGAAGTGATTCAGACACCACAGGCTGTCATCGTTTGATCTGCCAGAGACCAAATGAAGAGGAAAACCTAACTTCATGCTTGATGGCAGAATGTGTCTGATAAACACACAGTAACACAACACACAGTAACACAACACACAGGAACACAACACACAGGAACACAACACACAGGAACACAACACACAGTAACACAACACACAGGAACACAACACACAGGAACACAACACACAGGAACACAACACACAGGAACACAACACACAGTAACACAACACACAGGAACACAACACACAGGAACACAACACACAGGAACACAACACACAGTAACACAACACACAGTAACACAACACACAGGAACACAACACACAGGAACACAACACACAGGAACACAACACACAGGAACACAACACACAGGAACACAACACACAGGAACACAACACACAGGAACACAACACACAGGAACACAACACACAGTAACACAACACACAGGAACACAACACACAGGAACACAACACACAGGAACACAACACACAGTAACACAACACACAGTAACACAACACACAGGAACACAACACACAGTAACACAACACACAGTAACACAACACACAGGAACTCACACAGTAACACAACACACAGTAACACAACACACAGTAACACAACACACAGTAACACAACACACAGTAACACAACACACAGTAACACAACACACAGTAACACAACACACAGTAACACAACACACAGTAACACAACACACAGGAACACAACACACAGTAACACAACACACAGGAACGTTGCCGTGTTCGGCTTTGCGGATGATCTGGTTGGAGGTCGGGAGAGAGAGAGACAAAGAGAGAGAGACAGGGAGAGAGAGAGAGACAAAGAGAGAGAGACAGGGAGAGAGAGAGACAAGGAGAGAGAGAGAGACAGGGAGAGAGAGACAAGGAGAGAGAGACAGGGAGAGAGAGAGAGACAAGGAGAGAGAGAGACAAAGAGAGGGAGACAGGGAGAGAGAGAGAGAAGGAGAGAGAGAGACAAAGAGAGGGAGACAGGGAGAGAGAGAGAGAGACAAGGAGAGAGAGACAGGGAGAGAGACAGGGAGAGAGAGAAAGGGAGAGAGAGAGAGACAAAGGAGAGAGAGACAAAGGAGGGTAAGAGAGCGCCTCTCTCTCAGGGGGACTGGCTGCAGGAGAGGCAGCCCTGACCGAATCCATATCTGCCATTCAAAGGGGCTCTCAGTAGCCTGGTCATGTGACCCACACATCGACTCTCATAGACCTTATTGGCTTGAGCTGAACCGTCTAAGTCACCAATGTCTTTTGAAAACAGGAATCAGAGATTTGCTTCCTGACTGTCGATCCAGAACGGAAGGGAGTGAACGAGAGAGAAAGACAGGGAGAGAGAGGATGAGAGAGGGAGAGACAAGGAGAGAGAGAGAGACAGGGAGAGAGAGACAAGGAGAGAGAGACAAGGAGAGAGAGAGGATGAGAGAGGGAGAGACAAGGAGAGAGAGAGAGAGAAGGAGAGAGAGAGACAGGGAGAGAGAGGATGAGAGAGGGAGAGACAAGGAGAGAGAGACAGGGAGAGAGAGACAAGGAGAGAGAGACAAGGAGAGAGAGAGGATGAGAGAGGGAGAGACAAGGAGAGAGAGAGAGAGAGAAGGAGAGAGAGAGACAGGGAGAGAGAGACAGAGAGAGAGAGAGGGAGAGAGAGACAGGGAGAGAGAGACAAGGAGAGAGAGAGAGAGAGACAGAGAGAGATAAAAAGGATGATGGGTGAGGGGATGACGCTCTTCCTGGTTCTCCCTCAGTGCCAGGGTCACATTTTTAATTAGCTTCAGAAAGATGGAGGCCACATCCCTGGAACCTCTCTGTCCGTATGTGGAGGGTTTGATGTGGAACCTCATGAGGAAGAGTCCCTCTCTTCCTCTCTCATTCTTCCCTTTATTTCCACTGCTATAAAACCAGACGACTGTACAATGGAGACCTGGGGCCTGGGGTCGTCTGGGGTGAGGGTGGTGGGGGGGGCGGGGGGGCGGGGGGGCGGTGGGAAGCATTCATGCAGCAGTGCTCGGGGTGCAAGGCTGGGCACCGGCCATGTTTCAGATTAAACACCATTATTATTAATCCTGAAGCGGCTAATAGAATTGAATAAGGCGTCCGGGGCCAGGGGACTGTGTCTATGGAAACCTGTGCCTGCAAAGTGGAAAACTCACTGGCTGCTTTCCAGAAGATGCCATCCTGAAGAGCTGGACTGAGAGGACCAGGAGGTGCAGCACACACAGCCCTGCTGCCTGGACACACATCATGACTGATTTACATCACAGCAAAGCAACTAAGCTGCTCTTTCCTAACAACAACGCAACAACACTTAATGGCGCATTAGTAAGATGATGAATATGTTGCACGATCGACAGGAAACAGCCCTGGTTCTCACCTCTCGCTTGGCAAAGAGTTTGGCATTTGAAAAGAGCCCGGTGTTTTTTTCCCTCTCGTACTCCACAGCAGTGCCGCTGGCCGCTCCGACGCCAGAACGCTCTCAGGTCCAGGCCCGCTGTGTGGGATCCCAGCAGGAAAGGCGGCTCAGGAGCAGGGTGCACTCTGGGTAATTGAAGTCTCAGCTGGAGAGAGCTGGAGTCATTTGGACCCGCGCGGATCCCAGAGAGGCTGTTGACTTTGTGGCAGTCCCAACGAGAGGAGGGCCCCGATCTGTACCAGCTGGGGTCTGGGGGCAGGGAGGGAAGGGAGCAGGGAGGGAAGGGGGGCATTGAGGGAAGGGAGCAGGGAGGGGGGGAGCAGGGAGAGCAGGGGGGAGCACTCGGCTGCTGCTTTGACCTGTGACTCATGGCGTTACCACCAGGGGGACGGTGAGAAAACACACGACTAGGAGAGATTGGCTAGAAGACAAGGCAGAGAGCGCCCATCGGGAGAGGGGGAGAGGGGGGGAGAGGGGGGGGGAGCAAACTCTATTACAGCTGAGCGCAGATTGAAATAGAAAGCGAGCGCAGAGGTGCTGCTTTAGGGTGAGGATAAGGGGCTTACCTGATATGGACTGGGAGGATAGGAACTGCAACAGTGAAGAGGGGAGGAGGCCTGGAGAGAGGAGAGAGAGGGGGAGAGGAGGGAGAGGGAGGGAGGAGGGAGAGAGAGGGAGAGGGAGGGAGGAGGGAGGGAGAGGGGGAGAGAGAGGAGAGGGAGGGAGGGAGGGAGGGAGGGAGAGGAGGGAGGGAGGGAGAGGAGAGGCAGAGAGTGACAGCAAAGCAGGAAGGGTGGTAGAGAGAGTGCTCCCCCCCACACCCACAGCCCCCCCCCCCACACCCACAGCCCCCCCACAGACACAGCCCCCCCCATACACACATAGCCTCCACAGACACAGCCCCCCCCCATACACACAGCCCCCCCACATAGCCCCCCCCCCCACACACAGCCCCCCCCACATAGCCCCCCCCCCACACACAGCCCCCCCCTCCCCCCTCAACAGATGGCAGGGCTTTCGTTACATTCTAATGTGCCATAAATGAAAGATGATCAAAATAAAGCTCTGCTTAATATTCTCAAGGTAATCGTGTTATGCTATCGTTTTCACTGCGCTTCGTCCTATTCATTTCCTCATGTTCCCAGTTTCCTATTTCATCATATTATACATGCAGAGAAAATTGCCTTTCAAAAAGGCTTTTGGCTTCGTGTTCAAAATTGAGTGAGAGAGAGAGAGAGAGAGGACAAAAAAAAACCTTGACAGGAAATTTGCATTTCTACTTTAATCATTTTCTTGTCTGATAAAGATACAGTTGAATAATGAGGTATCTATTGATAGACAGATACAGGATTCTTCTGTAGGTAAAGATGGGCTGAGCGCTGGGAAGATGGTTTAATTGGACCTCAGCTAAGGACTGTGTAACACACTTATCACAGGAACTCACACTAGGATGAAAGAAGAGGTTCTGCTGATTGCTCCTCTCGTTCTTTACATACAAGCTGCACTGCATTATCATTTAATGGTGATAACAAATAGACAAACATGAGTGGACTCACTCCCTATGCAAGGAGTTCACCATATCATTAGCTGAAGGTGTTCTTTAACATGCTGTGGGGGTTAGTTTGGGGGTCTGGGCGGGGTGGGGGGGTTGGGTGTGGGGGGGATACATTGGGACTCCAGGACAGGAGCGCTTGTTCGCCCCTCTCATAACGTACTTATCAATATGAGAAATGAGATTTGGTCCAGCAGCGTCCTGCAGAAGCAGCTCGGCTGTCAGTCTGATGGAGGTGAAGAACCAGGGTCATACATCACCTCAGACTGCTGGACATCTGATTTGGAAATAAAACTCTTCATTATTGATTTGGGCTCAGACTGTACATCCGTCTATGATCCATCTCCGATTGACAATCCTTTTTCCCCCCTTCAATTGACATGAGCTCTTTGATTTTATGTCCTGGTTGGTGCCAGGCTGTCCTGCAGTCATTGTCACCTGCAGGGTACGGAAGAGAGCATCCGCTTTGATAGTGATACAGAAACCATGTGTGTGTGTGTGTGAGTGTGTGTGTGTGTGTGTGTGTGAGTGTGCAGTGTGTGTGTGTGTGTGTGTGTGTGTGTGTGAGTGTGCAGTGTGTCTACCCACATCAATGATGTATTCTCTCAAGGATACCAGTCCATGCTCGGAACATTCCGGACATTAGAAGCTTTGTTGTTCAATCAAACTTTGGTAAGTTGGACAGTGTCTTGTTCAAAGCCGGTAGGTAATGACTTCCCCTTGTGATGCTGGATCTGGAGATCACTCTGTTGTGACGCACGTGCTTTCCAAATGCCAAGGGCATGTTAAGGAGAGAGGGAGAGGGAGAGAGAAAGGGGGAGAGTGGGAGAGGGAGAGAAAGAGGGAGCTGGTGGGAGAGGGAGAGAGGGAGAGAGGGAGAGAGAGGGAGAGGGAGGGGAGAGTGGGAGAGAGGGAGAGGGAGAGAGAGAGGGAGCTGGTGGGAGAGGGAGAGAGGGAGAGAGGGAGAGAGTGGGAGAGGGAGGGAGAGAGGGAGAGAGAGAGAGGGAGAGAGGGAGAGGGAGGGAGAGGGAGGGAGAGTGGGAGAGAGGGAGAGGGAGAGAGAGAGGGAGCTGGTGGGAGAGGGAGAGAGGGAGAGAGGGAGAGAGTGGGAGAGGGAGGGAGAGAGGGAGAGAGAGAGAGGGAGAGGGAGAGAGAGAGAGGGGAGAGGGAGAGAGAGAGAGGGAGAGAGGGAGAGGGAGAGGGAGAGAGGGAGAGAGGGAGAGGGAGAGGGAGAGAGAGAGAGGGAGAGGGAGGGAGAGTGGGAGAGATCCCCCGCAGCTCATCTCTATCTCTCTTTCTCGCTCTTTCTTTCGCTCTTTCTCTTGCTCTCACCCTCCCTCCCTCCTTCCCTCTCTTCCCCTGATCTTTTGTACCCCAAAACATTTCAAAACAAATGGGTTTGTGTGATTAACCTTGTCCAGCAGTTGGCCCAGCGATACTACAGCGTTATCTCTCCACTGCTGCTTATGAATGCTGCTCTCTTTTAACACAGCGGGAATGAATGAGATTTCTCTGATGATGATGTATGAAGCGTTCTGGATCCGGACAGATGGCGAATGCAATTACGGATGTTACAGGGCGCCGAAAATACTCTCCACAAAAGGAGGGTTCAAGAAAGCATGACAACATCATCAGTCACAGGAGACGATAACCAGGAGGAATGGAATCTGGATTCTTCAGGTTGTTATTTACCTACTGATCATGTTACAGCTTAGCTCGTGAATATCACAATGGGTAACTTATATTTGAATATTTATCAAGAGATATCAACAGAGACTGGAGGTATTTAAATAATGGATTTGTCGGTGGAAAGCTTTACTTGACTCGATACACTGAAGCCCTTTAGACATGCTTCTGTAAAACACATGTTG
>CM059333.1:680921-705087 GCA_030340685.1 Protosalanx chinensis | reverse complement strand
GAGAGGAGAGAGGAGAGAGAAGAGGGGAAGAATACTGTAGAGGAGAGGGCAAGGACAGAGGAGAGAGGAAGTAGAGGGTCATTATGGGGGTGTTGGGTTGTTCTGGGGATAACAAACACTTTGGTGTGTTGGTTCTTAACACTCAGGGACGTGCATTCATCCTTCAAAAATAACCAACTGCATAATTCAGAAACCATGACCCAGACAGAGACCTAGAGAGTTCGAGACCAAGCACACATTTAATAGAGCTCTTCTATTGAAAAGAATAACTCCAGGACTAGTTTTGGACAGATGGCTCTGAATATATTGAACGGGATGCATGACTCCATAAGTCATCGCACAGCACGACTAAAGAGAAATCAATAGAAGCTGCCCAATAAGGCTCATTGCTCAGGTAGAGTAATGGAGCGCAGATAGGAGCGGCGTCATTCCCTCTGTAACTGTCAGCACGCAGGATGAAGGATGATGAATAGAGAGCTGAGTTACTTTGCAGCCATCGTTTCGTCTTCGTGATCTTTGCTGCAGCAACAGAAAAGGACTCAAAGCAACTGTACCCCAACACAGCCCTCCTCACCTCTGCTGCATGCTCCAGTACCCCACACACCTGGAACACAGAGCACACACTCCCCCCTCCGGTGTCCCCTGATGAAGCGTGGGGGGGGGGGAGAGGAGGTGGGGAGGAGGAGCGAGGCTCTCACACGCAGACACACTCCGCCCCGCTCCCTATCCTCAGCTCGTCAGCTGGAGGAGACGAGATGTGAAGAGGTGATTTGTGAGGCTCACCTTGTGAGACAGGCAGGGAGGGAGGGAGGGAGGGAGGAGGGAGGGAGGAGAGGGAGTGGAGGATGTCAGAGAGGGAGAGAGAGAGAGAGAGAGCGAGAGAGAGACACAGAGAGAGAGAGAGAGACACAGAGAGAGAGAGAGACAGAGAGAGAGAGACATAGGGAGAGAGAGAGAGAACGAGAGAGAGAAAGAGAGAGAGAGAGAGGGTGTCATCTTTGAAAGGAAGAGCCCAAGGTGATCATGACAGTCATTGTTATTCTCATCACATTAGCCCTCAAATGATCACTCAGTCCCTTGGTGGGGTCACACACACACACAGTCTATATCTCTCCTGTGTACCTCACATATATCATACATATTTCTAGGTTCATACTCATACATGTGTGCAGTATGCAAACGACAAATGATCTTTGTGGTTCCAGCAGCTTGTTGGAGAGCGCTGTGAGTGGAACGCTGAGCACGACTCCAATCCCCGGTGTGAGCATGTGTGTGTGTGCTGGGGTGTGTCCACATCAGAGAGCGTGCCTGAGCGTGTGTGTGTGTGCTGGGGTGTGTCCACATCAGAGAGCGTGCCTGAGCGTGTGTGTGTGTGTGTGTGTGTGAGTGACTTGGGTGGGCTACATCTCTCCCGCCTCCCCCCCTCCCCCTCGCCCCCCCGCCCTCCTGCCAACAACAAGAGCAAGAAAGGTCGTTCATCTGTCAAGATCCAGATTCAATACCTCAACCTTTCCAGCTCATCTCTATCACCTGTGTCTCTCCCTGCAGAAGAGCACAGCCTCTCTACTGACACAGCCTCTCTACTGACACAGCCTCTCTACTGACACAGCCTCTCTACTGACACAGCCTCTCTACTGACACAGCCTCTCTACTGACACAGCCTCTCTACTGACACAGCCTCTCTACTGACACAGCCTCTCTACTGACACAACCTCTCTACTGACACAGCCTCTCTACTGACACAGCCTCTCTACTGACCGCTGACTGATCTAGAGAGACTTACAGTAAGTACAGGGACATTCCCCCCTGAGGTAAGTAGGGTGAAGTGCCTTGCCCAAAGACACAATATCATGTTGAAACAGACACCAACATGATCGAACCAAGTACCTTCTGACTAGCCTAACTCCCTAACCACTCAGCCACATGACATTAGTTGCTGTCCTTATGGGACTGAGACTGTCTCGTCTTCGGCAGTTCAGCACCACGGACAGCAGCCAGCTGGGCTGTTCAGCACCACGGACAGCAGCCAGGCTAGCATGTCTGTCTGTACTCTGCTTGGAACGCTGTTGTTATTTTATATAACATATTTTACTAATCTCATATTTGCTGTTGTAATCTTTATATAGTTGATACGGTTGTCAGGCCATGTATGTGCTTTTTAAGATCTGTGTTGCAGCGGAAGTGCCTGATAATCACATGATGACTGAGCATCTGCAGGATAATGGGTCGTTTACTGGGAGTCCAACATGAATGAAGCTTCCTTGAGAATATTCTTGAATCGCATTTGTTTTAATTGATGATCTGTTGTAGTGTTTACACCCTTGTTGGAATAAAAAGAGGAGCCACAGAGATGGACTTTGGATCCGTTTTGAGATTTGTCATTAGTGCTTCTCTGCTGGACATTAACCACGGTTCTCCCTTTTGTCTTTCTTCTTTTGCTGATCCAGATTTAGATTTGAACCCAACAGCTGTCGATTTAACGCCTCAAACGAGAGCACAAACTTCACGGGGGCGCAGTTTGACGGCGTGCCGATGTTCCACGCCAACAAAGTCCACAACGTTTGTTTTCGTCCTGCGAAAGTTTTGAGGGCGTGGCGTCCGTCTGGAAGGAGGAAGTGACACGAGCTCCTGGGAGGCCGCGTGCTGCCGTCGAACCGCTTTGATCTGAACGCCAAGCAGACGCCTTCCACACACTTTGAAGAGAAAGGTTCCTCAGACAGGAAGGAGGGAGACGGAGACGAACCAATCGACGCCCTTAACCCCAACTGAGACCTCCAAGCATGAAAGAAAATGTCATCGTACAGACGCTGTCTGAAAAACAAGCTTTCAACCAACAAACCATGGAGTGTGCGCCTGGCACACTAGCCCGTGTGGACGACACGCGCGGACGCACACAAACCGACACGCGCGGACGCACACAAACCGACACGCGCGGACGCACACAAACCGACACGCACAGGAAAGCTCTCGCACGAGCAGCTGCGCTCGTCCTAACACAAGCGCACACACAGCACACCAACACACCAACACACCAACACACCAACACACCAACACACCAACACACTAACACACCAACACCGACACACCAACACACTAACACACTAACAGGGATACAGAATTAAAACGACATCATCCCATGAGATGGGCGGAGATGAGATGCAGCTGATTGGCTGAGCAGCAGCGGTGGGTACATGCTGTCACCTGCGGAGGACTGCAGAGACACTCTGGGGGGGATGGGCTCAGCGCTGACAGGCTCCCCAGGGGCAGAGTGCTGTGTGTGGGGGGAGGAAGGGGGCCACATCACCTGACACCCCCAGCACCTGATGTGTGTGCTGGTCCCTCCCCTCTTCCCAACCTGCTGTGCCACAGTACCACAGAATCTGCTTGTCCATTTGGATGATGTGGCAGGACCACCCCAGCACTCGAATCATATGATCAGCATCTTATTGAGAGGGAGGGAGGCATGGTCGTCAGGGTTGATGGAAGCAGAAAGATTGTGAGACTGATCCAGAGAGAGAGAGAGAGAGAGAGAGAGAGAGAGAGAGAGAGAGAGAGATAGAGGACACGGCGCAGCAGAGAGAACACATAGAAGAGGACGTTGAAGAGAAGAGATGTGGCCCTCCCTCAGCATCTGGGGGCCAGCTCATCCTAACAACGGAGAGGCAAAAGAGGGGAGAGACGGTGGGCCAGGGGCCCCTTCACACTGGCTCCCATCCCTGAAGGAGGCCCCTCTCTGCCTCACTGGGAGCTCCATGTTCTCCCCCACCTGCTGCTCATTTATTCCCTTCAGCCTCCCAGGACCAAAGACAGCCTGTTCTGTGGAGAACCTGGACTTTCCCCCAAACATTAGATCAATTACTGTGGATCATCTTGTTCTTGCTGCACGCTGTCAGAAATAGCTGTGTGACGCTGGGGGGTTGGAACGAGGGCAACTGCACAACATGCTCTGTACATCAGTGGTAAACATCTTTAATTCAGAGTGGTTTGGAGTAGAGAGGCAGGGTGGAGAGGTACCATACAGCCTGTGAACTCTGCTGTAAGTGGGGGATCAGCATCAGCTTGTTGGCGCTGGTGCATGTGTGTGTGGCTGCCGTGCGTCTGTATACGCTCTCACACACAGGCGTGTACGATCTAGTGTGTGGGTGTGTGTGGGTGTGTGTGTGTGTGTGTGTGGGTGTGTGTGTGTGTGTGGGTGTGTGTGGGTGGGTGTGTGTGTGTGTGTGGGTGTGTGTGTGTGTGTGTGTGTGTGTGTGGGTGTGTGTGTGTGTGTGGGTGTGTGTGTGGGTGTGTGTGTGTGGGGGTGGGTGTGTGTGTGTGTGTGTGTGTGGGTGTGTGTGTGTGTGTGGGTGTGTGTGTGTGTGGGGGGTGGGTGTGTGTGTGTGTGTGTGTGTGGGTGTGTGTGTGTGTCAGCCATATGTGTGTAGCACCAGCCAGTCCAGCGAGCAGGACTGTACCACACTGTCTCAGAAGGTACCAAAGGAAGTGGACTCATCCATCTTTGGGAGCGCCGCCTGGATCCAACCCTCCCCTGTGATGGATGAGGATGGATGAGGATGGATGAGGAGCAGAACCCAGCTGGTGACTCACCAGACAGGCTGGAGACGAGAGCAGCTAACTAGAACACAGACAAGATATCCCCCCCCACCCCCCCACCCAGCTTTAGTCTGAAACTATTCCAAAAGCTGTCAGTTGGGGTTTGTCCACCAGGGTCCTGATGGAACTAAACAGACCCTCCACTGATCATGTGATCAGAAAGCAGAGCCTGGTCACTCACAGCCAGAGTCTCCTGTGTAGGATCACATCACGATGAACAAAGGCTGACTGAACTCTGAGAGGTCCCCTCCCCCCCCTGCCCTCCCCCCTGCCCTCCTCTCCTCCCCCCCCTCCCCCCACCCCCCCCCCTTGCCCTCCGTCCCTCCCCCTGCCCACATCTCACCTCTGAGGGTATCTGAGCTGAGGCCATCTGTCCTTATGGGTAATGTGGCTAAGGAAGGATTTGGCTTCTCAGGCTTGGATTACATTGTTTCTTTACCTGTTTTTCTTCAGATTCGATGTTTCTGGAAAGCGGAAACACAAAGAGACGCTGTGTTGTACATTATACATCACTGAGGATTTAGGATGTCTTGTCAATATTGGTGTGCTGTTGCGTCTCCATCTGTCCTCTGGACTGAGGAGATCAGACAGGATGCTTTAAAAGTGTAACAAGGTCTCGGCTGGGTAAACAGATCTCAGGTCAGCCTAGCATGTCATCCTCAACACCCACTGAGGGTCAGGAACTGATCCAGCGCTGAAAAATACCTCTCCTTCACCTCCTCCCGGACCTCGTTCACTCCTCTCCTCATTCCCTCCGTCTCCCTTCCTCCCTCTTCCGCTCAGCTAATCCCCCCTTCCCATCCCCCGGCCCCCGCGCCTCGTCCTTGACCCCCTGACAGACTGCGTTCTGCCCGGTGCGTGTGTGAACAGGGGGTGGAGTCAGAGGGGCAGCTCGGAACATCAACTCCGTGTCAAAACCCTATTAACCTGCGCCAGCCCCCCTAGTGAGGGAGGAGCACACACTGACCCCCAGACCCCCTGGTGAGGGAGGAGCACACACTGACCCCCCAGACCCCCTGGTGAGGGAGGAGCACACACTGACCCCCTGGTGAGGGGAGGAGCACACACTGACCCCCTGGTGAGGGAGGAGCACACACTGACCCCCTGGTGAGGGAGGAGCACACACTGACCCTTAGCCCCCCCAGACCTGCTCCCTCCTGCCTCAGCTCACACACACGGCATGGGGGGTGGGGACCATCACACACACACACAGAGGTGGGTTAAGACATCACACACACACACACACCAGTGTGGGTTAATAAGACTGTCTCACACACACACACACACACACACACAGTGGTGGGTAGGTCAGACCCTTGCAGCTCAAAAGATCCTTGGAAGAAACTAACATTGCTGATGCTGCTCGTCCTGAGATAGCCTTCATGAAGTAACGAGGAACTGTTGGCTCTGTGCAGAGCAGAGAGCAGAGCAGCTGGCAGAGCAGCTGGCAGAGCAGAGCAGCTGGCAGAGAGCAGAGCAGAGCAGCTGGCAGAGCAGCTGGCAGAGCAGCTGGCAGAGCAGAGCAGCTGGCAGAGAGGAGAGCAGAGCAGCTGGCAGAGAGGAGAGCAGAGCAGCTGGCAGAGCAGAGAGCAGAGCAGCTGGCAGAGAGGAGAGCAGAGCAGCTGGCAGAGCAGAGCAGCTGGCAGAGTGGAGAGCAGAGCAGCTGGCAGAGAGGAGAGCAGAGCAGCTGGCAGAGCAGAGCAGCTGGCAGAGAGGAGAGCAGAGCAGCTGGCAGAGAGGAGAGCAGAGCAGCTGGCAGAGAGGAGAGGCAGAGCAGCTGGCAGAGAGGAGAGCAGAGCAGCTGGCAGAGAGGGAGAGCAGAGCAGCTGGCAGAGCAGAGAGCAGAGCAGCTGGCAGAGAGGAGAGCAGAGCAGCTGCCAGAGAGGAGAGCAGAGCAGCTGGCAGAGCGGAGAGCAGAGCAGCTGCCAGAGAGCTCATCTTCCCAGGCTGAAGACACATGAAGCCCACAGGCTTCTGGGATGGACAGGAAAGTTCCAGTAAACACAAACAAACTTCAGCAGATCAACACATCAGATGGCTGCCATAGCAACAAGCAGAGGCGGTGCTTTTCCCTCCATTATCAGATGATGGGAAATGATGAAGAGCCGGCTGATAGCTGTGGCCATGCTGAACAGGGAGGAAGCCACCTTTAGACACGCAGGGCTTCAGAAGGAGTTGTATCAATAACAAATGGTTTCACACCAAACCATAACAAACGTAGCTGAGCTGTGTGATGAAGCCTCCTGCTGTAAACAGACCTGTGCTCTTTGAACTATGCATCTTCACTGGGCTAGGAAGAGATTAGACACCTAAGGAAGTGTTACTTCACCCTTTTACCTGATGCTTCTCTCTCTCTTTCTCTCTCTCTTTCTCTCTCTCTTTCTCTCTCTCTTTCTCTCGCTCTTTTTCTGTCTCTCTTTCTTCCTCTCTCTCTCTCTCGCACTCTTTACCTGATGCTTCTCTCTCTCTTTCTCTCTCTCTTTCTCTCTCTCTTTCTCTCTCTCTTTCTCTCGCTCTTTTTCTGTCTCTCTTTCTTCCTCTCTCTCTCTCTCGCACTCTCTCTTTCTCTCGCTCTTTTTCTGTCTCTCTTTCTTCTTCTCTCTCTCTCTCTCTCTCGCACATCTCATCTTTCTCTCTCTCTCTCTGTCTCTCTCTCTCTCTCTCTGTCGCTCTCTGTTTCTGTCTCTCTCGCTCTCTGTCTCTCTCTCTGTCTCTCTCTCTCTGTGTGTCTCTCTCTCTCCCCTACAGCTGTCTGTCTGTCTCTCATTCTTCAGCCATCTGCAGTGTGAAGTCGCTCTGATGGCTCGTAACTTCACCGCCGGCTGTACAAGAGCGGACAGGAGCAAAATAAGAGCGATTTCTTTAAATCCAATATTACCACGGCGGTGGCAGAGCGCTGGAAAATTACTGAATTCTCGCATGAGGGAGATCAAAGTAGGAGGCCGTGTCTGCCTTGGTGTCTGGGATTAAAGTTAGCCTCTCTCTGCGGAGCCTCACTCACTCAGCTACATCAAACAGCAGCCGTACACACATGCGCTTCATGGGAGAAAACCTCCATAACACACGCTCTAACCGGCCCAGAGAGACAGCAGCTCAGGGGGGAGAGACCAGCTCAGGGGGAGAGACCAGCTCAGGGGGAGAGACCAGCTCAGGGGGGAAAGACCAGCTCAGGGGGGAGAGAGACAGCAGCTCAGGGGGGAGAGAGACAGCAGCTCAGGGGGGAGAGACAGCAGCTCAGGGGGGAAAGACCAGCTCAGGGGGGAGAGAGACAGCAGCTCAGGGGGGAAAGACCAGCTCAGGGGGGAGAGAGACAGCAGCTCAGGGGGGAGAGAGACACCAGCTCAGGGGGGAGAGAGACAGCAGCTCAGGGAAGCATCTCACCCAGGAGACATTGAGTATGTGTAAACAAATGTTATAATAAAGACTTCCGACAACAGTCTGCTGGCTGGAGCTCCGGCTCCCAGAGATGCTGCTGAGGCTCCGGAAGCTTCCAGCTGGCAAGCAAGGCCTCCTGTAGACGACAGATGGATTAGGGCTGAAGATGGCAGGCCAGGCTAGTGGACAGCAGAGTGACAGATGCAGTTTGAAGCCTGGCACATGCTAGAGGATTAGTTACAGTCTGACTGCTCCAACAGGAGGTGCTGTTAGCTCACTGAATAGGACAGCATGATCGAGTCTGGGACGGGTCTGTGTGTGTGTGTGTGTGTGCACACGCATCTTTCTTCATCATGCGAACAGTTTGTCTGTTTTCAGCAGCTCTAATGCGTAGGTGTTTACAGCTGTAAGCATCCGCACTCGTTAATGTAATTCAGTGTACGTGTTTGTTCTGTGAGTGTGTGTGAGCTTGTGTGAGAGTGTGTGAGCATGTGTGAGGGTGAGTGTGTGTGTGTGAGCTTGTGTGTGTGTGTGTGTGGGAGACTGTTTTTCCTGCACTGTAAAATCCTTCCTCATTAATCCACAGTGTGCTGGGCAGGGTTCCCTCTCCGGAGCAGGTGGAGGTAGCAGGAATAAAACCCTTCTCTTTCCTCCCCCGCAGGACGGCCATGCTAGCACACGTTAGCGCCTTCCAACTACATGAAAGGAGCCTCTCTTTGAAAGGACTGTAGCAAGATGGGGAGGGGGGTGAGGGCTGACGGGTGAGGGGGTGAGGGGTAAGGGGGGTGGGGGCTGAGCGGCTGAGGGGGGTGGGGGTTGAGAGGGTAAGGGGGTGGGGTGTTGAGGGGGCAAGGGGGTGAGGGGCTGAGGGGGGTGGGGGCTGAGGGGGTAAGGGGGTGGGGGTTGAGGGGGCAAGGGGGTGGGGGTTGAGGGGGCAAGGGGGTGAGGGGCTGAGGGGATGGGGGCTGAGGGGGTAAGGAGGTGGGGGGGTTAAGGTGGTGGCTGAGGGGGTAGGGAGGTGGGGGGTTAAGGAGGTGGGGGCTGAGGGGGTAAGGAGGTGGGGGGGGTTAAGGAGGTGGGGGCTGAGGGGGGTAGGGAGGTGGGGGGGTTAAGGAGGTGGGGGCTGAGGGGGTAAGGAGGTGGGGGGTTAAGGAGGTGGGGGCTGAGTGGGTAAGGAGGTGGGGGGTTAAGGAGGTGGGGGCTGAGGGGGTAAGGAGGTGGGGGGGGTTAAGGAGGTGGGGGCTGAGGGGGTAAGGAAGTGGGGGGTTAAGGAGGTGGGGGCTGAGGGGGTAAGGAAGTGGGGGGGTTAAGGAGGTGGGGGTTAAGGAGGTGGGGGCTGAGGGGGTAAGGAAGTGGGGGGGTTAAGGAGGTGGGGGCTGAGGGGGGTAAGGAGGGGGTGGGGGGGTTAAGGAGGTGGGGGCTGAGGGGGTAAGGAGGTGGGGGGGTTAAGGAGGTGGGGGCTGAGGGGGTAAGGAGGTGGGGGGGTTAAGGAGGTGGGGGCTGAGGGGGTAAGGAGGTGGGGGGTTAGGAGGTGGGGGCTGAGGGGGTAAGGAGGTTTGGGGGGTTAGGAGGTGGGGGCTGAGGGGGTAAGGAGGTGGGGGGGGGTTAAGAGGTGGGGCTGAGGGGGTAGGGAGGTGGGGGGTTAAGGAGGTGGGGGCTGAGGGGGTAGGAAGTGGGGGGGTTAAGGAGGTGGGGGCTGAGGGGGTAAGGAGGTGGGGAGGTTAAGGAGGTGGGGGCTGAGGGGGTAAGGAGGTGGGGGGGTTAAGGAGGTGGGGGCTGAGGGGGTAAGGAAGTGGGGGGGTTAAGGAGGTGGGGGCTGAGGGGGTAAGGAAGTGGGGGGGTTAAGGAGGTGGGGGTTAAGGAGGTGGGGGCTGAGGGGGTAAGGAAGTGGGGGGGTTAAGGAGGTGGGGGCTGAGGGGGTAAGGAGGTGGGGGGGTTAAGGAGGTGGGGGCTGAGGGGGTAAGGAGGTGGGGGGGTTAAGGAGGTGGGGGCTGAGGGGGTAAGGAGGTGGGGGGTTAAGGAGGTGGGGGGCTGAGGGGGTAAGGAGGTGGGGGGGTTAAGGAGGTGGGGGCTGAGGGGGTAAGGAGGTGGGGGGGTTAAGGAGGTGGGGGCTGAGGGGGTAAGGAGGTGGGGGGGGTTAAGGAGGTGGGGGCTGAGGGGGTAAGGAGGTGGGGGGGTTAAGGAGGTGGGGGCTGAGGGGGTAAGGAAGTGGGGGGGTTAAGGAGGTGGGGGCTGAGGGGGTAAGGAAGTTTGGGGGGTTAAGGGGTTGGTCTCTGCAGCATGAGTAAAGTCAACAGACCTGACCCAGATGGATCCACACTGACACATGTGGCTCTGCCAGGTGTGAGGTCTGGGTTCCAGCCCGGGTTCCAGGATTATTCATTAGCACGGTCGCTTTCATTACAGGACATCTGGATCTTCATTAGCTTGGAGGAACACATGGATGCTCCTGTACAGGTGCTGCAGGAGACCCACACACACACACACACACACACACAGTCACCCTCTGATTGGGGTCTGAGTGAGTTTGATCAGTTCTACTCTCGCAGCAGGAGGAATATCTGGCCTGCCGTTAAGCAGGAAGGCTGTGACTCAGACAGCCTTTTGAATCCCAGATAACAGACGTGCTGAAGTGCAGGTGGGAGATTTGTCATTTCCCGAAAACATTTCCTTCACGGAAATCCTGACTGTCGTATCCTCAATGTCATCGCTTGAGTGGCCTGGAGAAATACATTTCCAGTTTAACAGGATGTGGTTCAACAGCTCGCAAAGTGAAAGTCAAACCCCCCTTTGAGCGGGATTTATCCCCTGACCGTTGTCCTGACTGCCCTAACACTGTGAAGGCCATCCTTCAGGAGGTGTGAAGGTCAGGGATCTTCTGCTCCCCACCCCCCCCCCCCCCCCCCCCCCCCCCCCCCCCCCCCCCCCCCCCCCCCCCCCCCCCCCCCCCCCCCCCCCCCATGGCCTCTGCTGTGGACTAGCTGCCTCTCAGGAACACCCAGAACAGATGCCAGTCTGGTCTCATCTACATCACGTTTACATTTATCCATTTAGCTGATGCTCTGATCCAAAGGGACTTCCAAGAGAGAGCTTTACTAAAGAGCATCGGTCTCTGATCATAACAACATGATCGTCCTCAAACATTGCAGGTAGTCAGATTATGAAACATACATTGTGAGAAACCAAACAAGTGCCAAAGGGAGGAACCACACGAGCATTCAGTTAGACAAGTTACAATTAGATAACAATGAACCTCACACAGGCAATAGTGTGTCTGTAGGAAAGTAAGTAATAATAATAATGTAGCTCACAGTGAATTCACAATAATTTCAATTGGTTACAACTGACCAACAAGTCCTCTATGAGAGTCATTGGGATCTTGGAGGAAACCTTCAGGTCCAGCTCTGGAGAGGAGGGACCACTAGACGGTTGTCAGCAGAGGACCGTAGGTGGCGGGCAGAGGTGTAAGGCTGGAGGAGAGACTTGATATAATTCGGGGCAGTCCCGTTTACTGCTCGGAAGGTCAGCACCAGGGTCTTGAATCTGATACGGGGCATGATGGAAGCCAGTGGAGGGCGATGAGGAGCGGGGTGACGTGACAGCGTCTGGGAAGATTGAAAACCAGACGGGCTGCTGCATTGTGTCCCCTCTGGAGGGGGCAGGTTGCGCCTCCTGGGAGACAGTGGCCAGCAGTGAGTCCAGCAGGAATCTCTCTCTGAGACCTGGTGTGATCGTTGTCTGTCTTCCTCCTGAATTTTTCTTCCTCTGTCTCTCTATCTCTCCAGCCCTCTCTATCCCTCTTCCTCCAGCCCACATTCTGTCTCCCTCCCTCTCTCTCCCTCCCTTCCCTCTCTCTCCCTCCCTCCCTCCCTCCTCTCCAGCTTTCTCTCTTCCTTTCTCTCCCTTCCTCCCTCCAGCTCTCTCCCTTCCTCTCTCTCCAGCCTTCTCTCTCCATCTTTCTCTTGTCCTCTCTCCCCAGCCTTCTCTCTCCATATCTCTCCTGTCCTCTCTCCCTCCCTCTCTCTCCACCTTCTCTCTCCATCCTGTCCTCTCTCCAGTCTTTCCCTACCCCTCTCGCTCCCTCTCGCTCCCTCTCTCTCCAGCACTCTCCAGTTGCCATGGAGTCCTTCTAAATGATGCGTCAGAGGTCACTGAATATGGGCGGAGCCTGTATTGTGTTCTCTCCTGTCCCTGTAAGAGGAAGAGTGTTGGCTGGACACCAGGGATCACAGCACACCTGCTGCTGGGGAATCATCCACCATCAATCTGACTCCTCAGCCATCTGACTCCTCAGCCATCTGACTCTTCAGCCATCTGACTCCTCAGCCATCTGACTCCTCAGCCATCTGACTCCTCAGCCATCTGACTCCTCAGCCATCTGACTCCTCAGCCATCTGACTCTTCAGCCATCTGACTCCTCAGCCATCTGACTCCTCAGCCATCTGACTCCTCAGCCATCTGACTCCTCAGCCATCTGACTCCTCAGCCATCTGACTCCTCAGCCATCTGACTCCTCAGCCATCTGACTCCTCAGCATCTGACTCCTCAGCCATCTGACTCCTCAGCCATCTGACTCTTCAGCCATCTGACTCCTCAGCCATCTGACTCCTCAGCCATCTGACTCTTCAGCCATCTGACTCCTCAGCCATCTGACTCCTCAGCCATCTGACTCCTCAGCATCTGACTCCTCAGCATCTGACTCCTCAGCCATCTGACTCCTCAGCCATCTGACTCCTCAGCCATCTGACTCCTCAGCCATCTGACTCCAAGGATCAGTCCTACACACATCACCCAAACAAGCAAAACCATGCACTTTAGTCCCTCTGGCTTTGATTTGACATAAGCTTCTACAAAGAGATGTGTGTGTGTTTGTGCTATGTGTGTGTGTTAGTTCTGTGTGAGCGTGTTAGTGCTGTGTGTGTGTAGGTGGGTGCATGTGTGCATCGTCATGTTAGTGTAATCAACTTGTTATGTTGCGTTTCTTTCATGGGAACTAGTCGTAATCCCACTGAATATTCATCAAATTCAGTGAAAATGAGAGAATACATCTCTCAATTAGTGTTCTGTTTAAGCCAAGACAACATTACAGCTCCCCTGTGTCTGTGTAACCAAGACAACGTTACAGCTCCCTGTGTCAGTGTAACCAAGACAACATTACAGCTCCCCTGTGTCTGTGTAACCAAGACAACATTACAGCTCCCCTGTGTCTGTGTAACCAAGACAACATTACAGCTCCCCTGTGTCTGTGTAACCAAGACAACGTACAGCTCCCCTGTGTCTGTGTAACCAGACAACATTACAGCTCCCCTGTGTCAGTGTAACCAAGACAACATTACTTACAGCTCCCCTGTGTCTGTGTAACCAAGACAACATTACAGCTCCCCTGTGTCAGTGTAACCAAGACAACATTACAGCTCCCCTGTGTCTGTGTAACCAAGACAACATTACTTACAGCTCCCCTGTGTCTGTGTAACCAAGACAACATTACAGCTCCCCTGTGTCTGTGTAACCAAGACAACATTACAGCTCCCCTGTGTCTGTGTAACCAAGACAACATTACAGCTCCCCTGTGTCTGTGTAACCAAGACAACATTACTTACAGCTCCCCTGTGTCAGTGTAACCAAGACAACGTTACAGCTCCCCTGTGTCAGTGTAACCAAGACAACATTACAGCTCCCCTGTGTCTGTGTAACCAAGACAACATTACAGCTCCCCTGTAAGATCTCTAGTCTCCAGGGACCACAGTGCCTCAGCAGTGATGGGCAGATGTCTGACAGCAGTTCCAGGTGCTTCTGTTTACAGACATTGTGTGCACTGGACCTCTATTTCATGAAGCAGTTTGTTGAGCTGACTAATATGAGTTTCACAGCAGGCTAAACAATCTAGATCAGGAGAGGTTCTGTACCTTTGTCAGTTTCACATTCGGTCACATATTCTGTCACGTTCATCCACCAACTTCCATCTGACGCTGAACCTGGTCGTCTCCAGGATCCTTAGATTAGATTAGATAAACCTTTATTTGTCCTCCAGGGGGGGAAATTGCGGTTCACAACAGCAGCAGGGTAAAGTACAGCACACAGAGTTGCAGGGTAATATAACAATAACAATAGGGGGCACGATAAAGTCTAGTAAAAAAGTATGTTAAGTAGACATGTATCAACAGTTATTGGGTATTGCACATAATTGTACATATGAACAACAAGACCACCACGGGGAATATTGAACACAGGACACTTGAAAAACCCCTCTGGACATCTGGAGTCACACCTGGGAGAAGCTTGTCAGGAGCCTCTGCCTTCCCAGACTGGACTAGAGAGGAGCTCATTACTGGTAGGTAGAACAGTCCTACACTGTGGTCCAGACAGGAAGGTTCTGCTGGTAGAACAGTTCCTACACTGTGGTCCAGACAGGAAGGTTCTGCTGGTAGAACAGTCCCACAACTGTGGTCCAGTCAGGAAGGTTCTGCTGGTAGAACAGTCCCTACACTGTGGTCCAGTCAGGAAGGTTCTGCTGGTAGAACAGTCCTACACTGTGGTCCAGACAGGAAGGTTCTGCTGGTAGAACAGTCCTACACTGTGGTCCAGACAGGAAGGTTCTGCTGGTAGAACAGTCCTACACTGTGGTCCAGACAGGAAGGTTCTGCTGGTAGAACAGTCCTACATCAGTCTGTGGTCCAGACAGGAAGGTTCTGCTGGTAGAACAGTCCTACATCAGTCTGTGGTCCAGACAGGAAGGTTCTGCTGGTAGAACAGTCCTACATCAGTCTGTGGTCCAGACAGGAAGTTTCTGCTGGTAGAACAGTCCTACACTGTGGTCCAGACAGGAAGGTTCTGCTGTAGAACAGTCCTACACTGTGGTCCAGACAGGAAGTTCTGCTGGTAGAACAGTCCCACACTGTGGTCCAGACAGGAAGGTTCTGCTGGTAGAACAGTCCTACACTGTGGTCCAGTCAGGAAGGTTCTGCTGGTAGAACAGTCCTACACTGTGGTCCAGACAGGAAGGTTCTGCTGGTAGAACAGTCCCAAACTGTGGTCCAGACAGGAAGGTTCTACTGGTAGAACAGTCCCCACACTGTGGTCCAGACAGGAAGGTTCTGCTGGTAGAACACTCCTACACTGTGGTCCAGACAGGAAGGTTCTGCTGGTAGAACAGTCCCACACTGTGGTCCAGACAGGAAGGTTCTGCTGGTAGAACAGTCCCAAACTGTGGTCCAGACAGGAAGATTCTGCTGGTAGAACAGTCCTACACTGTGGTCCAGTCAGGAAGGTTCTGCTGGTAGAACAGTCCTACACTGTGGTCCAGACCAGGAAGGTTCTGCTGGTAGAACAGTCCCAAACTGTGGTCCAGACAGGAAGATTCTGCTGGTAGAACAGTCCTACACTGTGGTCCAGTCAGGAAGGTTCTGCTGGTAGAACAGTCCTACACTGTGGTCCAGACAGGAAGGTTCTGCTGGTAGAACAGTCCCAAACTGTGGTCCAGTCAGGAAGGTTCTGCTGGTAGAACAGTCCTACACTGTGGTCCAGACAGGAAGGTTCTGCTGGTAGAGCAGTCCCACACTGTGGTCCAGACAGGAAGGTTCTGCTGGTAGAACAGTCCTACACTGTGGTCCAGACAGGAAGGTTCTGCTGGTAGAACAGTCCACACTGTGGTCCAGACAGGAAGGTTCTGCTGGTAGAACAGTCCCAAACTGTGGTCCAGACAGGAAGATTCTGCTGGTAGAACAGTCCTACACTGTGGTCCAGTCAGGAAGGTTCTGCTGGTAGAACAGTCCTACACTGTGGTCCAGACAGGAAGGTTCTGCTGGTAGAACAGTCCTACACTGTGGTCCAGACAGGAAGGTTCTGCTGGTAGAACAGTCCCAAACTGTGGTCCAGTCAGGAAGGTTCTGCTGGAGAGGCTGTGCCCCCACCCCTGTCTGGCTCTGGCCAGATTACCAGCGCCTGTAATAAGATCGTCCATTTTTGCTAATAGAACACACAGGGTCTTAACATCCACTCTGGTCTCACTCTGGCCTCACCACTGCAACTGAGGCTGGGAGCGTCTGCAGTAATCCTGCCTCCCTCTTCCCTGGAAGAGAAGATTATCTCTCTGTAGACATGAGACAGGACACTGGGGCTGCTTTACACCACAACATGGAGTCCAACGCTTCAAGTCGTAAAAATAAAATCCCAATTGAGCCGTAATGAAAAGTGAGACGCCAATAAAAGAGGATTTGGCAGAATTGGTTTTCAGTAAAGCGGTTCAGCAGTTTCACGCCATCCAATTGGGATGTCGTGAGATACAGCTGCCGTCAACTCTGGAAATGTGCAGAAATGAGAGATAAAAGTTGCAAATTAGCAAAAGAAAACAGCTATTACACCGTGGTTACACCTGGCTAGCTGAGGACTGGTGTCCAGGTGGTACAGACACGCCCACAGGCCTCGTCTCGTCTGTGATTGGTCCACGCAGCACTGCAACACGTACAGGTTAAACACATCCACAGACCTGCTCCAACATTAAAGGACAAAGTTGTGATTTCTTAACGATCTCATGAACCCTTTTCTGTTGTTGTTGCTGCTGATGTTTTGCATAAAACCCGAAACACTATCTGAGTCAGGCAGGATCATTAATTTGGTCTCCTGTGAACCTGCGCCTCCATTTCAACTTCACAAATAGTCTATATTCAGCAAGAATCCTCCAGAGAAGCACACAGAAAAACCTTCAAAGGAAACCTGCAGAGCTCTTTGGATTGAGGATTTTCAATATTAGCTGTTTTTGCTTTCGGGGGTAAGACTGCACTCAGAGGCAGTTCTGTTTGAAAAGATGTATGGATTGAGTCATTGAGTCTGAAGAGGGGAAGAGGAGGAGGAACATTTACCACAGCTAGATGGATGGTCTCTCCGTCTCCCAGCTTGGACTCTTCTCACTCATCAGGCTACTCAAGGTTACAGTCATTTCGACCAACCGTAGCCACCTGCACAGTTGCCATGGTAACAGCTCCTGATCTCAGCAGCAGGCGCTGACCAGGTTGTGAGGGGGTGTGGGAGTGTGGGGTTAGGGTGTGAGGGGGGTGTGGGAGTGAGGGGGTCAGGGAGTGAGGGGTTAGCGTGTGGGAGTGAGGGGTTAGGGTGTGAGGGGGTGTGGGAAGTGAGGGGTGTGGGAGTGAGGAGTTAGGGTGTGGGGGGTGTGGGAGTGAGGGGTTAGAGTGTGAGGGGTGTGTGGGAGTGTGGGGTTAGGGTGTGGGAGTGTGGGGTTAGGGTGTGAGGGGTGTGTGGGAGTAAGGGGTTAGGGTGTGAAGGTATGTGGGAGTGAGGGGTTAGGGTGTGGGGGGTGTGGGAGTGAGGGGTTAGGGTGTGAGGGGGTGTGGGAGTGTGGGGTTAGGGTGTGGGGGGGGTGTGGGAGTGAGGGGTTAGGGTGTCTGCCTGGGGACCAAGAGAAAAACAAAACGTCATGAAATATAACGACAGTGCGGTCGTAATAGTTTTGTGCAAACAGCGCTTTTTCAATCTTTTCAGGAGCGAATAAAGAGATGCAACGCTCTGTTGTAGGGCAGCGGAAATCATCCATCGATTTGGTGGATTTACTGCAATCTTTGAAAGCGTTTGCTCCAGAACTTTCTAGATAATTGGAGTAAAAACAGCATAAAAAGTACTGTCTCGTTTTAAGTCTTGTTTTACTTCTGTTACGTAAAAAAGTATTTATGTTTGGGCCTTAAGGATGCTTTAGTAATCTCATAACGTGGTTGCGATCCGGCATCAGTTTGTGGAGGAGACATTGAAACTACCAACACCAAACCATCAATACGAGACAACAAACAGTCTTCAAACAGGACCTGTGGGAGGACATGCAAAGGAGATGATTTCCTGCTTGAATCAGTTCTAATACCCTGAGACTTGCTATCTCCCACCCAGCAGAAGTGCAGCCTCAGCGTTAGCTATAGGAAGACTTCTTCAGTGAATTACATCCCACAGAGAGAGAAAGGTGTGATGCAAGTATCCAACAGACAGGAAGAGAAAAAGACAAAGAGAGAGAGAGTGGGAGTGAGTGAGCGAGAGACACCTGAAGAGAGAGAGAGAAAGAGCGAGAGAAGAGACACATGAAGAGAGAGTGAGAAACAGAGAGGAGAGAGAGAAACACACACAGAGAAAGAGAGAGACAGAAAGAGAGAGAAAGAGAGAGAGAGAGAAAGACATCTCTCTATCTGTCTCTCTCTCTCTCTCTCTCTCTATCTGTCTGTCTCTCTCTCTCTCTCTCTCTCTCTCTCTCTGTCTCTCTCTCTCTCTCTCTCTGTCTGTCTCTCTCTCTCTCTCTCTCTCTATGGCCAGTAAGGAAAGCTGTGTGGTTTAGGAACAAGGTAGCTTTGAAGAGACGTCACCTGGTGAGGATTCATCTCTGAGTGAAAGCAACCCTTTGAAGGGTCATGATTAGTGGCGCCCCATGTGGCGAGGAGGTGGAACTCCACGCTAGGCAGTAACAGCATGAGTCTGCTTCTTGTTTGCCATCCAGCACACCTTTGAAGTGTCCCATAATTGGCCTCTCTGTTTCGGTCTCCGTCATCATTGTTCCATAGGTATAAACGCTGCCCTAACGCGACGCACCAGCATTAGCGAGGACACTTTGGAAAAGGTTGACAAAAACATCAATTGAATGGCAATTCCCAGGAGAGCAGGTGAAAGGATTGGACAGAGCGGCTGTCTTCTGGAGCCCGCCTGTAACAAGCGCCGTGTCAAGTCCTGCACTTAAAGCCCAAATGGCAGTGATCATGTTGACACCTTAATTGCTGCTTGTCATGCTACCTTTTCAACTGCATCAATAATGAATCATCTCTAGGCCAACTTATCTATTCATTAGGACTTGAACTATAAACATGCCAGGTTTGAAAGGGAAATTCTAGTAATGGTATCGCTGGAAGGGATGGAGGGAGGATGCCTATTAAATCAGCTTCCTGCTGCTGGTGGTATAGATATGTGTGTGTGTGTGTGGGTGTTAGAGTGTGTGTGTGAAAGTGTGTGTGTGAGTGTGTGTGTGTGTGTGTGTGTGAGTGTGTGTTGTTTGGTGCACAGCAGCAGGGTTCCAAACAGCCTGTTGACTCCTCCTCAGCAGGAATAACAAGTTCCTGGGCGACGCCCCCCGGAAACAGCCGTCCACCAATCACGTGAGTGTTTCATCTCAGGGGGATGTCTCTTTTTGTTAGTCGTTAATGTGCAGTTGGATTAATCACAAGAGGATAGCAGCTCTGAACTGGGGGATGAATTCAAAGCACAGATCTGACTAGAACACAAACTCCCCCTGTGATCGTGTCCTGTTGGGGGTGGAGGGTGGGGAGGTGGGGCAGGGAGGGGGTGGGGAGGTGGGCAGGGAGGGGGTGGGGAGGTGGGGCAGGGAGGGGGTGGGGAGGTGGGGCAGGGAGGGGGTGGAGGGTGTGGAGGTGGGGCAGGGAGGGGGTGGAGGTTGGGGAGGTGGGGCAGGGAGGGGGTGGAGGGTGGGGAGGTGGGGCAGGGAGGGGGTGGAGGGTGGGGAGGTGGGGCAGGGAGGGGTGGAGGGTGGGGAGGTGGGGCAGGGAGAGGGTGCATCAGGGTGGATTTGCCATGTTGGTGGGCTCCCCCCCCTCCCCTCTAAGGCTGCTTCACAAAGCACAGGAGAAATAAAGTGCTTTGATATGACCTTTAACCCCGCACTGTAGGGGCCCTTATCCCATAACTCTGCGCCACCTTGACCTTCAGGAAGAAAAGAGGGAATAATTTGCTGTGCGGTTCATTTCCCCTCTAACTCTACCACACACCCTGAACAGCAAGATCACGCCAGTGATTTATATTCAAATGTGTTCAGAGAGAAGAAAAACTACAGAGAAATAGAGAGAAAAGAGAGAGAGAGAGAGAGGGAGAGGGAGAGGGAGAGAGAGGACAGGAGAGAGAGAGGACAGGAGAGAGAGAGAGAGAAAGAGAGAGGAGAAGAGAGGAGAGAGAGAGAGAGAGAGGAGAGGAGAGGAGAGACGAGAGAGAGAAAGAGAGAGGGAGAGAGAGAGAGGAGAGGAGAGGAGAGAGAGAGAGAGAAAGAGAGAGGGAGAGAGAGAGAGAGAGGGAGTGAGAAGAAAGAGACAGAGAGAGAGATGAGAGAGAGGGAGTGAGACAGAGAGAGAGACAGAGAGAGAGAGAGAGAGAGAGACAGAGAGAGCGCGCATGAGAGGACTAGAGAGAGAATCTTTGTGGTTTAAAGTCAGTCCACCCTACCAGTATCGGATTTTCCTTTTTAAAGCGAACGACTCATGCGACACCAAGATAAATGTACTGTTAGCAGAGTTGACGTGTCGTGTTGTGTATGTTGTGTATGTTGTGTATGGTTGTGTATGTTGTGTACCGCTGGGGCTTGTTTATGTGTGTGGCAGCTTGGAGATGAGTTAGAGTCCTTATCTCTGGCTATGCTATCATAGAGTAGGGGCCCATTCACACTGATTTAAGCAGGCAGCAGCTTCTTGTCATTCGTTGCTGGGTTCAGTTCCTCTACAGAAACAAGCCGCTCCCTAATTGAACTCTAACCTGGGAGGAGAGAGAGGAGATCAAAGGATCTTCATCATTGATGTCATTTATGGCTTATTGCCCTTTACTAATACACTCTTAGAAAGAAAAAATACATTATAAAAATCACTTTGTGAAGTTGTTAGCTAATTGGATATTGAAACGTTTTAATCTGATGAAGGATCATTTGATTGTGACGTGCAAATGTTCTAAGTCTTCTAATCATTTTATTCCTGACAGATGATGAATGTATTGCTCCGTGATAATGATCATGAAACCAGCATGTATAAAACGCTCGGATATGAAGTCACAATCACATGGTTTTAGTATTCAGAACTAGTCAGCCATGTGGTCAAGCATCTCACACCCCCACCTGCCACCTACTGTCCTCCTCTGTACCCCCCCCCCCCCCCCCCTTAAGAGCCTCCAGTCCCAACACAAGCTCTTCCCCTGTCTGGCTCCCCAATGGTGAAATCAACTCTCACCTCCATCAGAGACACTGACTGTCTCCTCCCCTTCAAGAAGAGGCTCCAGACTCACTTGTTCCAGGAGTTCAACAGTACTGAGGAATGACTGCTGGACCTGATGCTAGCTCCCCTCCTAACCCTAATGACTGCTGGACCTGATGCTAGTTCCCCTCCTAACCCTAATGACTGCTGGACCTGATGCTAGTTCCCCTCCTAACCCTAATGACTGCTGGACCTGATGCTAGTTCCCCTCCTAACCCTAATGACTGCTGGACCTGATGCTAGTTCCCCTCCTAACCCTAATGACTGCTGGACCTGATGCTAGTTCCCTCCTAACCCTAATGACTGCTGGACCTGATGCTAGTTCCCCTCCTAACCCTAATGACTGCTGGACCTGATGCTAGCTCCCCTCCTAACCCTAATGACTGCTGGACCTGATGCTAGTTCCCCTCCTAACCCTAATGACTGCTGGACCTGATGCTAGTTCCCCTCCTGTGGCTGTGCTGTTCCTCTAAGGTTGGGTTGTTTGTGACCAGGACAAACACACGCCTGCTTCATGGAGAGTCAGAGAGGGTGAGTTAACAGCGTTCAGGAGGTCTGAAGCCTCAGTGGGAACGGCAGTTAGGAAAAACTCATCTAGTTGAAGCTAAAATGCTGGATTGGCTGAGAGCCGTGGGACCTGAGAGAGAAGTAAAGGGAAAATCAATTTGACTGAACCCCTTATTAGCTGTTAGTGTCACTGAGGGTGCTTTGCTGCTGCTGCTGCTGTTGTTATTGTTGAAGGATCCTTCAGTATATTGTTTACCCCTGACTGCACACTTTGTGGCCTTTTTGCCTTCACCATCGCCCAAAGGACGAGACTCAATAAAGTTTTTCTAATTCCAAACTTCCAAATGAAACCCAGCTTGGAGAATCAGGAGCCATACTGAAGTTCCAGAGCATCACCATCTTAGAGACAGAAGCCATACTGAAGTTCCAGAGCTTCACCAGCTTAGAGACAGAAGCCATACTGAAGTTCCAGAGCATCACCAGCTTAGAGACAGAAGCCATACTGAAGTTCCAGAGCATCACCAGCTTAGAGACAGAAGCCATACTGAAGTTCCAGAGCATCACCAGCTTAGAGACAGAAGCCATACTGAAGTTCCAGAGCATCACCAGCTTAGAGACAGAAGCCATACTGAAGTTCCAGAGCATCACCATCTTAGAGACAGAAGCCATACTGAAGTTCCAGAGCATCACCATCTTAGAGACAGAAGCCATACTGAAGTGAGTTACTGAAGTGAGTTCCAGAGCATCATCAGCTCTCCTATATTTAAACAGCACAGGAGATCCGGCCCAGTTATGTCAGCCTTGTACAGGATCCTGGGTTTTGGTGACGTACATGCAGACAGATCCAGCTGTGCTTTAAGAGTCCCTGACAGAGTGAGTCCCATCTGCCCCCCCTGTCAGGAGGGCGCTTACATCACCCGGGCCGTTCTCTCGCCCTCTCGCCCGTGTTGACTGACACCCGCCCCCAGTTAGCTCAGCAGAGAGCCACGCCTCCACCCCTGCAGACCAACCGGCGCGACCCCTTACACGCAGACCCAGCTGGTGAGGAGCTGCTTGGCCGATGATGACCAGCTGTCTGTGTCACTTTCTCCCTGCTGGTGAGAGACCCAGGACTGGGGTTAGAAACATGCAGGCTGACCCAGGGAGTGGAGGAGGCGCTGAGGACCGAGAGAGAAGGGGGGGAGGGGGGCAGGTGGGAAGGAGGGGGGAGGAGAGAGGAGGGAGGGGGGAGGGAGGGAAGAGGGAGGGAGGGGGAGGCAGAGGGAGGGAGGGGGTAGGGAGGGGGTAGGGAGGGAGGAGGGAGGGGGAGGCAGAGGGAGGCAGGGGGAGGGAGGGGGTAGGGAGGGGGGAGGCAGAGGGAGGCAGGGGGAGGGAGGCAGGAGGGAGGCAGGAGGGAGGAGGGCAGCGTCGCTCAAGCGAGGCAGGGGGAGACAGGGGAGAGGGAGGAGCAGGGAGGGGGGAGGCAGGGAGCAGGGAGGGGGGAGGGGGAGGCAGGGGAGCAGGGAGGGGGAGGCAGGGGAGCAGGAGGGGGGAGGGGGGAGCAGGGAGAGGGAGGGAGCAGGGAGGGGGGAGGCAGGGGAGCAGGGAGGGGGGAGGCGGTGACACACTAGGCTGGGGTCGGTGCACAGCTGACAGAAGCAGATGTTCTGTTTTGATCCGGTAACCATGGCAGCGGCAGGTGTTCTCCTCTTCTGAGAGAGGGGAAGAACAGAGGAGAGGGTGCAGGAGTGACGAAGAGAGAGAGAGAGAGAGGGAGAGAGAGAGAGGGAGAGAGAGGGAGAGAGAGAGAGGGAGAGAGAGATGCAGTAAGATAAAGAGAATACAGAAATAATTAAAGGGTGGGAAAAAGGCAGAGAGAGCACAAGAGTGTGCTGACGCGTGGAAATTCATTTGAAGGGCGTTCCACCTTGATGGCTGTTATTCCCACTCCCAGTCACCCTCTCTCACCCTCTCTCACCCTCTCTCACCCTCTCTCACTCTGCCACTGGGACCATAATCCTCAGCAAACTTGTCAGTCATTTGCATAATTCTCTTCATGATTCAAATCAAAAGCAGTAACAGGACCAGCAGGTCTGTGTCAGTCTGACAGCCATGCAGCGCTGATCCTGACTGGGTTTACGTCCCAGAAATGTCATTTAACGGTTAACAAATCAAGCAACTGTGGAATAAATGCATTTCGCTGTGTTTTAGATTAATCTCCCGCTCTCCAGGAGACACAGCCATCTGTTAGAAGGTTCTGTTTATTATTCAGCGCCTCCAATCCCCCCGATGCTGTGAGCAATTTGGGGAAGAAACATCTCTGAAACACGGCAAACAGATGGTTCCAGAAGAGTGAGATCACAGTCTCTGTCCCGAGGCCCTTACTGAGGCAGAAGATCAGCTGGAGGCCCTGACTGAGGCAGAAGATCAGCTGGAGGCCCTGACTGAGGCAGAAGATCAGCTGGAGGCCCTGACTGAGGCAGAGATCAGCTGGAGGCCCTGACTGAGGCAGAAGATCCGCTGGAGGCCCTGACTGAGCAGAAGATCAGCTGGAGGCCCTGACTGAGGCAGAAGCTCAGCTGGAGGCCCTGACTGAGGCAGAAGATCAGCTGGAGGCCCTGACTGAGGCAGAAGATCAGCTGGAGGCCCTGACTGAGGCAGAAGCTCAGCTGGAGGCCCTGACTGAGGCAGAAGATCAGCTGGAGAGG
>CM059333.1:599499-680421 GCA_030340685.1 Protosalanx chinensis | reverse complement strand
GGCCTTGGTCCAATGGGGACTTGAAAGGGAGGACAGGGGAACCGAAGACGAGGAGAGAAGCAAATGTCCCTTTTCCAAATCACTTTGAAACATTTGCTGTTCAGTTCCCTGGTCCACTGCCTGCTCTCCATCACTCGTGTCAAAGTCCACTGTGTTCTCTCACTGAGGAGGATCTGTTCCTCTGCGCGGTGGTATGAGTCATGTAAACGCTCATTTTGGAGTTGAAAGTCATTAATTTGCCTCGTGCAGACAGTGTGTGTGTGTGTGTGTGTGTGTGTGTGTGTGTGTGTGTGTGTGTGCGCGCGCGCGAGTAGGTTACTCAACGTGGGGGGTGTGCATTAGTTGACCGCTTCCTCTTGTCTCTTCAGTATGATGAGTCTGTGAGTTCCGCCCAGCCCAGGGTGACAGAGCACCAGGGAAATCAATGCGGACCCTGCACCTCCCCTCATTAGTGTCCGCTAGCCAGCGCTGCTATCATTAGCATAAGTCCCTTCCTCAATCCCCATGATGGACAAACCAATACAGAGGCATTCCTTCCCAACACTGGTGAGACTTCCCTGGATAGAGCACATCTTAAGCTTCAAACACAGAGACTGCATTCCTCTCATGTCAATACATGCCTCCTGTCCATCCCATAATACCTGGGATAATGACTCCATCCGTCTCACTAGATGTCAACCCCCCCGCCTTCCTCTCGCTCTCCCTCTCTTATCTCTCTGTCTGTCGGTCTCTTCACCTGCCTCAGGTGATGAGGGATTCCTCAGGGCTCCCAGCAGGGTGTCCACACATTCCTGCTGCTTTCCTCTCTGGAGGCACCTGCTGGTCTCTGGTGTCCTGGGTTACAGTCCACACTTCTTATTCACTGACTGATCTCTGTTCATTTCAGCCTTTCTTCCTATTGAACTGTTTGTGTCTGCACCCCAGGCAGGTCGATGGCAGCGGTCAGAAGCCTCTCCAGTCAACAAAGTGATGATCCTAACGTGTGTGATGATCTAACGGGGTCAGTGTTTGGGCTAATCTGGGTCCCTGTCTGACATCCTTCCTTCTTTCAACGCTCCTTGTAATCCTGGCCGCTGGTATCAGAACCAGGCCCCAGACCCACAGCGGAAAAAGGTGGCTTGCCCCCTCTGGGTGGGTGGGGAGCCTGTGCCTCACGTGAGATTGACAGGCGGATCGGTGCAGTGACGCAGTGACGCAGTCTCTGTATCGGACCGTCGTGGTGAAGAAGGAGATGAGCCGTAAGGTGAAGCTCTCGATTTACCGGTCAATCTACATTCCTCCTCTCACCTATGCTCATGAGCTTTGGGAAATAACCGAAAGGACAAGATCGCGGATACAAGCGGTCGAAATGAGTTTCCTCCGCAGGGTGGCTGGGCGCTCCCTTAGAGATAGGGTGAGGAGCTCGGTCACACGGGAGGAGCTCGGAGTAGAACCGCTGCTCCTCCATGTCGAGGTGGCTCGGGCATCTGTTTCGGATGCCTCCTGGACACCTCCCTCGGAGGAGCTGGAGGAGGTGTGTGCGGTGAGGGAAGTCTAGGCTTCCCTGCTCAGACTGCTGCCCCCGCGACCCGGCCCCGGATAAGTGGAAGATAATGGATAGATGGATGGATAACCTAGCATTGAACCAGCTTTAGACTGGCATTAAACTAGCACTGAACCAGCATTAAACTAGCACTGAACTAACACTAGACTGGCATTAAACCAGCATTAAAGGACAGAAGTGGGTGAGGACAGAAGTGGGTGAGGACAGAAGTGGGTGAGGACAGAAGTGGGTGAGCTCCAGGACCCCTGGTGAGGCGACAGACACGCTGATGAGAACAACAGGACCAACAGAGTGACAGCAGAACAGGCAGATGTCTCGACCAATCATGTCAGCCTGGACTAATTCAATTCTATGGCGACAGGATTCAATTACATTTGATTAATTTTGGCACAACTCGAACTCCATAGAGAGAGATTCAATTTCTCGCAATGCAATTTGACTTGATGCAATCTGATTCACTTCAGTTGAATGAATTTTTAAACTTAATATCACTCTTTCCTTCTCCTTGTCCTCTCGCTCTGCTTCCCTCCTCCCGGTTTTCCACCCTTTTAATCTCAGGAGTTACGAGCAGTGTTGCCGAGCACTCAGTACATGACAGAATGTACATGCCTCATGAATGGACCACGTCTTCCCACTGCTTGAATAGCTTAGCCCACTCAAAATCACCTTCCCACCACCTAATGCATTTCATGTAGTACATGTGGGAACTCCCCTCACAGACTCTGCACCTGAGCACCTGAGCACCCTGAGCAGAATATTCTCCTAGCAGAATCTCTGGAAGGATAAGAAGCAGGACTTCTCAGCCCATCTTCATGTAAACCACAGCTATGCTAATCCTCTCCCCATCCTCCGCCTTGCGGGATGAAGTGCTAAAGGCCATATACGGAAAATAAATTATTAAAATAAAAAATACAATAAAAAAAGAGCAGAAGAAGGAAATAAATAGCATATCCATAACATTGAGATTGCCCTTTGTACAATTCTGAGGGCCTGCTGACTGCAGTCGTTCTTTCAATTGATTTTTCATATTCACTTCCCCTCAGGGCCAGTCCAGCTCATATCCACTCTGTGTGTTGGTGTGTTCTCCATTCTACTTCCCACTCTATTAATCAAATACCGCAATCAATTTCAGTGCATGGGGCAGAGACAGGCCATTTCTTATGTGAACAGCTTTGCATGTCTTTAATGGGACTTGGGAGTGGTATTACATAATAGGAAAGGATTGTGTGTGCTAAGCTATTTGAAGAGGCATTTAATAGTATATCCAGGCATGATAGAAATGTGAGGGGGGAGGGGAGGGGGGGGGTGGAGTTGTGTAAAGTGTTGATCCCTGTGCAAACTTCATCTTAACATGTCCTTGAACAAAACAAAAACAACTCCAAGTTGGGAATCACAGAATGTCAACCATATGCAAGTGCCTGTGTGTGTGTGTGTGTGTGTATCTTTGCACACCTGCCCTTAGTGCAGAAACAGACCCTACAGATCAGAACAGCCATGTTTCCTTGCCTTAGTCGCTGACATTTTAACATGTTTATTCATATCATTCATTTCACTGAATACTTCACAGACAAAAAGCCCAAAGAAAACGTTTGTCGCTTCAAGGGAGCTCAAGCAATTAGCAGGCTTGTGTAGAAGAGCGAGCTTCTGTGATTTCTAATGCAAATGTTTTCCTTAGAGAAGTATGTGCTTCCACTGGCATCGAAAAGAAGATGTCTGTGAAATACGATGGTGAGGAAACAATACGTCTGCTGCACACTGTTAGAGCTGCCCATGTTATCTGGATGATGGGCACTTTAATAGTGAAATAAAGAGCGGAGGAAAGACAAGTTCTATATTGAACTGAAAATGTTCCCTCACCAGAGGAGGACGGAGAATTTTGACAAAATGATTCCTCTCAGCCAAGATATGCAGACCTTAAAAAAGATTTACCGTGGATATGGGGCGTCAAGGAAATCGCCACAAAACCAGAAGGATTCTAGCAATGCTTCTATTTCCAAGAAGTAAATGATAACCAACTAGTTATGCAGTGACAATCCTGGAAGAGGTAACTTAAAGCATATTAACTGATTATTTCTGAATTATTAATTATTATTATAAGATACATAAGCCACATTAACAGTGTAAGAAAGACAGAGATAGAGAAAAAAGAGAGGGAGATAGAGAGACAGACAGAGAGAGACAGAGAGAGACAGAGAGAGACAGAGAGAGAGAGAGAGAGAAAGTGGGTCAGGATGGTCTGTGGGTCAGGATGGTCTGTGGGTCAGGATGGTCTGTGGGTCAGGTTGGTCTGTGGGTCAGGATGGTCTGTGGGTCAGGATGGTCTGTGGGTCAGGATGGTCTGTGGGTCAGGATGGTCTCCTGTCAGTGTGGACAGAACATGTTAGGACCATGATCATCCTCCTCCAAGGCTGTTAGAAGTGCTCTACTCCCACCTGCTGTTCCAAGCAAGGAACCAGGATCTGTGTCACAGAACAGGCAGCTCTGTACCTGGTGCTCTCTAACCAGGCTGCTGGAAGTTCAGAAGAACACAAGCACACTGAGACGCAGCTTAGTGTCCATGTGATGATCCACAGGGATGGACAGGTGGCACTGCCCATCTCTCACATGTGATGATCCACAGGGATGGACAGGTGGCACTGCCCATCTCTCACATGTGATGATCCACAGGGATGGACAGGTGGCACTGCCCATCTCTCACATGTGATGAACCCCAGGGATGGACAGGTGGCACTGCCCATCTCTCACATGTGATGATCCACAGGGATGGACAGGTGGCACTGCCCATCTCTCACATGTGATGAACCCCAGGGATGGACAGGTGGCACTGCCCATCTCTCACCCAGATCACTGAAACCATCACCAGGGAAGATCTGGATAGTAGATTTAAGAGTTGTACCCTTGCTTTCATAACATTTCGTAACATTCATTGCTCGTTAATGAAATGGAGTCTGATCACTGATTAATAACCTTCAGATTACAGAAACGTAATACTCTGCTTCCTATCAGCGGCTTAAAGTATGTTACAGTTTCTCGTTTACAAAGACGAAACAAACAAATCATCAAGTGCACTTCATGGAGCATTTTCACCCAAAACAACCTCGAACAACAATCCGAACCTCCACATTCCTCATCCAGCGAGTCTATCTCCAGTTCATAATCATCTGGTCACACAGCAGAAGTGTGCTGGGAGATACCCTGGGATCTAAGCTGGTCTATCAGGAACACCAATGTCATGGTCTCCTCTCAACAAAAAAGCAACCCCTTGAAATACGTGCTCTAACTACAAAACACAACCGGCCAAACAATCCACCCCTCTCTCCCCCCCCCCCCTTCTCCCCCTCTCTCTCTTCCCCTCCTTCTCCCCCTCTCTCTCTCCCTCTTCCCCCCCTCCCCCCCCCCCCCCCCTCTCCCTTTCTCCGCAGACAGAGGATACGTGCATGAGAGTGGAGCGCAACAGAAATAACTCCTTCTCCTCCTAAAGCCCGTGCAGGATCGCTGCTCCTTACCTTGGCCGCCGCAGAGCAGCACTCCCAGTAGGAGGAGGGCTGTGAGGATCATGTTCAGCAAGGAGACGTTCCACTGTTTCACACTAGAACCACGAGCTTCTGCCTTCTGCCTCCGTCTCGAGCTCCGCTGCCGCTGCTTCTGGCGCGTTCACGCGCGCGCGCTCTAGTTGTCTCCCTCCTCCCCTCCCCTCCCTCCCTCCCTCGCTCGCTCGTTTTACTTTTTTACTCCTTCGCTGCCTGCTTCTTTACCAGCTTCCTCCAACAGGCACCCCTTAGCCCTGCAAAGGGTGACAGAGGGTGAGGGGGGAGAGAGAGGGGGAGAGAGAGGGGGAGAGAGAGGGGGAGAGAGAGGGGGGAGAGAGAAGGGGGAGAGAGGGGGGGAGAGAGGGGGGGAGAGAGGGGAGAGAGAGGGGGAGAGAGAGGGGGAGAGAGAGGGGGAGAGAGAAGGGGGAGAGAGGGGGGGAGAGAGGGGGCAGGTGTCTGCCTCGTCTAATCATCCACCAGCTGATTTCAATAAGTAGAGTAACTCTTCAGTTAAATCGGATTGTTTGGTTCTTTGTTGAAGTGAAAACCTGCCCTCTCTTGCCTCACCTGCTTATTTTTCTACCTCTGGTCTAGCTCAACTTTGTTATTTATTTATTTGATACATTTCAGTGCCTATTATTCAAATAACTGCTACACAGTGGGATTTGTGCACACACACAAAAAACAGTCCTAGCATATTCTTTCCAGTGGGCGACGTAGACCCAGCTAATTAAAAGCTTTTTCTGCGTTTGAAATTCCATTCATGAGGGACTCAGGATTGTGACTGTGGCATTCCTTCAGCCATCAGCAAGGCTAAAGCTTTTGTCTGTTGGAACACGTGCATCCTTAGCGTGTTTGACCTTCATGAACCAGGCTTTCTGACAGTGAACCCCTCCGTGTTGATCATTGACCTTGTCAAATGTAAAGGTTCAGTGTTTATGTGTTCTTCCCAGTATGGAACAAGGTAGAACCACAACCTGTGTCTCTGTCTGTCTGTTGTACAGTGAGAGCAGGTTGTATTTCAAAGTGCCCACGCTAGGTTATGGCTACGCTAAGTTGTGGTAACGCTAGGTTATGGCACTCTCTCTTTCAAAATGATCACATCAGTCACTGCCAGCCCCCTTATGTCACTGAAACCTCCATAGCATAGTCATGGATACGTATGTCTTTATTTAAGTAAGACGTTGTCTCTCTGTATACATGGCTCATTCTCAGAATCATTAATCATAAAGTGGTGTTAAACTATCATTAGTCCATCCTACAGAGCTAAGCTACCAGACATCAACGTTACTCTGTCTCCTGTGAGCAAACTGAGCAGACGAAACTGGAGGGAAGATGTTGGTCTCTCAGTCCTGTTTACCCAGACTAAGACAAGATTTACATGTAGTTTCGGTTCCCAGAATGTGTTTTCTGCTGTTCCGTGTTTTCAGCAGCCAAAAAGGTCATGCTGGGCCTGTTTGTCTGTGTGGGTTGGCTTCAGCGTAGACGAGGGTAGAAGTGAGGCACCGAACAACATCTTCGACTGATCGACAACACTCCTACCCATTCACCCTCTCACAGGGAAGTGAGCTGATCCAGATGCAGCGCCGGCGCTGATCGGGATTAAATGGGTTTAGCGGGGCACCTGATCCAGGATCAGCTTTCTGCCATGTGTGAATACTGGCCTCAGATCTTCCGCCTCTCACCAGTCTCTCTCCTCCATCCAGGCTCCGTCGCTCAAGAAGCGCTGTTCCCCTGGCAACCACTTTGTAAGTGTCTGTAATCAATATTAAGGGTTGGTGGTGGAGAAGGAGGAGAGGGTGATGAGAGAGGGGGTTGGAGGGGGGGGGGGGGGCGTTATTCTTTGGCTTTCTTTGTGCTTTACTGTTACTGGAGTTAGCCACCCAGAGGAAGCCTCCATCCCTGTTGGTGGAATTACACCAGAAAGCCAGGATGACTGTAATGTTCAGCTGTTCTGGGGAGATTAAAGGCATCATCCAGCTGGGCTCTCCTCCTCTCCACTTCTTCCTGGGGGATTTCTTGCTGGCTTCCTCTCTGTGGCGTTCCTCCTCTCTCTCCTCCTTTCTCTCCTCCTTTCTCTCCTCCTCTCTCTCCTCCTCTCTCTCCTCCTCTCTCTCCTCCTCTCTCTCCTCCCCTCTCTCCTTCTCTCTCTCTCCTCCTCTCTCCTCCTCTCTCTCCTCCTCTCTCTCCTCCTCTCTCCTCCTCTCTCTCCTCCTCTCTCTCTCCTTCTCTCTCCTCCTCTCTCCTCCTCTCTCTCCTCCTCTCTCTCCTCCTCTCTCCTCCTCTCTCTCCTCCTCTCTCCTCCTCTCTCTCCTCTCTCTGTCTCTTTGTGCCAGTTCAGGTGTGGGTGTGTGTGAGAGTCAGTCTCCAGCCTTTGTCTCTGCTCACAGAACATCCTCGCTGTGTGGAGAGAAACAGAGATGTGTTCTTGCAGTGTGGAAGCAGCTACGTGCGTTTGGGAATAAAAGCTCATTCTTTCCTCACCGCTACAAAACTGCACTCAGCATGACAAGTCAATAAGTGACCAAATATCAACAAAGACTCGTATAACAAAGCCTGAACCACCCAGTGTCTTTATCAGGACATTTTTGTTTATTTGCAGGATGGGAGAAACGTTTCCATCTTTTCAATCGACCAGCCCTCAGTCGAGGTCAATAAGCGAGGGTGTGGAGGTGATGAGGCAGCGAGGGTGTGGAGGGTGACAAGGCAGCGAGGGTGTGGAGGTGACGAGGCAGCGAGGGTGTGGATGTGATGAGGCAGCGAGGGTGTGGAGGTGATGAGGCAGCGAGGGGTGTGGAGGTGATGAGGCAGCGAGGGTGTGGAGGTGATGAGGCAGCGAGGGTGTGGAGGTGACGAGGCAGCGAGGGTGTGGAGGTGATGAGGCAGCGAGGGTGTGGAGGTGATGAGGCAGCGAGGGTGTGGATGTGATGAGGCAGCGAGGGTTAGGAGGTGACGAGGCAGCGAGGGTGTGGAGGTGATGAGGCAGCGAGGGTGTGGAGGTGACGAGGCAGCGAGGGTGTGGAGGTGACGAGGCAGCGAGGGTGTGGATGTGATGAGGCAGCGAGGGTTAGGAGGTGACGAGGCAGCGAGGGTGTGGATGTGATGAGGCAGCGAGGGTTAGGAGGTGATGAGGCAGCGAGGGTGTGGAGGTGATGAGGCAGCGAGGGTGTGGATGTGATGAGGCAGCGAGGGTGTGGAGGTGACGAGGCAGCGAGGGTGTGGATGTGATGAGGCAGCGAGGGTTAGGAGGGTGACGAGGCAGCGAGGGTGTGGAGGTGATGAGGCAGCGAGGGTGTGGAGGTGATGAGGCAGCGAGGGTGTGGAGGTGATGAGGCAGCGAGGGTGTGGAGGTGATGAGGCAGCGAGGGTGTGGAGGTGACGAGGCAGCGAGGGTGTGGAGGTGATGAGGCAGCGAGGGTGTGGAGGTGACGAGGCAGCGAGGGTGTGGAGGTGATGAGGCAGCGAGGGGGTGTGGAGGTGATGAGGCAGCGAGGGTGTGGAGGTGATGAGGCAGCGAGGGTGTGGAGGTGATGAGGCAGATGGGTTCTCAGGGTTCACCTCCCTTCACCAGAGGGGTTTGGATGGGAACAGACCAGTCATGCACGTCAGCTGGCATGGACCAACAACAAGATGTTTATTGATTGTGACCTTGAACAGTGGACTCTGTGCCCGGAGGAAAAGGTTCCTCTGTGTGTCAAACAGCTCCCCCTGCTGGCAGGCCCCAGGCACACGCCTGAGCTGTATTCATGGGTGACTGAGAACACCTTGGTCAGAGCCACCCCCCCCCCCCCCAGAGTTTTCCTCTCACAGGGATGTCAGGCTCTCTGAAGCAGCTGTGGAGGAGAGAGCTGCTAAAGCATTCATCCACAGATAACCCCTTTCTTTCACAAGACCTTTCCCCACTGAGGCTAAAAACATCCAGCCTGTGTTTACCTCTGGGAAGACAGTCATGTCCCTGCTTCCTTTCTGGCAGAGGTGAGCCACAAGGCGAGAAGAGGATGAAAGGATGAAGATATAAGACGTTTATACATGCATTCAAGAATTACAGAAACGATAAGTGAGCAAGCACAAAATAACTGTGGTGTGTTCCCATGTTACTGGTGTGTTCCCATGTTGTTCCCATGTTGCTGGTGTGTTCCCATGTTGTTCCCATGTTGCTGGTGTGTTCCCATGTTGTTCCCATGTTGCTGCTGTGTTCCCATGTTGTTCCCATGTTGTTGGTGTGTTCCCATGTTGTTCCCATGTTGCTGCTGTGTTCCCATGTTGTTCCCATGTTCCCATATTGTTCCCATGTTGTTGGTGTGTTCCCATGTTGTTGGTGTGTTCCCATGTTGTTCCCATGTTGTTGGTGGGTTCCCATGTTGTTCCCATGTTGTTCCCATGTTGTTGGTGTGTTCCCATGTTGTTCCCATGTTGTTCCCATGTTGGTTGGTGTGTTCCCATGTTGTTGGTGTGTTCCCATGTTGTTCCCATGTTGTTGGTGTGTTCCCATGTTGTTGGTGTGTTCCCATGTTGTTGGGTGTGTTCCCATGTTGTTCCCATGTTGTTCCCATGTTGTTCAAATGTTGTTCCCATGTTGTTGGTGTGTTCCCATGTTGTTCCCATGTTGTTCCCATGTTGTTCCCATGTTGCTGGTGTGTTCCCATGTTGTTCCCCATGTTGCTGGTGTGTTCCCATGTTGTTCCCATGTTGTTCCCATGTTGTTCCCATGTTGTCCCCATGTTGCTGGTGTGTTCCCATGTTGTTCCCATGTTGTCCCCATGTTGCTGGTGTGTTCCCATGTTGTTCCCATGTTGTTCCCATGTTGCTGGTGTGTTCCCATGTTGTTCCCATGTTGTTCCCATGTTGTTCCCATGTTGTTCCCATGTTGCTGGTGTGTTCCCATGTTGTTCCCATGTTGTCCCCATGTTGTTCCCATGTTGTTCCCATGTTGTTCCCATGTTGTTGGTGTGTTCCCATATTGTTCCCATGTTTTTCCCATGTTGTGCTCCATCAGATGACATGAGGATGGGAAGCTTATTTAACTTGGGTGCAGGAATATCACATGATTAATGAAACACTATTAAAGCAGCCTTAACTTAAAAGAAGAAAACTAATTAAGATGCTCTTAAGGCTCTGGTAGTCGCTCTTATTACAGATCGCTTCTCTCCTGTGCCAAATCTCATCTGTGTCGTTCCATCTTGGCCAAGAAATCCTTCAGATTGGAGACAGTTTAGTTCCCTAACAGTTTCCAATCTGCAGTGTTCTCTGAGAGTGTGTTGTGATGTGGGGTATCATCAGTAATGTCTGTGTGTCTGAAGAAAGGGCATGGTGGATACAGTTATGGGATTGAATTACCACAGGGCGATGCTCTGAGTCAGCAGAATCATATGAATACAGTGGAATAACTAAAGCCTTTGCTTATGAAGCACACACCCACATACACAAGCAAACACACACACACACACACACACATCCATCCAAACACACACATACATACACACACAGCCACCCCAACATACTCACACACACACACACACAAACACCTCAGTTCAAAACACCTCAAACCAAAGTAACAACCAAATCCTTCAACATTCTAGACATTAGAAATCTACAGACCTTGACAAGCCACAGTAAGACAGGGGTTGCTTTCCTTAGGTGGAAACACCTGAACAGAGGGAAAACAAGAGCCTAGGTATGAATCAAGGCATAACATGACTCTACATTACTCTACAATACTCTACATTACTCTACATTGCTCTACATTACTCTACATTACTCTACATTACTCTACAATACTCTACATTACTCTACATTACTCTACAATACTCTACATTACTCTACATTACTCTACATTACTCTACAATACTCTACATTACTCTACATTACTCTACAACACTCTACATTGCTCTACATTACTCTACATTACTCATGAACAGCACACACACAAACACACTCATTCTCACACAGAACATCCATCTCTGCTCTCTTTCTCCAATCAGTCAGGTAGAAGATGTTCAAGGTTCATCCAGGACCTGTTCATCCAGTGTCCTGCCTCTGAGTCAGTGTCCTGCCTCTGAAGGCCCAGTGGTGGAGCTGGTCAGTGTCCTGCCTCTGAGTCAGTGTCCTGCCTCTGGAGTCTTCATACCAGACGCTCTCTTTTCGTGCGACACTCCCGGACATAATCTCCGGAGACACGGCTAGAGTCTTGGTGGTCAAAGCCCCCGTTGGCTCTCTCATTAAAGTCCATTCTCCTCTGCTCCCCACTTGAAAATTGCCTTCCCAGCACCATGCTGGGTTAGGGGCCGAGGGTCAGAAGATTATCTTCTAATCCAGTTAATCCATCCTCACATCACCACCGGATTATTTCCCCCCCACAACTCAAAAAGCCACCGTCTCACTTAGAAAGAGAGAAGGGTTGAGGAAGGGCAGTTAAATGAGACGTCATTACAGATCTTGGAATGCTTTAGTGTGTGTGTGGTGTGTGTGGTGTGTGTGGTGTGTGTGGTGTGTGTGGTGTGTGTGGTGTGTGTATGTGTTTGTGGTGTTTCTGTGTGTATGTGGTGTGTGTGTGTTTTGAAGGTTAAGACTCAGGCGGTCTGTAGCAGGGGGTTGGTGACCTTCACAGACGGTGATGACAGAGACATCTTGACCCGTGTCTTCTGATCTTCCTCTGAGTGGCTTCCTCTTCCTCTTCCTCCCTTTTTTGATCAACACACACATCTCTGGACTCGAGTGTGTGCCAGCTGCACCTTGATGCACGAACTGTTCATCTGTGTTCATGGATTGGAGGTTTGTTGCGTGTACGAACTGTGTGTGTGTGGTGTGTGTGTGTGTGTGTGTTGGCTCCCGCTACATTAGCCTCTCTATTAGCCTTGTCAGAGAGCTGAGTCAGAGGTCAGTCACATCTTAATAGAGGACTCTATGTTGATAATCCATCTATTAGCGGATGCGTCAGATTACACCCATATCTCTGAGGGTTTTAGGATCACAGGTCAAAGGTGAACAGAGGCAGCATTTGGACTTCCACAGTTTCTCACAGGAAAGGTTTGGAATGGTTCATTATGCACTCAAATCCTCTCTCCACATGAATGAAGACGTATCTACTGTGTACACATGCAGACGTCATTGCGATGAATGAGATGTATTCAAAGTCGCAGAACGCTTAGTGGTGAGCACAAAACACAAAGGCTTTCCAGAATACAGAGAGGTGATTGTAGAGTATTGATCATTATAGCTCTGCTTTCACAATAGATTTAGTAGTTTATAAACTATCTGAGCTACTGTCAGTATGCTTTAGTATATTAAGACATTTCTACTCAACAACATCTCAATAGGCTGCAGTCTGAAAGACGAAAATCTGTTCCATTTGCAGAGAAATACCCACCGTTTAGGTGTCTGTGGTGGTGACAGTTCATTGGCTGACACTTGGCAGGTTAGAAGAGGGGGGTGGGGCGTGGGGGTGACCTGGGGCGATGTGATGAAATCGACCTCAATTAAAGGTTGGGTATGGGATGACATCCTGCTGAATAGATCATCCCTTCAATCTCCGTGACCTTCAGTGTGTCTGGAGTCTAGTTTCAGGTGCCCTTTGACTCTCTCCTTCACGCTTCCTCCTGTGGCTCTTTATCTTCCTGTTGGAAAAGATAATACCACTTTTCCTTCCTCAATTCTCATGTTGTAAATAAAACAGGATTTTTCTCTCATATCAGGGCTTTGGAGATAGCAGCGATTTAGGGGATTGCCGTGTTGTGTGTGTGTGTGTGGTGTGTACGCCTGTGTTGAGGCTTGGGTTTGAGAGTGTAAAAGATAGAGGGGGAGAGTTATAGGAGGCGCAGTGTTTCAGATCCTGAACAGTCTGTTCTGATCCTTCCTGCAAAGCAGCAGGCATCTTATATAAATGTACTTCTGACAATGACACAAACAGTGACACTCACTCGTCACAGAGACATATACAGTATGATACATATTCCATATTATTGTGGTATATATAACCACAGTATTATATGGAGTCATGTGAGGCAGTCGGGTTTACAGTGTGGGGGGTTAGTAATCAGAAGGTTCCTGGTTCGAAATTCATTGGCTGTGTCAACATGATGTTGTGTCCTTGGGCAAGGCACTTCACCCTACTTCCCTCAGGGGGGAATATCCCCTGTACTTACTGTAAGTTGCTCTGGATAAGAGCGTCTGCTAAATGACTACATGTGATATAACGTTGATTCAGGGCAGTCATCAAGCTTTGACCCCCTGTTTGTTTCCAGTAAGGTGGCTGGAGGAACAGGCACCAGAACAGAGATGCTCTTTGCTTTCCTGACACTCTCTGCCCTCCCCTTCGTCAAACAGGACTGGAACAGGATGGGGATGAAATACTGTAGCGCTGGGCCTGCCCCCTCCTTAACCCCCTCTCACAGCCATCCCATCTCAGTCTCCTGTCTCTGCACTGGCCGATGGATCTCCATGATTGAATTCCCTGAGTCCCTGTCTGATCCGGAGGTGTTAGCTCCCTTGCTAGCAGAGAGGCAGGCTGGATCCCTCCAGCTCCAGCACACAGCAGTAGAGGGTTGGATGTTCTGTGTGTTACAGCCCAGCGTTAGCATCCACAGCTGAATCTTCACAGTACCTGTATGTTAGTGGTGACGGAAGGGTTGCCATGGCGTCTCCAGCTACAGGGTGTCCGAGTGGTCTCTCTGGTATCTCTCTGGTATCTCTCTGATGTCTCTGGTATCTCTCTGTATTCTCTCTGATGTCTCTGGTGTCTCTGGTGTCTCTCTGGTGTCTCTCTGGTGTCTCTGGTGTCTCTGGTGTCTCTGGTGTCTCTGGTGTCTCTGGTGTCTCTGGTGTCTCTCTGGTGTCTCTGGTGTCTCTGATGTCTCTGGTGTCTCTGGTGTCTCTGGTGTCCTCTCTGGTGTCTCTCTGGTGTCTCTGGTGTCTCTCTGATGTCTCTGGTGTCTCTGGTGTCTCTCTGGTATCTCTCTGGTGTCTCTGGTGTCTCTGGTGTCTCTGGTGTCTCTGGTGTCTCTCTGGTGTCTCTGGTGTCTCTCTGATGTCTCTGGTGGTCTCTGGTGTCTCTGGTGTCTCTGGTGTCTCTGGTGTCTCTCTGGTATCTCTCTGGTGTCTCTGGTGTCTCTGGTGTCTCTCTGATGTCTCTGGTGTCTCTGGTGTCTCTCTGGTGTCTCTGGTGTCTCTCTGGTGTCTCTGGTGTCTCTCTGGTGTCTCTGGTGTCTCTGGTCTCTCTGGTATCTCTCTGGTGTCTCTGGTGTCTCTGGTGTCTCTGGTGTCTCTCTGGTGTCTCTCTGGTATCTCTCTGGTGTCTCTGGTGTCTCTCTGGTATCTCTCTGATGTCTCTGGTGTCTCTCTGGTATCTCTCTGATGTCTCTGGTCTCTCTGGTGTCTCTGGTGTCTCTGGTGTCTCTGGTGTCTCTCTGGTGTCTCTGGTCTCTCTGTGTCTCTGGTGTCTCTGGTGTCTCTGGTGTCTCTCTGGTGTCTCTGGTGTCCTCTGGTGTCTCTCTCTCTGGTGTCTCTGGTGTCTCTGGTGTCTCTGGTGTCCTCTGGTGTCTCTGTGTCTCTGGTGTCTCTGGTGTCTCTCTCTCTGGTGTCTCTGGTGTCTCTCTGGTCTCTCTGGTGTCTCTGGTGTCTCTCTCTCTGGTGTATCTCTGGTGTATCTCTGGTGTCCTTGCCTCTGTGTTACTAGAATGGTTTTGTTCTCCCAGCTGGTACAGCAGTGCTGGGGTGCAGGTACAGAAGCCAGGCTGGCCCTCTCCTCGTACCTGGGATCACCTTATCTCATGTGAGGTGTCTCCTGGTGGCTCTGCCCTCTCTCTCTCTCCCCTCTCTCTTTCTCTCTCTCTCTCCCTCTCTCTCTCTCTCTCCCTCTCTCTCTCTCTCTCTCTCTCTCTCTCTCTCTCCCTCTCTCTGCCTCTCTCTCTCTCTCTCTCTCTCTCTCTCCCTCCTCTCTGCCTCTCTCTCTCTCTCTCTCCCTCTCTCTCTCTCTCTCTCTCTCTCTCTCCCTCTCTCTCTCTCTCTCTCCCTCTCTCTCTCTCTCTCTTTCTCTCTCTCTCTCTCTCTCTCTGTCTCTCTCTCTCACTCTCTCTCTGTCTCTCTCACATCCTCTCTCTCTCTCTCTCTCTCTCTCTCTCTCTCTCTCTCACATCCTCTCTCTCTTTCTATCTCTCTCTCTGTCTCTCACATCCTCTCTCTCTCTCTCTCTGTCTCTCTCACATCAGCTCTCTCTCTCTCTCTCTCTCTCTCTCTCTCTCTGTCTCTCTCACATCCTCTCTCTCTCTCTCTCTCTCTCTTCACTCTCTCTCTGTCTCTCTAACATCCTCTCTCTCGTGGCTCTCTCTCCATCTCTGTATTTTCTTTTTTGCTGACCCTCTGAACCAGACAGCCCACTCCCTGACAAGCAAGGCCTGCCTATCATTTATCCAACACTAAAACACTTGTTATGCAAACCGCTTATTAAAGCGGCGAAGGGGAGGATCGATAAACCATTCTTTATGACCACTGCTTAAGAAAATCTGTCCAGAGAAAGACAATGAGCTGGCTGGCTGTGATTTATGATCTTCCGGGGTCAAAATTAATTTACTGATGTGGACGATAGAAACACCAAGCCGATAAAAGGACAGCAGCAGAGTTTATGAATCAGCTTGTGTGGCTTTCTGGAAGCATAAATATTAAACAGATCATAAAAAGCTTAAAGAGGATACATGAATTATAATGATTATTGGCGCAGGGAGGAAAAGCGAGATGCAGAGGAACAAGAGAAAAGGGCAAAGCTTGACCTGACCTCTCAACTCACTGGTCATTTGACCTCTGAACTCACCGGTTATTTGACCTCTGAACTCACTGTTATTTGCAGTTTCCACTCCAGAATAATCATCTTTCCAGGTGTTATTTGAAAAACAAAGAAGCACTGGTAATATTCCATAATGATGACTCATGGTGTTTGAAAACATTCTGAATCAAACCAGTCTACCTCATAATGTCCTTTCATCTGTGGTCTAGCAGGGCTACAAGGTAGCATGTCGTCCCTTATTTCATGAAATGTGCAGCGGAATTGCTCGGTTGGAGATGTAATTGGTTTATTATAAACCCCAATTTCTGAATGTGTTGCAAACTTTTGAAATGATGCTTTGTTGAAAACAAATTTAGTTGCCAGCTCCAAGTCAGTGTATTCCCTGTGAATTGTAATAAGAAAAGCTTTTGTGTTTAAAAAAAAAAAAAGCTGTAATGAATCAACACAGTGCTATTTATGGGACTTTTTACAATCAATACCTATTAAGCATGCATCACATGATTACTGAGTCTAGTTGGAATGAGACCATGATTAGGGCAATATAAATACCCTTGGTGTTTTACGATCAACATATGAAATTCATTTTTATAGTTCAATATGTAGATTAAAGGTTCCTGGTCTCTTTTGCTAAGGAGGAGAGTGGGTGTTGGGGGGGAGGGGGGGGGGGGGGGGGGGGGGGGGGAGGGCGTTTATGATGTGTCTTATAATAAGTATCATAGAAGGGTGAGGGATGAGTCCTGCTTTTAGTGCTTTTGTTCACTGGGTGGTCTCTCTAAATGACATTAAGGCGGCTGGAAGCTTCTATGACAACACAGACAGGAGCTGTTAAAAGGCTTTCACTGGCTCAGCAAGACAGAAAGAGTTTTAAACTGAAACAGCCAGACCTGGTAATTAGTCTGTCCAGAGTTTGGTCATGTGACACAGACGATGGTGTGTGCCTGCTTACGTTGTCCTGACGGATGGTAGAAAGATGTGATGGTAGATCCACACCACTTCTCCTTCATCCTCTTATCCTCCCTCGCTCTCGCGTGCTCTCTGTCTTCCTCTGCCTTGCTGCCCTTCTCTCTCTCTGTCTCTCTGTCTCTCTCTCTCTCTCTCTCCTCTCTCTCTCTCTCTCTTCCTCACTGTCTCTCTTCGTCTCTCTTCTTATATTTTCCTATCTCTCCTTCTCACTCTCTCTCTACCTCTCTTTCTCTCTCTTCCTCTCTCTCTCTCTCTCTCTCTCTATCTCCCTCTCTCTCTCTCTCTCTCTCTCTCTCACTCTCTCTCTCTCTCTCCTTCTCACTCTCTTCCCCTCTCTCTCTATCCCCCTCTCTCTCTCTCTCACTCTCTCTCTCTCTCTCCTTCTCACTCTCTCCCTCTCTCTCTCTCTTCCTCACTCTCTCCCTCTCTCTCTCTCTCTTCCTCACTCTCTCCTCTCTCTCTCTCTTCCTCTCTCCCTGTCAATTTTTCTCTCTTTCGTACTGCATTTTTTACTGTCACACTCACACCTACAAACTCTCACACCCGACACACATTCACACATTCACCTGACCCTTGCATCATGTTGACAGATATTTGTCCTCCAAATCCAATTGACTTCATCTTCATACGACAAAAACACCTCCCCATGCCGTGAGGCCCTCAGCCACCCCCCCCCCCCCCAGCTCCCCAGGCCCCAGGAATGGTGTTCAGAACATCCTCATTACTCTGCTGAACAGCACAAGTGGGTTCAACTGAGGGGGGAGGTTAGTTGCTTTTCCTGGAAGCGGGGCCACAGGTTGTTAAAACAGAAAACAGTCTGCCCGACCAACATTTATATGCGAAATAAATGATAGAAATGCTCCTCATAGACGACTAAATCCAGTGACTGGCGGAAAAACAGGACAGAATTGAAATGCCTGGCAGAGGCAGAGCGGTGTAGATTGGCCGGCATGATAAGGGCTGGTCTTTTGTAGCCATGTCAACAGGCGTCCTCTGCTCATCAGCCTGCTGTTAGACCTTCACTGCCTTGTGTCTGAGGAAAATCACTCTGAAGAAGGGAGACGTCCTTTTCTGATCTCACTTCTCTCTCCTTGACCACACAAAATGGCATCGCACAGACACAGCTGTCTAACACGCACCAGCACTGATGCAGCAGGTGAGGACATGGTGAGGACATGGTGAGGAGGTGAGGAGGTGAGGACATGGTGAGGAGGTGAGGACACATTCCCAGGTGAGGAGGTGAGGAGGTGAGGACATGTGCCCAGGTGAGGAGGTGAGGACATGTTCCCAGGTGAGGAGGTGAGGACATGTTCCCAGGTGAGGAGGTGAGGAGGTGAGGACACGTTCCAGGTGAGGAGGTGAGGACACGTTCCCAGGTGAGGAGGTGAGGACATGTGCCCAGGTGAGGAGGTGAGGACATGTTCCCAGGTGAGGAGGTGAGGAGGTGAGGACACGTTCCCAGGTGAGGAGGTGAGGAGGTGAGGACACGTTCCCAGGTGAGGAGTTCAGCTTGATTGGTAGAATCAACATTTATACTTCAGATGACAGAATCATCAAATAAACCGCACAAAAAAGTAGGGAAGGGGAAATCTGTTCTGAAAGTCTTCATCAAACCAGTAAGAGAAACAGACTTCTGACTACATCATTTTCTGAAGAAAGAAGAAACTAATTATCGGTGCCAACATTGATCTGAATACTTGTGTTCCAAAGTGCTCTTTAACTTTGAACAGGTCTCAAGAAGCTGCAATCTGGGAACTTTCACATCAAATTATAAATAGAACTGCCAGCAGCAATGTCAGATACATTCTCCAAGTTGCACAATGGTGTAAGATTAACATATTGGAGTGTTAAACTAAACTGACAACAATGGAACGATAAGGCAGGTCCTCCATCCTGAATATATCCATGTCTATACTGTGGATATCTGTCACAGCATGTGGATTTTCATCCACTATCCTTTCCATTCCAGATCCTCTATCTGAGGCACATGTCAGTACACTGCATGGGAGTGCACAGCTGAGAAAGGCTGGATGCAGGCAGGATCATGTCAGCTGTGTAGCGTGTTGTGGAGCGTGTAGCGTGTTGTGGAGCGTGTAGCGTGTTGTGGAGCGTGTTGTGTAGTGTGTTGTGGAGCGTGTAGCATGTTGTGGAGCGTGTTGTGTAGTGTGTTGTGGAGCATGTAGCGTGTTGTGGAGCGTGTTGTGTAGTGTGTTGTGGAGCGTGTAGCATGTTGTGGAGCGTGTTGTGTAGCGTGTTGTGTAGCGTGTTGTGTAGCGTGTTGTGTAGCGTGTTGTGTAGCGTGTTGTGTACCGTGTTGTGTACCGTGTTGTGTAGCGTGTTGTGTAGCGTGTTGTGTAGCGTGTTGTGTAGCGTGTTGTGTAGCGTGTTGTGTAGCGTGTTGTGTAGCGTGTTGTGTAGCGTGTTGTGTAGCGTGTTGTGTAGCGTGTTGTGTAGCGTGTTGTGCAGCGTTTCCCTCAGAGGGAAACAGCAGCTTCAGTGAACAGAGACAGACAGCTACAGGTAGATAAGTGTAGCTGTCTTGCTTCACAGTCACTTACAGTGTCACTAAACACACCATCAGAGTTACTGTGATAAATACAGACTACAAATGAATTACTGCTGTGTTTGACAACCAGAAGAGCGATCTACAATAGGACATTGTTCTGGTAAGACTTGGAGCTGGTAGATGCTCATTTTGAATACATGGCATCTGTCTGGCAGACTGGCATCTGTCCTCTGCGTATAGCATCAAATGAGCAGACAGCTTGTCCAGTTATAACAGTTCTGGAGAAGGTTAGACCATGACACCTCATTCATTCCTTTCTAATAACGTTGAGAAGGAAAGTTCTGATTGAGGAGCTGAAGGTTGTTCTAGCTGTGGCCATTTAAACTGAACTGTTTTGATCCTCACTGAAAATCTTCCTTCTAACGTAGGAAAGAAAATAAGGTGAATGTTATTTTCTTTCTTTCCCCAGAACTGTTTATATCAACAGGATAGCCAGAGTCTAAAAGGCTGACATGTTGTCCAGATATGCAGTCTGACAGAAATGCTATGATCCACAGCAGATGTCTTGTTAGGACAAACTACATGATCTGTCCTCCATGTCTTTGAGAATGGGATCTATAGGCCTCTAACTGAGGCACATTAGCACCATGCACATGTATTCAGATCTGTTCATTACTGCTTATGGGATTTCTTTCATTCGCGCTTCTCAATTTACCAGCATTGGTTCTTTGACCCCTTTGGTGTGAGTTACTGTCATCTTAAATTAATGACGAATAAAACATTCTAAAAAAATTCTTTTCAAGACCCTTTTTTAGGCTGTTTGCCACATTTAGATGAAATCCCTGGATTCTCCAGGGACATTGTTGTCGGGGGATCGACTATTTGAAGGGCATCTCATAATCTCCCTTCTTATCCATCCCTGTTCTTTCCTAACCTCTTTGTCATTGTGGAAGAAACATTCTGTCCTGACACGTTCATATTGAACAAGGATGACAACAAAGAAGAAAGAATAATGAAATGGAAATGTCTTATTGGTTACTGGACAAAAGTGTCTTCAAGTCGGTAACGTGTCGACAAGATGTGACCTTCTTCAGGTCAGCTGACGAGCTTCTCCTTATGCTCTGTGACCTCTGACCCTCTGGTCATTACTGAGGTACATTTCTATCACTAGACTAAACATTCCTCTCCTGTCCACTCCTGGGGCCCGTTCTTCGTACGGTCGCTTAATACATCCGAGATCAAATGACACATCCAAGATGATTTCATCGTGCGACTCATGATCCGGCTAACTGGGTTCTTCGAACAAACCTGTTGTGTATGATTAGTATCACTGGATACGATCATGTGTTGGCTTAAAAGGGGATATGTATCGATAGTAGAAACATTGATCAGCAACGCTGCTATTGGCAGTTCAGCATGGCCAAAGAACGTGCCCACTTTTTCTCCCAATAAGAACAAGATCTTTTAATGGAGGTTATGCCGAATTTGAGTCGTTATTTAAAACGACAGGAACACCTCAAAGTCTGCAAATGCCAGGAGAGTGGGCTGGCAAAAAGTAGCAGACAAATTAAAGTAAAAGTGAAATACAAGAATATTCTACAAAATTTAATTCATACTGTCTTTTTTTTTTTAAAGCCACTTTTTTAAAAGCCACTTATTTTTCCTCCCTTTTAAAAACCACTGTTAAATGATGTGTTTGTCTATTTATAACAGCCACAAAGAAAAAGGCTGAAAAAACCGTATCTCTCAACAATTACACTTTATCCCGCAATACCCGATTAATTTGAAAAGCTCTGCAAATTATTCTCCACCTTCCGCAAGAGGTTGCTTGCATATGGCTGCGACATACTTCCTATCTCCTCCGCTTATAAAGCCTCAATCTAATCTTGTTTACATGAAGTAAACCTGCTCCCCGAGCAGGTTTGAATTTACGGACCTGTTTGCTATGACGACAAGTCTATGATGAGCTTCGAAGAACCAAACGATCCAAGATCATGCCAAATCGTCAACAATCAAATCCAGCTAACTGAGTTAGCGACGTACGAAGAACGGGCCCCTGGCCATGCAGACTGCATGAACACACGCAGTGTCAGAGATCTTCTGCCAGATGTCAGGCTGTAATTGGCCAGCTAGCCGGCAGACCTGCCCGAGGGGCCAATAAGAAGATGGGTGTAAAAAAAAGCCAACCTCAGAGTGATCACCTGACCTGATCACCTGACCTGATCACCTGACCTGATCACCTGACCTGCTGTTCCTGCTGTATTGGTCCTCTGGCTTGTGTTAGAATCCCTCTGTAATAGAAGCACAGAGACAAACCAATCAATAAACAATCTAAAGCGACGTGAACACAGTGCGGTTAAACCTTTCCAACGTGACCACAGATGGATGTAACTCACATCAACAGAGACGGGTTCAACCTGACTCACAACTCAGACACACACACACCTCCAGTCACACACACACCTCCAGTCACACACACACCTCCAGTCACACACACACCTCCAGACACACACACTCACACACAGGCTACAGTAAATGTGATTCCCACTTCTGAGAGTGGAGGAAGAGGAGAGTTCCCCTGCGGTCTGGGACTGAGTCTTGTCTAGCAACTCTCTCTCTGCCCACGGTGGAGAAACAGAGACCCAAATGACTGCAGTGGCCAGACGCTCGTATTTTACTTCTCATTAGCAGTAAAGGAGCCCAGGGTAATGACTCTGTCAGACTGTCCAGCCTCTGGATGATCTGGACACTGCCGAGCTCAAAAGGATGACGTGTGTGCTTCACTGCCCTGAAAACTCCAGGCATGAGCCCTGGCTGGGGAAATACCACAACCTGTGGATGGGGGGGGGGGGGGTATTTATATGTGTGTGTGCTATTGTGCTATTACCTTTTACACAGTCTGTTGTGTGCGTCCTGCTGTGTAGCCTCGAAGGAAACAGCTCTTCAAAAAGTTGGACTGTGCTGATGCACAAACTGCCTTTTACATCGACCAATTAGCTTGACACAGCTGCCTGGGAAACGAGCCCAGCTTGAGGGTTAGACCATCATGCTCTGGGGGAACAACAGCACACTATTGTTTTGATATGTGTGTCTGGCGTGCGGACACACCCACACACAACAAACCAAATGTTTTGGTGTAACAAACGATGTTAGGAAACCAGAGATCAATAAAGAGTGAGAGATGGAGAGGATGGAGAGGATTGGTAAATGGGAGAAATAGATGAACAGTTTGGATGGCAGATTGTCTGCTTCCTTGATAATCACTTCTTTCTTTCCCCTAGTTGCCTTTTTTGTGTGGAATCAATCCTCTGACAGCTAAATAGTGTGTGTTTGTTCCACACAACTTAATTATACACATCTCAAAAAAGTGCTGCCTGCTAACAGGAAGAAACAGATGATCCATGTTCACATCCACACTCCTGTTACTGGAGCCAAAATGGCAGCATGCGCCTCCTCTCCTCCCTGTGCAGGCTGGTCAGGGCAGGCTGGGTCAGGGCAGGCTGGGGTCAGGGCAGGCTGGGTCAGTCAGGCTGGGTCAGTGCAGGCTGGGTCAGTGCAGGCTGGGTCAGTGCAGGGCTGGGTCAGTGCAGGCTGGGTCAGGGCAGGCTGGGTCAGTGCAGGCTGGGTCAGTGCAGGCTGGGTCAGTGCAGCTGGGTCAGTGCAGGCTGGGTCAGTGCAGGCTGGGTCCAGGGCAGGGCTGGGTCAGTGCAGGCTGGGTCAGGGCAGGCTGGGTCAGTGCAGGCTGGGTCAGGGCAGGCTGGGTCGGGCAGGCTGGGTCAGTGCAGGCTGGGTCAGTGCAGGCTGGGTCAGTGCAGGCTGGGTCAGTGCAGCTGGGTCAGGGCAGGCTGGGTCAGTGCAGGCTGGTCAGTGCAGGCTGGGTCAGTGCAGGCTGGGTCAGGCAGGCTGGGTCAGTGCAGGCTGGGTCAGTGCAGGCTGGGTCAGTGCAGGCTGGGTCAGTGCAGGCTGGGTCAGGGCAGGCTGGGTCAGTGCAGGCTGGGTCAGTGCAGGCTGGGTCAGTGCAGGCTGGGTCAGTGCAGGCTGGGTCAGTGCAGGCTGGGTCAGTGCAGGCTGGGTCAGGGCAGGCTGGGTCAGTGCAGGCTGGGTCAGGGCAGGCTGGGTCAGTGCAGGCTGGGTCAGTGCAGGCTGGGTCAGTGCAGGCTGGGTCAGTGCAGCTGGGTCAGTGCAGGCTGGGTCAGTGCAGGCTGGGTCAGGGCAGGCTGGGTCAGTGCAGGCTGGGTCAGTGCAGGCTGGGTCAGTGCAGGCTGGGTCAGTGCAGGCTGGGTCAGGGCAGGCTGGGTCAGTGCAGGCTGGGTCAGTGCAGGCTGGGTCAGTGCAGGCTGGGTCAGTGCAGGCTGGGTCAGTGCAGGCTGGGTCAGTGCAGGCTGGGTCAGTGCAGGCTGGGTCAGTGCAGGCTGGGTCAGTGCAGGCTGGGTCAGTGCAGGCTGGGTCAGTGCAGGCTGGGTCAGTGCAGGCTGGGTCAGTGCAGGCTGGGTCAGTGCAGGCTGGGTCAGTGCAGGCTGGGTCAGTGCAGGCTGGGTCAGTGCAGGCTGGGTCAGTCCTCCTGTATGTTGACCTCATCACCCCGCCTGGCTGGAGCTCTGAATGACACACCCCAGAGATACACTGATGCTGTCAGTGGCTGTCCCACATGACTTTCACCCTCCCTCACTGACTAACAGCTCTTATGCTGTTGTGATGGTTACGCTTCTGTGCTCCCTCTGATGGGAACTCAGGACAAATCTACTGATAACATGATGATGTCACATGTTAGAGAGAGTTCTACTGACAAGATGATGATGTCACATGTTAGAGAGAGTTCTACTGACAAGATGATGATGTCACATGTTAGAGAGAGTTCTACTGACAAGATGATGATGTCACATGTTAGAGAGAGTTCTACTGACAAGATGATGATGTCACATGTTAGAGAGAGTTCTACTGACAAGATGATGATGTCACATGTTAGAGAGAGTTCTAACTGACAAGATGATGATGTCACATGTTAGAGAGAGTTCTACTGACAAGATGATGATGTCACATGTTAGAGAGAGTTCTACTGATAACATGATGATGTCACCCCCCCCCCCCCACCCCCTCCTCACCAGGCTCAGATTTCTCCCCGTTTTGAAGGAGAAAGCCCAACATTGGAGCAGAGCCTGGTCTAAGCTTCCTGGGATATTAAACTGGTTTGTAAACATTTGAGAAGAATCCAAGGCTTATGTGCTTTACCAGAACCCCTTACCAGATAGGAGAGCGTCCCCCCCCCCGGCTGTAGCAGCTCTGGTTAGGAGAGGAAAGGACAGCATTCCTGGCTCAATAAGTAAAAGTGAGGCTGACCTTCAGCAGTTTTACAGTGATAGTATTAAAAAAGCTCAAGCAAGCTCTGCTTTTACAGGCAGCCCTTCTCAAGTCTTCGGCTCAGGCTGACCTGATGGATCGTACCGGGGATAAATCTTACCTTTACTCCAACTCTCAGCCACCACAGGGCACAAGTATGGATGTTCACTGTAATTTGGAAAGAGGACGTGATTCTGTACTGTGTGAGTGTGTGTGTGTGTGTGTGTGTGTGAGAGAGAGAGATTACGAAAGATAGAGTGCGGTCAATATATGTAATATAATTTATATTTAGCCTAATTCTTTGGTATAAAAAATATTGTTATCATACTATTTTGGCAATATTGAAATTGAAAATGAGAGCGAGAGAGAGCGAGAGGGAGAAAGAGAGAGAGAGAGGGAGGGAGTGAGAGAGAGAGAGAGAGAGAGAGAGGGAGGGAGGGAGGGAGAGAGAGAGAGAGAGAGAGAGAGGGAGGGAGGACGGAGAGAGAGAGAGAGAGAGAGAGGGAGGGAGAGAGAGAGAGAGAGAGAGGGAGGGAGGGAGGGAGAGAGAGAGAGAGGGAGGGAGAGAGAGAGAGAGAGAGAGAGAGAGGGAGGGAGGGAGAGAGAGAGAGAGAGAGAGAGAGGGAGGGAGGGAGAGAGAGAGAGAGAGAGAGAGGGGAGGGGAGGAGAGAGAGAGAGAGGGAGGGAGGGAGAGAGAGAGAGAGAGAGAGAGAGAGGAGAGAGAGAGAGAGAGAGAAAGAAAAAGACTTCTCTGTTCCATGTTGCGACCAAAAAACCAGAATGCAGTTCCATGGTTGAAAGTGTCTCCTCAGACATGTTAATGATAGTAACAGCAGAATCCTGAGGGCAGGTGTGTGCGTCTGCAGAGAGCTCAGTGTGTCCAGTCCAGCCCTGTCTGTCTGTGTGGGGTGAGCTGGAGGACAGAGGGTTTGCAGCTCTGTTCCCAACGCCCTCGGTCTCACTTTCATAGAGACGGCCTTGTCAGTCCAGGCTATAAGCCCTGGTGCGTCATGACAGCTTAATAATTCCAGCCTCAAGCAGAAGGCAGGTTGCTGGCTGTGACGATGTGTGGAGCTCTAGTAGGATGTTCCACTGGCATCGCAGAGCTTCAGCTTTCTGACAGCGATATGACGTCGCACCCAAGATGACATCTTGGAAGCCTCATAGATGAAGAAGTCACCGGCCACGGTTGACCTTTAACCCGGGAGGGTTGGACTACACGAGCCCACGTCTTGAAACATTGAAACCTCTGAAATGTAATTTAGTCACAATGCCACCGGTTAATTGAGAGCTGCTGTGAGAGGGGAAGACGAGGTAAGGTTGGACAAGGTGGTGCGACGTTAAAATGTATGAAATATGGAGATGTGGTGCACCCACTCTATAAATGATGCATGGTGGTATCTCCCTGAAGTCTTCTATTGTAGCTCTTCTAATTGCTCTGAGTCTTGTGGGTGAATGGGAGAGAGATGGAGGCTACAGGACCAGTGGAAAGCATAACGACCATCTGCTGTCAAGGTCACTCACCATGATGCAAACCTCATCCATCAACACAGAGATGCTGTTCACACACCGACAACTATCAAGTTGTTAGTCCTGCTGTCGAGGTTCAGTCATCTGATCATTGTTGCAATGGGCAAAATAGGTTTCAGTGTGAGGAGAGTTAGGGCTTCATTACAGTGTGTGGAGAGAGTTAGGGCTTCAGTACAGTGTGAGGAGAGTTAGGGCTTCAGTACAGTGTGAGGAGAGTTAGGGCTTCAGTACAGTGTGTGGAGAGTTAGGGCTTCAGTACAGTGTGTGGAGAGTTAGGGCTTCAGTACAGTGTGAGGAGAGTTAGGGCTTCAGTACAGTGTGAGGAGAGTTAGGGCTTCAGTACAGTGTGTGGAGAGTTAGGGCTTCAGTACAGTGTGAGGAGAGTTAGGGCTTCAGTACAGTGTGTGGAGAGTTAGGGCTTCAGTACAGTGTGTGGAGAGTTAGGGCTTCAGTACAGTGTGTGGAGAGTTAGGGCTTCAGTACAGTGTGTGGAGAGTTAGGGCTTCAGTACAGTGTGTGGAGAGTTAGGGCTTCAGTACAGTGTGAGGAGAGTTAGGGCTTCAGTACAGTGTGTGGAGAGTTAGGGCTTCAGTACAGTGTGTGGAGAGTTAGGGCTTCAGTACAGTGTGTGGAGAGTTAGGGCTTCAGTACAGTGTGTGGAGAGTTAGGGCTTCAGTACAGTGTGTGGAGAGTTAGGGCTTCAGTACAGTGTGTGGAGAGTTAGGGCTTCAGTACAGTGTGTGGAGAGATAGGGCTTCAGTACAGTGTGTGGAGAGTTAGGGCTTCAGTACAGTGTGTGGAGAGTTAGGGCTTCAGTACAGTGTGTGGAGAGTTAGGGCTTCAGTACAGTGTGTGGAGAGTTAGGGCTTCAGTACAGTGTGTGGAGAGATAGGGCTTCAGTACAGTGTGTGGAGAGTTAGGGCATGTTGACTGATGCTGAGTCCTTTCCTCACCTCATTAAACTGGCCATGGTTTTAGAGCTGATGTGCGGCTCTAACTGTTAGGGAAGAAACATACTGTATATATTTGAAAGAAGATTGTTTCTATTCATGTAAATACGTTTGTCAGGTGCTGCTTTTACACCAACGATGCAATTTCGTCACGGCGATTAGGCAACAAAGTGTTTGTATTTTGCTGAGAGAGAGAAAGAGGAGAGAGCAAGAGGAAGGAGAGAGGACAGAGGGAGAGAGAGAAGAGAGATAAGAGACAGAGTGAAAAAAGAGGACAGAGGGACAGAGGAGCAAGAGAAGAGAGAGAGAAAGAGAGAGAGAGAGAGAGAGAGAGAGAGAGAGAGAGAGAGAGAGAGAGAGAGGGAGAGAGAGAGAGAGAGAGAGAGAGAGAGAGAGAGAGAGAGAGAGAGAGAGAGAGAGAGAGAGAGGGAGAGAGAGAGAGAGAGAGAGAGAGAGAGAGAGAGAGAGAGAGAGAGAGAGAGAGAGAGAGAGAGAGAGAGAGAGAGAGAGAGAGAGAGAGAGAGAGAAAGAGAGAGAGAGAGAGAGAGAGAGAGAGAGAGAGAACGATGTTCTACGATCAGAGAAACTGTGTCTGGCTCAAATATTGTGAATTTCTTTTTTAACCAACTTGATGTCACTGAGTATAAATTCAAACCCCTCCCCCACCTTCCTCCCCCAAATCCCTCCCCCACCTTCCTCCCCCAAACCCCTCCCCCACCTTCCTCCCCCAAATCCCTCCCCCACCTTCCTCCCCCAAACCCCTCCCCCACCTTCCTCCCCCAAACCCCTCCCCCACCTTCCTCCCCCAAACCCCTCCCCCACCTTCCTCCCCCAAACCCCTCCCCCACCTTCCTCCCCCAAACCCCTCCCCCACCTTCCTCCCCCAAACCCCTCCCCCACCTTCCTCCCCCAAACCCTTCCCCCACCTTCCTCCCCCAACGTTATGTACAAAAAGAAGGAAGAGTCTTCATGGGTCTGTCAGGGCCCTCAGTGTGTCCTGATGTCATCCATTAAGCACACATTACATGAGGAGAGGAGGGTAAAAACACACTGTCCACATCTGTCTGCAGAGAACTAGAACTTGTTGCTAAGCAACACTGCAAGGTACAGTTTTAGAAGAAACAATATAAAATACCCGAACAATGAGGAAGGAATGTGTTCATTCTAGATCGTCTAAAGTTTGCTGCTCTGTTCTTCGTTATTTGACCGACGTCTTGATGGTCAGCGATGGAGAGTGTCGATTCAGCTGGAAAGTGAATTACAGTGAAAACTGTAATTATCGAACTAGAACAATTCTCTCAGGGTCTCTTTTATGTTCTGGTTAAGAGCTGCAGCAACAGCAAGTCTGCCAAAAGGACGAGAAATAATCCATCTGATAAAAAGTCTGGTTTAGTTTCTGCTTAATATCAGCATCCACCAAGCAGGAAACAACTGACATGGGGGGTCAGATGGCTCAATGGTTAAGGCGTTGGCCTCATGATCAGAAGGTTGTGGGATCGAGCCCCGGCTGTGGTTATATGATGTTGTGTCCTTGGGCGAGGCACTTAACCCATACTTGCCTCAGGGAGAATTGTCCCTGTACTTACTGTAAGTCGCTTTGGATGAAAGCGTCTAATAAATGTAAATGTAAACAAGTGATATGACGAATTTACAGAAGAGATACTGAACACAAGATGGAAGGTAAGTGAACAAACACAGGGACACACAATGGCAGACTGGCGTTTTCCCTGAAAGCATATTCAATGCATCAAGACCACTCAGCAGCATGGATCATTATGGCACCAAAGGAGCTCTGAGAAGAAAACAGGCAAACATCATTAAAGTCCCATTTTTGTTGCCTCTATTTTCTCTCCGTTTTTGCTCTTATTCTTCTGAAAGGCCGAGGCTACACTGTGTTAAGTGCTGTAATATACAAACTGCTTTGTTTGCGCTGCCGATTCAGCATCAGATCAAATGGGCTTGGTTACCCACTGCAAACATTACATTTTACATTTATCAGTCGCTCTTATCCACAGCGACTTACAGCAAGTACAGGGACATTCCCCCCTGAGGGAAGTAGGGTGAAGTGCCTTGCCTACGGACCCAACGTCATGTTAGCTCAGCCGGGATTCAAACCGGCAATCTTTTGATGACTATCCTGATACCCTAACCGTTAGGCTAATTTAACAATAATTAAACCCCAGATGATGTTAATTCTTCATGACACAGCTGGGCAGCAGAAAGGCTACTTCCTACTGTCAGCCAAAGAACCACCGGGAAGAGGAAAACCACCTGAGAGAGAAAATCATTTCTCTACACCAGAAAGGTGAAGACGACAAGATTCACCTTATCAGGCAGAATACTGGAGCACACATGGTTTAATTTAACATTTGAAAGAAGACGGAACTACAAAGTTCTCACAGAGACGTCCAGAGAGGTTAACACCTCCACAAGAAGGTCTGATGAGAAGAGCTGCAGAGTGTGAGTTCACTGCAGAGTGTGAGTTCACTGCAGAGTGTGAGTTCACTGCAGAGTGTGAGTTCACTGCAGAGTGTGAGTTCACTGTGGAGTGTGAGTTCACTGCACTGGAATAACAATAATAACACTAATTTGAGTTAAAATGATTTTTTTTAAATTAAATTATTAACTCTATTTTCATGTTAAAAGTTAAACAGATGTTATATTCAACTTAGTCTCGTCAACATTTTGGTGTTTAACTGTTGAGTGTTCATTGAACACAACAGTTGAAAGCTGAAACATGTTTGCTTTCACAAAACTGCCAAGCTACAGTTTCATGGAACTGACATGATATCCAGTCCTGTATTCTAAAGATACTCTGACTGGAAAAGAACAAGCCAGCGTCTTCTAAGCTGCTGTACTGTGGATGAACACTGTTCAGAGAATCGAATCATTTCCTCTTCAGGTGAAAGCATAATTGAATTGGTCGAAAGGTAAAACAGATGGTGAACTTATTGCATGGCCATACAGCGAGATTCAGCGAGAGACAAAGCGTACACAGAAATGATGAAAATAGCAATTTAGATGAGAACGGAAATGGAAAACGTTTGAAAAGATGGATTTGACAGGAAGAGATGCAGAGACGAGGCAGCTCCATATATTAATAAAAGAAGGAAACACCTAGATTGTGTTTGGATGGGAAGTTTGTCGGTGTGGCTCCAGGCTCCAACGCTCGCTTCGGCCCCGGCCTTGATTGAAGAGGGAGGTGGAAGGACCATTGGACGATGAGAGGAACCTTTTCATTGTCCGTTAAAGCAAAGAGATTTCATTCATGACCTATCAGACTCCAGCCTGAGGCCTCAGAGAGGAACAGAGAAGGAGAGAGGAGAGGTGGAGACTGAACTGGACCCTGGTGACTGAAATATGAGTCTCCTCAAACACCAAGAAGACTGGCTGTGTTGCCTGGAACCTGGATACTGAAGGCTGCACATTGAACAGGACAGTCGTTTGGTACAAGAGTGAAGTTTTACATGGCAGTGTTAACCTTTGAGTCATGGCTTATTTTGACGGGATTCTTCCTGAGCAGTGATGAGTTCACAGAGGTGCTTCCCCAGGTGAACCTGTTGACCTGCGCTGCGTCACGGCAGCAGGTCATTACACAAGACTTCCATGAAACACTGGTCAAGCATTTATCATCTAAATGTAAATCTACTTCTTAAGCAGATGACAGTTCTTCTTCTTAGTCTCCAGAAATGTAAAAGGAATGAATATTTCCATTTTGACAATTCATCTTCCCACTGCTGGAGTCACTCTGTATTCAGACCGGGAATTTTCTCTTTTCATTAAAAATGTGTAATTAATTTTTTAAACAACGGAGGACCTCTTAGTCGGCACATTAATTTAAACGTTGGTCTGTGGAGGCATATTTAAGTCTTCGTGGAATTAGCACAATTAAACACTACTGAATAATGACTGCTGGGCTTAAGATTGCTTGTGAGGGCTTCGTAGTTTCATATCATCATTTCTAATGTCCATCGATAGAGCAATTCGTTGTCACTTAATGATACTGAGTGTCTGCCTGAATTGTTCATCCACCCCCCCACCCCCCCCCCACCCCCCCACCCCACCCCCCCACACTACCATTCCCTATCACTTCAACCAGTATGTGTCTGAGGAATTTTAACTTTGAAAAACTTCACATTTACTTAACTGAGCTGGGTCTAGACCAGGGGTGGACAATTCCAGTCCTCGCTCCAGCACACCTGATTCTAATGAAGGGTCGTCATCAAGCTCTATGGAAGCCTCATCATGACCCACTCATTAGAATCAGGTGTGCTGGAGCAGGGAAACATCTAGAACCTTCAGGACAGCGGCTCCTGAGGACCAGACCAAACATTTGTCTTTCCCAGAACTGTACATTAGTCACACCCTACCTGGTTTACAAGTCAGTTAGGGGCGGTTTAGGTGTCAGGCTAGTAATCTGAAGGTCCCTGGGTCGAACCCCGTCTGTGTCAACATTTGCTGTAAGTCACTCTGGATAAGAGCGTCTGATAAATGACATTTAAAACTACTGTTAGCTTTTCTTATTGTATAGACTGACAGTAAACTGGTATTCAAACTCATGCCAATGTCTGTCAAGGCTGTAATGTAAATGTAAACAATGCGAACCAGAGCTCAATGAAAAACACAATATCGCCCAGAGGAAACTGAAGTAGGATTTTTAGGAAGTTAATTAAAGAATCAATTGACATTAAGGTGGCAAATTTTTTCTTGCAATTTCTCCTCAGAAAATACAAACTAAATAGAAAAACAGAGAATGGGTAAGTGAGATTGGTGAGGCAACACAATCCGTGTGAATATTCTTTACTTCCAAACACAATGCACGTCCTTATGCTGGAATGAGCCCAACATTGCTAAGGAGTATTTAATGAAGAGGCAAAGTAACTCAGAAACAGCAGCTATCGTAAGGAATATTAACACGGTTACACCTTAAACTGTGTTATGAACAACTAGCAAGATTTCTATTTCACACACATTACTCAAAAAGAAAGTCACGTCAAGTAAAAAAAGAAAAGGAAAAGAAAGCGCAGCATATCTAAGACAGAATTCCTACCTCCAAACTCTATCTCCTTTCTGCAGACCTATCCTGTTACGCTCTCTAAGGAGTTTGGACATTGATAGACTCAGACAAGCATGTCAGGCCTGAAGACGACACAATCTTATTACATGCGTAGCGACTCTGGGGACAGTGGCAGGAAGATGTGTTTACAACTGGAGGAACATCAGCTCTGTCTTCACAGGAACTGTCACAGACCTGGACCATGTGATCAATTCAAGAAGCACTTCACCAAAAAACGAGAGCGGGAAAACGTACGAGGTCAGGGGTCAGCTGTGGCTGTTAGATTTCAGGACCAGCTATCCTCCAAATCCTTTAGAAGTGTCTGTCTTGTGTCTACAGCACCGATTCTGTGGAGAAAATCCTGATGAAATGAGTTCAAACAGCCAGTAACTTTCCACCAACAGCTCCTCTGACAGGGGGTGAAGACAGCATGGAGGCAGAACAGAGGCAGCTCAGAGGCAGCACAGAGGCAGCACAGAGACGCAGAGACACAGAGGCAGCACAAAGGCAGCACAGAGTAACACTGCTGTCCTGGGCTCCACTAACCGCTAACCCACCCATCCTGCTGCTCTGGGCTCCACTTACCGCTAACCCACCCATCCTGCTGCTCTAGGCTCCACTAACCGCTAACCCACCCATCCTGCTGCTCTAGGCTCCACTTACCGCTAACCCACCCATCCTGGAAGGACAGCCATCAATAACACACCCTGGAACTCCCGCCCCCGCAAAAAAACAGACTTCGCTCCTCTTAATTTAATTAGCTTCATTTTTATTGACTTAATTGTTTGAGACAAGCCATTTTCCTGGCATCAGACTGGGCATCTGACAGCGTAAATCATTTGGAGATGAGTAATTAATGTGCTTCCTAATTGAAGTAGAAGCATGTGGGTTACATGTTGATGGCTGGGCAGAGGAGAACCTCACTGAGCCAAACTCATTTTCCTGACAGACTGGGAGGTTTGGGACACAGTGTGAAGGCCGGGCAGGAGTGGCTCACCATCTGCTGCTGGACTGGAGGTGAACACACCATTTAAAAACCAAACCATGTACTGTCAGTGCATTCTGAAGAGGTCTTCCTTTAGCCACTGACAGCCTGTATGCTTAAATGAAACGTTGGACCAGAATGAGTGTAACAACAATGAGCCTTGTTTGGAAACCGTGAGCTTAACATGAATCCCTAATTGTGGCTTGTCGAGCACCTTGCAAGCTGGCAGTGGAAACAGAAGCAGATCATTCATCAAACATGTTATCTGTTTCAGCGCACCTTCAACTGGGTGGCTGCTCAGTTAACTGGGAGATAAAGAGGCTCATTCCACCACTGTCCTCTTCCCTCTCTCTTCACAGTGAACGCTGCGGATCAGGGATACTGATAAAGATGTAAAGTGCACGCCTGTCCAGAAAACTTCCCCCACGCACGGAGGAAACTTCATGATTAATTAGGCGTCACCGTGCTCCTCCGCGGTGTCTAACAGGAAGAGCGCTGGAGGAACACTCAGGGAGGAGACTTCACTCTCAGCCGACCTGTTCTGCTACAGAACTCACATGATGTACTGGGAGGAAACCTGGAGGACCTGGAGGACCTGGAGGAGCTGGAGGACCTGGAGGACCTGGAGGAGCTGGAGGACCTGGAGGACCTGGAGGACCTGGAGGACCTGGAGGACCTGGAGGACCTGGAGAACCTGGAGGACCTGGAGGACCTGGAGGACCTGGAGGACCTGGAGGACCTGGAGGACCTGGAGAACCTGGAAGACCTGGAGGACCTGGAGGACCTGGAGGACCTGGAGGTCCTGGAGGACCTGGAGAACCTGGAGGACCTGGAGGTCCTGGAGGACCTGGAGGACCTGGAGGACCTGGAGGACCTGGAGGACCTGGAGGACCTGGAGGTCCTGGAGGACCTGGAGGACCTGGAGGACCTGGAGGACCTGGAGGACCTGGAGGACCTGGAGGTCCTGGAGGACTTGGAGGACCTGGTACAGCACAGATGCTGCTGGGCAACAGACAGACACTCTGAGCAGACAGACAGACACTCTGAGCAGACAGACTTGTCTGAATATCCCACACCGTTACACCATCTGAACGAGCCAATCACAGGCATCAAACCTAAAAGGTCTCTGATAGATTGTGTTTTTTTGTTTTTGCATTCAGCACATTCAGCATTGCCACCCTCATCATCACGTTTGGTCGCTTTTATCAGATACAAACCAAAAACACATCTAATGTAAAGTGGCAGGTGGCTGAGTGGTTAGGGTGTCAGACTGGTGATCAGAAGGTTGTCAGTTTGATTCCCCACTGTGTCAACATGACCTTGTGTCCCTGGGCAAGGCACTTCATCCTACTTTCCTCAGGGGGAATATCCCGGTACTTACTGTAAGTCTCTCTGGATAAGAGCGTCTGCTAAATGACTAAATGTAAAAAAACATGAATCACTGCAGAGGATGAGGGGATTTTGATGGACCCCCCAGAGTGAGGAACCCCCAAAGCGTTCCTACAGCCCAGCACACACTGGAATCTGGCGAAATGCCTTCCTTACGTCAGCACCACTTATCTCACATGCAGAGCTGTGGAGGAGTGGCCTTGTCAAGTTCCAGGAGCCATCCTGTGCTGCGGACGCACAGTCCAGCCATCCAGCCAGCGGAGGCTTTCCCCTGGGGTAACAAGGCAGGTAGACCCAGAGGAGGGAGCCTGGATAACGAGAGCTCTGATGGACAGGGGAGGGAGAGCCAGGCAGCCATGAGGGAGCTCCTTCTCTCATTAAGTCCCCCAGCCTCTGCAGCACTGCGCTTCAGTCACAACCTAGGCTCATGTGTATGGTGGTGCAGGGGAAGGGAAGCTTATTTCAATGTGAACGATGCATCTGTTGATGTTGTGTGTTGCCTTGTTGATGGATGTGATTGGGGAACAGGGACATTCCCCAAGGGTGGAGTGGGGTGAAGTGCCTTGCCCAAGAAAGCTGGGGTTTGAGGCGGGGTTCGAACTGGGTACCATCCAATCACCAGCCCTGTAGGTCCAGCCTCGTGGTCAGTGTAGACTGCCACAGGATGGAGGGGGGGGGGTGAAGAATGAGGTGAATATCTGTTCAGTGTCACTCACAGGTGCTGATCAGTCATCCCTGTAGGGGAAACAGATCCCATTTGGCATGAGAGTGTGTTTATCAACAGACAGTGTGGCAGATGATATCTCTGGGCAGGAGGGAGCAGTTATATAACAGTCATACATCTGCTAGCAGTCTGTCAGTCTGTCTGAAATCACAGAGATCGCTGGCAGAAATACATTTATATTGACTCACAGGATAAACTACGACATAGAAGTGTGGTGCAAGTAATTTTTTACTGTCATCTTATAAAAACAATGGAAAATAGGCAGCTACGTACATATTACAGTCTTTTAAAAACGTTTTAATTGGATATAGAATGATACTATCCTAGAGCATGTACTTATTCTGACCCAGCCCATGTTGTTTTGTCTGTTATTAGTAGGGCATTTTTAGTCTGGGTTTCTACCTGTCAATCATAACAGCCATGGAGCTGAGGGCTAATGTGCTACTCACCGAGGTGACAGCCCCACTGTCTTCTGGGAAATGTAGTTAACCCATTCAGCTCATGTTAACTTCTCAAGACTCCAGATGCCTGCTGCCAGGGGACACCAGACAGGCCCCTCAGCAGGCCCTCAAGGAACATTCTGGAACCTGAATGAGATGGAAGGACAGCATCATTACAGCCTGTAATCCAGGGAGAGTCAAACAGGATTAAAAGATAAAGTGACACATGGACACATGTCCCTAATGAAACTACCCTGGAAGACATGATGGCATGTAGGAGATGACAGGAGACTGTTTCTGTGTCTCTCTGTGTTTCTGTGTTTCTCTGTGTTTCTCTGAGTTTCTCTGTGTTTCTCTGTGTTTCTCTGTGTTTCTGTGTGTTTCTGTGTGTTTCTCTGTGTTTCTGTGTTTCTGTGTGTTTCTGTGTGTTTCTGTGTTTCTCTGTGTTTCTGTGTGTTTCTGTGTTTCTCTGTGTTTCTGTGTGTTTCTCTGTGTTTCTGTGTGTTTCTGTGTGTTTCTGTGTTTCTCTGTGTTTCTCTGTGTTTCTCTGTGTTTCTCTGTGTTTCTCTGTGTTTCTGTGTTTCTGTGTGTTTCTCTGTGTTTCTCTGTGTTTCTGTGTTTCTCTGTGTTTCTCTGTGTTTCTGTGTTTCTGTGTGTTTCTCTGTGTTTCTCTGTGTTTCTGTGTTTCTCTGTGTTTCTCTGTGTTTCTGTGTTTCTGTGTGTTTCTCTGTGTTTCTCTGTGTTTCTGTGTTTCTCTGTGTTTCTGTGTTTCTGTGTGTTTCTCTGTGTTTCTCTGTGTTTCTCTGTGTTTCTGTGTGTTTCTGTGTGTTTCTCTGTGTTTCTCAGTGCTTTAGCAGAACAGAAGGATCCCGTTGACGGAACGCAGAATAAGATCAGTTATACATCAGCAGGGAGGCGACACAGTGCTGGAACTAATCTACAAGGATGGATTCATCTAGAAGGATTTACATGATACTTCATTTGCTGAACCAAATGAGAGGGAGGGGAAGGGAGGAGATGAAGAGAGCGAGCGAGGAAAGAAAAGAGAGAAGAGAGAGAGGTGTGGGTTGGGGGGGCAGGGGGTGGGGGGGTGGTTCGGGTTTGACTGTAATGCCACAGGTATCTGGATTAATTGGTTTTCATTAGCTGGCACAGTGGCAGCATTTATCTAGGTGACATGTGCCCTTGTAGTACACAACATTACCCAGTCTTTAATTACTTTAATTACTACGAAGGGCAAATCAGTTGAGGCCTCTAATCACCAAAGGGAATTAGTTATTAAAATCCAATAGTATTTAAACAGATGCAACGAGTGTATGTAATCTCAGCCAACCAACAGGGGAAGATAAGGATCCAGTGTTGAAGCCTGGCTCCCTGTAGCTGTGTGGCTACGCTTCATACTGGGGTCCCTGAAGAGCTTCCTGTCCATCATCCAATGAAGCCAAAATGAGTTTATTCAGGAAGAACTTTCTAATTTGATATAGATTTGTTCTCTAGATTTGTATTTATTTATTTGAAACCATGTGCTTCTTTTCTTGAGTGCAGATAATCCTCTCTAGAAGCCAAAAGGACAGGAGGCAGATTTGACTACATTATCAACTCTGAACCAGGGTTGAAAATGACAGTTAAATGTGAATACATAAACAAATTGAACAACTTTCTAACATCGGCACGACAACGCTTTTCTTTCTCTCCAAGCTTTTTAATAGGAAAAACCTATTTTGAGGCTGAACATTTGTGTTCACGCTTTCATTTTCAACACAGCCTCCTCTAGTAATCATCACAGCTTCCATTCTCGAGCCTCGTTCGCTTAGGTTCTTCTTTGCTTGACAGATTGAGGACTATGGAAAACATTTCCGTCCCAATGCTCTCAAGTATGAAATGATAAAGCCAAAGAAAGGAGAGGCTAGATTGAAATGAGCTTCCATTGTGCTGGCAGAGTCACTGTGATGTGAGATGACAATAAAGGGGTCTTAAGAGCGAGAGGAGGGGTCCCCCCTGGAGCCAAAAGAGACGACGCCAGACTAATGAATGTGTGATGTTTATCTTACCTGCTGATAGACGGACTCACCTGAGCCCTGCTGCATCTGAATCTTATCAAAATGGACTTCTCAGCTGCAGCGGAATTACTCTTCAGAGTAATTGAAGTGTGGGGTGTCGAGGGGGGTTGTGGGGTGTCGAGGGGGTTGTGGGGTGTTGAGGGGGGTTGTGGGGTGTCGAGGGGGGTTTTGGGGTGTCGAGGGGGGTTGTGGGGTGTCGAGGGGGGTTGTGGGGTGTCGAGGGGGGTTGTGGGGTGTCGAGGGGGGTTGTGGGGTGTCGAGGGGGGTTGTGGGGTGTCGAGGGGGTTGTGGGGTGTCGAGGGGGGTTGTGGGGTGTCGAGGGTGGTTGTGGGGTGTCGAGGGGGGTTAAATTGCAACGCGACGTTCAAACAGGTTTCTGTGTTAACGTTCCTGGACATTGATGTTCCCAGCCTTTCTGAAGGGCCGTCTCATACTCAGGAAGGATGCAACATTGCATAATCAAGACATAATTGTCAATTTACACTTTCAATCGCGAATGAAATTGCGGTTTCACCGCTGACATCATAGTAGATAAGGCTCCAATGGGGAACTCACCCAGAGACCCAGGATTACTGCTAAAGTCTCCAATCTAGAGATCTGAGACGTGGGTAGAATAAATCAGTGAGATAATATCCATCATACAGTAATTCAAGTTAAACACCCTGGAATGGGTTTTATGTGCATTTGGAGAAGGTGACCTCCATTATAAAACAATGTATAAGGTCCAGTGTGACACATTAGAAGGTGGTAAAGAAGGTTGTTAGCTTTAGCACTAGCCACTACCTCAGTAGAGGGTGTGTCTTTCACAAAAAAAGGTCAAAGTTCAACATCAAACAGGACTGCTGACAGGCACTTCATGCTGTTGTGGATGGCAGGAGGCTTCTGGAACATTTGGATTCAATGCTGTTGCATCTTTATTCCATTAGTCTTTGGGCTTTGAGTGTTTAAGGAATTGCTCAGCCGTGTTTGGGATCCACTCCCAGAGTGTTTGGCAGTTGGGTTTCAAGATAACCAGACCGTATCAGAGAGGTGGATGACTGGGGAACACTTGGTGTCTGTGGATGGAGGCTTGTGTTTAAACATGAGGGAGAGGGAGCTGTCCTGCATCCTGATGCTGTAGGGGAAGATAGCATGCTCAGCCTCATCTCCATAACAACCCAGACTGCTCTGCTGTTCTTCAGACCAGCCTCAGAACACGCTGACAGGCACAAGCACATGCAGCTCACATGCACGTCACAAATAAGGCATCTTTCCAAAGCCGTGTTCTGAAAAGATGCTGTTTATACGCTTAGATGTTGTGGATCCATACGCTCTCTGGCTGGAGAGAAAAACAGCACTCAGACAGGCACACATGGACCTTGTGTCCCCGAAATGTGTGCAGGTTTGGTACACACATAACACCATTTATAGTAATAATGCATTTCACAGGAGAAATGGGCCACTCCTAACTTAAATGGCTCCTTATAGCAGCCATAGAGCAGAATGGGAGTGATTTGTCTGGCAGCGCTCAGGGTGAATGGAGACACTTGCCCTCTGGCTCTCTACAGGGCTGTGTTGGTGCTCGCTGGCCAGGCAACAATAGAGTTGCAAAGGTTCTTTATGTTGCACATCACAGAGACTATCACTGATAATAATACTGCTGCAAACCACAACCTTTTAGTCAGGTCAGAAAGAAATGTAGTGGAACCACATCTGAAAAAGACTGCCTTGAAGAACCTGTGGAACTCTACCCACTGCCTTGTAGAACCTGTGGAACCCTACCCACTGCCTTGTAGAACCTGTGGAACTCTACCCACTGCCTTGAAGAACCTGTGGAACGCTACCCACTGCCTTGTAGAACCTGTGGAACTCTACCCACTGCCTTGTAGAACATGTGGAACTCTACCCACTGCCTTGTAGAACCTGTGGAACCCTACCCACTGCCTTGTAGAACCTGTGGAACCCTACCCACTGCCTTGTAGAACCTGTGGAACTCTACCCACTGCCTTGTAGAACATGTGGAACTCTACCCACTGCCTTGAAGAACCTGTGGAACTCTACCCACTGCCTTGAAGAACCTGTGGAACTCTACCCACTGCCTTGTAGAACCTGTGGAACTCTACCCACTGCCTTGTAGAACCTGTGGAACACAACCCACTGCCTTGTAGAACCTGTGGAACTCTACCCACTGCCTTGTAGAACCTGTGGAACACAACCTGTTAGATACACATGGATGAGTTGTAACTACAGCAGACATTTACATGCATCCCCATTACTGCTGATATATCAGTGTAGTCACTGAGTGTTCTGTACTGTGGGGTGTTTACAGTCAAGGACTGTGTTCAGGTCCTCCCAGCAATGTTCTTCAACTTCCTGTTCTTCAACTTCCTGTTATTCAACTTCCTCTTCCTGTTCCCTACAAACCCTGTCTATAGCCACTGGCAGCTTTTTGAGAAGAACATGAAAGATTAAACTTTTCCAAATGTAAAGACATGAAAATAAAACCATCCCTGAAGTTGTTTTGGTGGAACACATTTCTGTTGATGTACAGTTTGTTAGGTTATCTTCACTGGAGCAGTTCATAGTGGAGTTTCTCATGCTGAATGGTGTAAGAGCTGGAAATCCACACGGCTTTCAAATGTCAAACACAAATGAGTCATATCTTCTTTCTTATTTTCGGTGGCTGGAGCACCAGGCACTAAAATATCTTGTACCAAAACAGCTTTTAGTCATCAAAGCTGAAAGATGCCATTTCATAAACATTTTACGAGAGGAGCAGATTGAAGAGAAGTGTTTTTTGAACGTTCCAACTCAAAGGCAGAACATGGAAATTGATTTGTTTTTGAGCGTTTAAAAAAATTAAAAAACTATTTGGAGAAGATTCCCAGATACTTTGTTTATTTTCCATCTAACACAGTGTTAAGTCTGGTGTTGAATTCCTCACTTCAGTGTTCAGTTCAATGGGCCAACTCTCATTTACTAAACTAACAACTTGCCCTTTCCTGTAATCCGTCAGCAACAGTTTTTTATTAGACCACTAATTATGTTCCCTGTTCGCTGCAACCTTTCCTTAATGCTGATGTGAAGGTGTGTTTCTGCCAGACCTGATGTGAAGGTGTGTTTCTGCCAGACCTGCATGTGAAGGTGTGTTTCTGCCAGACCTGCATGTGAAGGTGTGTTTCTGCCAGACCTGCATGTTAAGGTGTGTTTCTGCCAGACCTGCATGTGAAGGTGTGTTTCTGCCAGACCTGCATGTGAAGGTGTGTTTCTGCCAGACCTGCATGTGAAGGTGTGTTTCTGCCAGACCTGCATGTGAAGGTGTGTTTCTGCTAGACCTGCATGTGAAGGTGTGTTTCTGCCAGACCTGCATGTGAAGGTGTGTTTCTGCCAGACCTGCATGTGAAGGTGTGTTTCTGCCAGACCTGCATGTGAAGGTGTGTTTCTGCCAGACCTGCATGTGAAGGTGTGTTTCTGCCAGACCTGCATGTGAAGGCCCCAACAAGACAGCTTTCATCTTTGGGTTATGGAATTTAACAGTCCCAAAATCAAAACCTAACCCTAACCCCCTAACCCTAACCCAACACTCCTAACTACAAAGTTTCTTTAAATAAAATCGAACTCTGTTAGAAAGTTTTGGAAGAGAATGCCGACACATCCTAAAGTAAAAAGTGAAGTAAAGTTGACATCATGGAGAAGCTGTGTGGCTCAATCTGTGTAGAAACTATTCCAAATTCCAAACTTCTTTTCTTTTCATTCAAATTATATATTTATGTGGAAAATTCACCTATTTCCTTATTTGAATGAGTTCCATCAAAAAGTATACGAGTTGAAAATCCATTGCTTGTCCATCACAATGCGTAATATACATAACAGTTATTTAGGTCAAGTTGTATGGAAACAGTCATTACTTTGGGTTGACTGGTATTCATTCAGCAGTCATCCAGTCTCCCTAACGCTTTCATCCCAGTTCATTTCCTGATAACATTAGCAATCATGGACTTTATTTACATATAAATAAAACACCTCCCGTTAAGTTGTGATGCGTATTCCTTCCACAGTCTAGTTTAACAGCAACGTGCTTCCAGATTGGCTGCACCAAAATTGCCAGGTGATTGCATCGGTTTGCCAGATTTTTCATTTAGATTATGGAATTCAATGAATGCAGCAACAGTAATGAAATGTGCTGCTGTTACAGTGTAATTAGTTTTTAAATGGTTGTTATCAGGGGGTCCAGTCCTGTGGTCAGTTAGTCAGTGTTCAGCTGCTAACATGCAGAAAATGTAGAAATGGATTTTAAGTCAATCGCCCCTATTCTACTGAGCATGTTGCATGATACATTTAACATGACAGGACTCTGTACTGTGGTGGGGACGATGGCTGGTTCAAAACACACACACAACACAAAGCGTGTACATCCACTACAAGCAGAGGGCTTTTTCATTGTCTTCTGAACGTTTATGGATTCACAGAGAAGCAGAAATGAAAACGTTAACACATTTTTATCAAACCGGCATCTGTGGCCCTTCTGGACTGCTGCCAAATTTCACCAATTCTCCTTTCACTCGAGTCAAAACCAAAACCCTTCAGAACTAGGCTGAGGAGAGAGAGAGAGGGAGAGAGGGAGAGAGGGAGAGAGGGAGAGAGAGAGAGAGGGAGAGAGGGAGGGAGAGAGAGGGAGGGAGGGAGGGAGGGGGAGGGAGAGAGGGAGAGAGAGAGAGAGAGACAGAGATAGAGAGAGAGGGGGAGAGAGGGAGGGAGAGAGAGGGAGGGAGGGAGGGAGGGGGAGGGAGAGACAGAGATAGAGAGAGAGGGAGAGGGAGAGAGAGAAAGAGAGAGACACTGAGTTGGTGGGGACAGAGAGAGAGAGAGAGAGAGAGAGGGAGAGAGAGCGAGAGAGAGCGAGGGAGAGAGAGAGAGAGAGAGAGAGAGAAAGCACTGCAGTCCCCTGCTCTCCCTCATGTTTCAAAGGCACCACATGAGAAGGCAGCATACTCAGAGCTTCCTCTCTAGGACCGTGTTTTCCATTCTTTTTCGACTCCTGACGAAAGATTAATTGGTCAGGAAGAATCACACACAGGTTTTCTCTCCCTTTTCGTCCCTCCCTGCGCCTCTACTCCCTCTCTCTCTGTCTCCCTCTCTCTCTGTCTCTCTCTCTCCCTCTCTCTCTGTCTCCCTCTCTCTCTCTCTCCCTCCCTCACTCTCTCGCTCTCTCTCTCTCCCTTGCTCTCCCTCTCTCCCTCTCTCTCTCTCTCTCCCTCTCTCCCTCTCTCTCTCTCTCTCCCTCTCTCTCTCTCTCTCTCTCTGGGTTTCTTCCTCTTTATCTCTCTCGGCCTCCATCATGTCCACTGGTAATCACCTCTAATGTCTGTTTTCACTGAGAAGGTTGTATCAGACAGCGTCAGTGTCTTCCTGTGCTCGTCTCATCGCCGTGTTTTTGGCTGGTTTCTAAGGCCGTCCCCAAGACTGTGTGAATGAGAGCCTTTGATGCCCAAACCAAGTGCTGAATACGAATGTTGTGATTCACTGAGACTGAGCAGGGCGCTTTGCTGCCCCCTTCTGGCAGACTCATGCCCGACAGGCAGTGTGAATGGGATTTCTCCAACACATCCAGCATCTATACAGGATGTCATTTTCACATTAGACTGTCTTCTCTCTTGTGTCAGTGTCTCTCTTGGTTCTCCATCCTTACACACTCCCTCCATTCACGTCAGCTGTAATGATGCATGATGGGAGGTATCCTACCCAGCCAGAACTGAGATAATGTTTCCATCTTCCTTCCTGTCAGTCTCTCCATGTCTTTTACGGAGCTGAATCTGAGCGGACGTTATTCCTGAAGTCTGTGGTAAATCTCCTCCAATTTCTGAACCTGTCTCTAGAACACACCCAAATACTAAAATATGAATGAATGAAATGCCATTTTGAAGAGGTGAATCATTCAGTCCCGAAGCTCAGTCCATTACATAGATATAAAAGAGCGATAGCTAGTCTGTGGACTCTGTGGTTGAACTAAGAAGTGAGTCCTATCTGTGGTGTTATATCGTTACAGATGTGTTAAACCACAACATGTATCAACCTGTTTTATATGAAGCTCAGACAGACAGTAGGAAACAGCAGTCAGATATGTTGATTTGAAGACGCTCTCTGGTTGCTGTGGTTCTTTCATGTATATTTCAGTGGTTTGTGCTTAAGTCTGAGTCTTTCAGAAAGTGTGGTAACGTCTCCCGTGACTTCAGACAGAGGGAACACATGACATGTGGACGTGTTCCCCAGTGTCCTCAGGAGAATCCCAGCTGTGCCATGGGTGTTCCTGGCACCACAGTGTAGTTCAGAGGGGAACCCTGGCACCACAGTGTAGTTCAGAGGGGAACCCTGGCACCACAGTGTAGTTCAGAGGGGAACCCTGGCACCACAGTGTAGTTCAGAGGGGAACCCTGGCACCACAGTGTAGTTCAGAGGGGAACCCTGGCACCACAGTGTAGTTCAGAGGGGAACCCTGGCACCACAGTGTAGTTCAGAGGGGAACCCTGGCGCCACAGTGTAGTTCAGAGGGGAACCCTGGCACCACAGTGTAGTTCAGAGGGGAACCCTGGCACCACAGTGTAGTTCAGAGGGGAACCCTGGCGCCACAGTGTAGTTCAGAGGGGAACCCTGGCACCACAGTGTAGTTCAGAGGGGAACCCTGGCACCACAGTGTAGTTCAGAGGGGAACCCTGGCACCACAGTGTAGTTCAGAGGGGAACCCTGGCGCCACAGTGTAGTTCAGAGGGGAACCCTGGCACCACAGTGTAGTTCAGAGGGGAACCCTGGCACCACAGTGTAGTTCAGAGGGGAACCCTGGCACCACAGTGTAGTTCAGAGGGGAACCCTGGTGCCACAGAGGTTCCTTATTCTAAACAGGTTGGGGATGTCAGTCTAAAGCAGCGTTTCAACTGTCCACTGGAACAGCATTGAAGTGAATTCAAAGGTAAAAAGGAGACAGGCTGATTGCCCTGGCATGTGAGATAATGAATGAGGTTGACACTGATGGGTGTCAGTGCTAATGCAGTTGATTAGCTCTAATTGGACACCGTGGAACGCTGTACATACCAACATCCCTGAAAGAGTCCCAGTTGTAGAACACATTGTTTTGAACCCTTGAAAAGCTGTTCATGTGTCGTATTACCTAACCGAGGAGAGTAGAGCTAAGGGGAGGAGATAAGGATAGGAGAGGAGGAGAGGAGGAGAGGAGAGGAGGAGAGGAGGAGAAGAGAAGAGAGGAGGAGAGGAGGAGATGATAGGAGGAAAGGAGGAGAGAAGGAGAAGAGAGGAGGAGAGGAGGAGTGGAGGAGAAGAAAGGAGAAGAGAGGAGAGGAGGAGAGAAGAGGAAGAGAAGAGAGGAAGAGAGGAGGAGAAGAGAAGAGAGGAGAGGAGGAGAGGAGGAGAAGAGAAGAGAGGAGAGGAGGAGAGGAGGAGAAGAGAAGAGAGGAGAGGAGGAGAGGAGGAGAAGAGAAGAGAGGAGAGGAGGAGAGGAGGAGAAGAGAAGAGAGGAGAGGAGGAGAGGAGGAGAAGAGAAGAGAGGAGAGGAGGAGAGGAGGAGAAGAGAGGAGAGGAGGAGAGGAGGAGAGGAGGAGAAGAGAAGAGAGGAGAGGAGGAGAGGAGGAGAAGAGAGGAGAGGAGGAGAGGAGGAGAAGAGAGGAGAGGAGGAGAGGAGGAGAAGAGAAGAGAGGAGAGGAGGAGAGGAGGAGAAGAGAGGAGAGGAGAGGAGGAGAGGAGGAGAAGAGAAGAGAGGAGAGGAGGAGAGGAGGAGAAGAGAAGAGAGGAGAGGAGGAGAGGAGGAGAAGAGAAGAGAGGAGAGGAGGAGAGGAGGAGAAGAGAAGAGAGGAGAGGAGGAGAGGAGGAGAAGAGAAGAGAGGAGAGGAGGAGAGGAGGAGAAGAGAGGAGAGGAGGAGAGGAGGAGAGGAGGAGAAGAGAAGAGAGGAGAGGAGGAGAGGAGGAGAAGAGAAAAGAGGAGAGGAGGAGAGGAGGAGATGAGAAGAGAGGAGAGGAAGAGAGGAGGAGAAGAGAGGAGGCGAGGAGGAAAGAGGAGTTTGAAGGCAGTGGAGTTGTTGTGATCCTCGTGTCGTGTTGGCTGTCTGTCTCTCTCTCTAATGAACCTGGCGCATATTAATCCCTATCACTAATGAGGCCATTCAGAATGATAAGCTTCCTCCTGCGCTCGCTAATGAACACATGCTAATGGGGCCGCTCTCTCTCCGCCAAGCCCCTTTCACTCAGTCCAAATCACACCCTAACACCTGCTTGTCCCAACTCAACACCATCCAGCCTGTGATCCCTCACAGCATGAAAAGACAAACTTCTGCCACTTTGTGGAGCTTTGTGTCTTTCTTCGTTGGATGAATGGATATTGGGAGAGAAAAAAAACAACGAAAGAATACATAATGAATTAGCGATGTGTTCATCGGTCAAGGCGTCCATCTGTCCTCCGTGCCACATCATTCTTTACCATGTCGTTCTTTATTCTTCTCAGCTCATCCCTCATTCCCGCCTCTCTCACGTTCTTTTCCATTATTGTTGTCAGCTGGTCACTCCCTCATGCTCGCATCATCACAGAGAAGCTGTTGACCAGCTGTGCATTAAGAGTGCCGATGCTTCTCACTGGCTGTATATCAGGAAGCCAGCATCAGGATCAGTACTGGAATCCAACCATCACAACTGGATGCGTTTCACAACAACGATTCAACACAAGCAACCTGCCTGGTACATGATGGGGGGGAGGGAGGGAGGGGGGGAGGGAGGGAGGGGGGGGGGAGGGAGGGAGGGGGGAGGGAGGGAGGGAGGGAGGGGGGGGAGGGAGGGGGGGGAGGGAGGGAGGGGTGTTAATTGTTCTCTTGTTCTAACGCTCCCACTTCCTCCTGCAGGGTTTCATTCCAGAGACCAGGAGAGAGATGAAGCCAAATATAACAATCATTGATTCCTCTACGGGGTCAAATCACTTCACCAGGTTTCTGTTGCATCTTTCCAGCCATTGTAGGTTACACAGCTACATTGTTTGCTATTGATTTCTCTGTCATGTTACTAAGTAGTGCAAGATGACAAAAAAAGAAATCCTGAAAGGATTGAATAACACCACCCTAATCAGCATGAGGAGTTCCTGAAAGTTTAGTCTGTTTAAAAACTCCTCTGAGGGTCCACGGTGCTGCGGCAAAATGATGCTTGTTGAGTTCTGGTGTTTTGCTTTCTGCTCTTGATTATTTGCCTCTGTGTTCTTCTGCTCTGTGATGTCCAACACCATCGCAGCAGGTATAGTTAGTCCTGCACGTTTTCTGATTGTATGAAAATGCTTTACACAACCCTCTTTCTCCTTTTTAGAAGCCTATAGAAGTCTGAATGTCCCATGATGCCGAGCGTGTCTGTCCTGAGAGAGCGTCCAGATCGTCCTCCTGCAATCCCGACTGAGAAATGGTCGCAGCTTCTTGGATTCACCTTCAGCCACTCAACCATGTCGCCTCGCTAATAAAGGTCGTTATTACACTCCGCCCCCTCGTTTCCCCGCCATGCTCGGCCGCTGACCCCTGCCCCCCCCCCCCCCCCCCGTCAGAACGCAGCGCTCTGACATTTCCACTAATCACAGCAGCTGGCCCGTCCTAATCACAGCGGTCAGGAGGGGGGGGGGGGGGGGAGAGGGGGGAATGTCTCCAATCTTCTTTGTTGACATTTCTGCTGCCGCCACTTGTAATAACCTATCAGAACAGCCTGAATAACCACAGGTGTCGCTGCCCCAGTCATCATGTCCTGAGTCCTGTCATGTTTCCTGGACCATGATTGTCAGGTGCAGGGGTTCTGTGAGTGTGTCTAGAGGGGGGGGGGGGTAGGGGATAGGGGGGGTAACAGTCTACTAATGGCAGGGTTCACCCCTCACCATCAGACAGAGAGCTGGGAGAGAGTCTTAGTGAGTCTGAAATCCAGACCTCCACTTATTAAAGAATCTGTTGAACTACAGACCGAGGTGCAGGTGACCCCCCCCCCCCCTCCCCTGGAGTCTGATGGCTTCGGGACGCCTTTCATCCTCCCCGATGAGGCCGACCACGCCACTTCAGCTGCCTTGTCCGGGTCACCGGCCAGCGGTGATGTCACAAGGAGGCTTTTCGAACAGAAGCGTTTTCATTCGACTCCCTCGTTTGTTCGATTATCCCCGGGAACCTGGTTTAAAAAGCAGCTTGGATGAAACAGCCTCCCTGAACACAGATCCATTACAGCCCAGCTCAGCAGCAACAACCTGATCTTCCTGAAGCACCCACACACCTGTATACATGTGGCAAAGTCAAACAGCAGTTTAACACATTTTTCGCGCTAATGCACCAAAACAGTGGACTAACAGGCCATTGTAAAGAAAGATGAGCTCCATGATGGCAAACAGGCCGTTAAGTGGAGGCTGTGGATCATAAACAAATGGCCCTGATATAGATGAGGGGTTGTGGGCGGGAGGGGGATGGGTGAGATGAGCTGGGTGAGATGAGCTGGGTGCTCTATGTATGGGGAGACTTAATGCAACTGTACAGTGCTGAAACAGATCCATCCAGACACATCAGAGCCAGACCGAGACAGACCAACCTTCCTTGTATGCATCACAGACCCACTGCACACTGTCTCTCTCTCTCTCTCTCTCTCTCTCCCTCTCTCTCTCTCTCTCTCTCTCCCTCTCTCTCTCTCTCTCTCTCTCTCTCTCTCTCTTCATACCTCTCTCCCAATTCTCTCTCACTCTCTCCATATCCCTGCCTCCTTCTCTCTCTATCTCTCTTCATACCTCTCTCCCCCTTCTCTCTCACTCTCTCCATATCCCTCCCTCCTTCTCTCTCTATCTCTCTTCATACCTCTCTCCCCCTTCTCTCTCACTCTCTCCATATCCCTGCCTCCTTCTCTCTCAATCTCTCTTCATACCTCTCTCCCCCTTCTCTCTCACTCTCTCCATATCCCTGCCTCCTTCTCTCTCAATCTCTCTTCATACCTCTCTCCCCCTTCTCTCTCACTCTCTCCATATCCCTGCCTCCTTCTCTCTCTATCTCTCTTCATACCTCTCTCCCCCTTCTCTCTCACTCTCTCCATATCCCTCCCTCCTTCTCTCTCTATCTCTCTTCATACATCTCTCCCCCTTCTCTCTCACTCTCTCCATATCCCTCCCTCCTTCTCTCTCTATCTCTCTTCATACATCTCTCCCCCTTCTCTCTCACTCTCTCCATATCCCTCCCTCCTTCTCTCTCTATCTCTCTTCATACATCTCTCCCCCATCTCTCACTCTCTCCATATCCCTCCCTCCTTCTCTATCTCTCCTCACACTCCTCCCCTCCTCCCAGTTTCCTCCCCTTACCTCAGTACATTGGGTTCAGTGAGGCGAGGCGGTCGTTTGCAGGCTCCTGTGATCTATGGTAATGACACAGACTAGCAGACAGGTTAGAGCAGCCCAAACGCTATCTGACACGACCTCAGCCACATCGCAGTCTCACTCCACTGGCTTCAAGTAGTGGAGCATCACCGCTGGATACACACCAGAGGTACCTTCTCTATCTGTCTAAGTGATACTGCTGAATGTCTTCTAGCCATGGGAGAGGGCAACCAACAGATTGTATTAATTGCGTTTACAAAGGCTGATAATGAAGTATACTCCTAGATAGAAGATGCTTCTAATTATGAACACATTTGCGCATGATGATTCAGTGTGATTTCAAAAGCTTCAAATACAGATACGAGATCAAAGAGAAACATTTTAAAATGCTATCCAGCCAAGGTTCTTCTTCGGAATCGTCTGTCCTATTTAAGATCCACAAATCCCCTGCCAATCTGGGGAATCGCAGGAAGCAGGAAGCGAAAGAAAATGCCGGCGTTATTCTCCTCCTCACGCTCGTCTTCTCTGGTCCCCGCTGGGAATCTCCTTGGCAGAGCATCGGTGCACCCCTAACACAGGACACGCCAGTCAATCCTACACATTTACCTACAAGGGGACAGATGGAGGCCTTCGTCACTTTGCAGTGATCTGTGAGAAGGAGACAGCTGTGTGAGAGCAGGAGGTGTCAGGGAGACTTCCATCTGCTCCTACCTGATGGAGGCTGCAGCAGACACACCTCAGCTGGGGGGAGAGGAGGCCCAGGCCTGGATCAGGAGAGGAGGCCTAGGCCTGGATCAGGAGAGGAGGCCTAGGCCTGGATCAGGAGAGGAGGCCCAGGCCTGGATCAGGAGAGGAGGCCCAGGCCTGGATCAGGAGAGGAGGCCCAGGCCTGGATCAGGAGAGGAGGCCCAGGCCTGGATCAGGAGAGGAGGCCCAGGCCTGGATCAGGAGAGGAGGCCCAGGCCTGGATCAGGAGAGGAGGCCCAGGCCTGGATCAGGAGAGGAGGCCCAGGCCTGGATCAGGAGAGGAGGCCAGGCCTGGATCAGGAGAGGAGGCCCAGGCCTGGATCAGGAGAGGAGGCCCAGGCCTGGATCAGGAGAGGAGGCCCAGGCCTGGATCAGGAGAGGAGGCCCAGGCCTGGATCAGGAGGCTGCAGCAGACACACCTCAGCTGGGGGGAGAGGAGGCCCAGGCCTGGATCAGGCTGGATCAGGAGAGGAGGCCCAGGCCTGGATCAGGAGAGGAGGCCCAGGCCTAAATCAGGAGGCTGCAGCAGACACACCTCAGCTGGGGGGAGAGGAGGCCCAGGCCTGGATCAGGCTGGATCAGACTGGTTCTCCCAGGAGATGGTCTGACGTGGCCAGTTGATGGAGAATCAATACCAATGTTCTCAATTACAGCAACGCTTTAGAGCTTTAAACGAGCTATCTAACGAATCACTCAGGCTCTTCACTGGCAGCTTCAAGGAGGAACAGGAAGGAAGAAAGAGCAGAAGGCCTGTGAAATGTGCAGCGTGGGTTTGAGTGTTTAAATGAGAGATGTTATACGTGTGTGTGTGTGTGTGTGTGTGTGACAAGGTTTATTAGTCAATGTATTGAGACAAAAAGACCAAAAATTGACAAAAGGTGAAGAGCTGGCTCATTAATTCAAGCCTCTGTAAGGACAGACACCTATGTGTGTGTGAGTGTGTGTCTGTGTGAGTGTGTGTGTGTGTGTGTGTATGTGTGTGTGTGTCTGTGTGAGTGTGTGTGTGTGAGTGTGTGCACCCCCACACTTCCCTGAACCCACTGGTCATTTGCTGTGAAGGTCAGTCTACTGTAAAAAAGGGTTGTACCAAATTCAGTTGAAGTTCAGATGTGCTTGAAGTGATCGCACCGTGCACCTCAGTGATCGCACCGTCCACCTCAGTGATCGCACCGTGCACCTCAGTGATCACACCGTCCACCTCAGTGATCGCACCGTCCACCTCAGTGATCGCACCGTGCACCTCAGTGATCACACCGTCCACCTCAGTGATCGCACCGTGCACCTCAGTGATCGCACCGTCCACCTCAGTGATCGCACCGTGCACCTCAGTGATCGCACCGTGCACCTCAGTGATCGCACCGTGCACCTCAGTGATCGCACCGTCCACCTCAATGATCGCACCGTGCACCTCAGTGATCGCACCGTCCACCTCAGTAGACGTTTTCAGCGTGGAGGTGATTGATATTCTCATCAGGCAGATACAGAAAGAAATCCCATTCGCTGTGATCATGGTCAGCTTCAACCCTGAAATCAATTAATCCATTAGTGTCACAATCCTCTTTTATGGAGACAAACACAATTGCCAGCCATTGAAATGTGATTTCAATCGGATTGTCATCGCATCGCATTACCAATTACAGGAAGCATGTGATTACTCTGAACATTTGTCCATCCGTGGCACTTTAAAGAAAGGCCGGCTCCATCACAGCAGTGATAATGTTAGCCTTGCATCAGCAGACCCTCATCCTGCCTGACGCTCCTTCACCTCATCCTCCATTCATCAGCTGCCTTCACAGCCTGTTTGATGTGTTTGGGAGATCAACTGTCCTGTCATGTGACTTGAATAGGTCTGTCTCTGGTTCCAAGACGGTCGACATGAGCTGTCTGATTCCTGATGCCTGCTCACAGGGGCTGCTGGGTTATGAAGTCACGACGCCTTGCAAGACCTGATGACGCATTTTCAGGTCAATTAACTATTCCTTAGTTCTCTTTTACAACTCAGATAGTTACTTCTCCTTTTTCCACCAATGCATCTTGTCAAGTGTCGCCCCGAGCCACAAGCATTCTGGGGGTTTTTCATTTCTTTCATGTGCCGCGGAATGCGTGCACGTCCGTGCGTGTGTCCGTGTGTGTGTGTGTGCGTCCGTGTGTGTGTGTGCGTCCGTGTGTGTGTGTGCGTCCCTGTGTGTGTGTGTGCATCCGTGTGTGTGCGTCCCTGTGTGTGTGCGTCTGTGTGTATAATGGAGAATAAAGAGGAAGGTGCTGGGGAATTAGTCTCCCAGAGTGTCCTGCATAAAGCTGGTCGATACACTGCACAAGATAACACTCCATCGTGAAAATCAGCAGTGTGGAATCTTTCTGATACTACCAGGTCCAACACATCTGCTCTCTCACCATAATGAAACACACGTTATTCTCTAGAATAAATGTAATCCATCAAACTTTGCTATGGGGAGTTTTTTTTATTAGGTACCAACTGTGAAAACACAAACTGATGAGTAACGCATGTTTGGTATTTTAGAAGAACACAGAGAACTGGGAACCTTCAGAACTTGAGCAAGTCCAGTGTTCTAATCACTGTCCAGTGTTCTAATCACTGTCCAGTGTTCTAATCACTGTCCAGTGTTCTAATCACTGTCCAGTGTTCTAATCACTGTCCAGTGTTCTAATCACTGTCCAGTGTTCTAATCACTGTCCAGTGTTCTAATCACTGTCCAGTGTTTCATGAGAATGTATGTGTTGTATTTCATGTGTTTACTGAATTGTGCAATTTATCATTTTAAGAGTGCCTCCCTCACATGTGACCTTGTACCTCCCTCACATGTGACCTTGTACCTCCCTCACATGTGACCTTGTACCTCCCTCACATGTGACCTTGTACCTCCCTCACATGTGACCTTGTACCTCCCTCACATGTGACCTTGTACCTCCCTCACATGTGACCTTGTACCTCCCTCACATGTGACCTTGTACCTCCCTCACATGTGACCTTGTACCTCCCTCACATGTGACCTTGTACCTCCCTCACATGTGACCTTGTACCTTCCTCACATCAGACAGTGAGAGGTACAGCTGCTGGATCCTGAGGCCAGTCAAGGCAGAATGTTCACACACCATATCGATCTTCCTGGACTGAGAACATGAATACTGCACTGCTGCTGGGAAAGTTGCTGTGAGTGTGTGTGTGTGTAAGTATGTGTGATAGTGTGTGTGTTTGTGTGAGTGTGTGTGTGTGTGTCTGTGTGTGTGTTCGTGTGAGTGTGTGTCTATGTGTGTGTTTGTGTGAGTGCGTGTGTGTGTTTGTGTGTGTTCGTGTGAGTGTGTGTGTGTCTGTGTGTGTGTTCTTGTGCGTGTATTTGTGTGTGTTCCGGTGAGTATGTGTACACAGCAGACCAACATGGAGAGGTTGAGCGTTCTGAACCAAAGTCTTGAGAGTTAATAAAGTAAGAAGGTGGATGTATGATTGCAGCTCTTCTGGAGTCACACCAAGCTTGTCATGGAGCATTACTCTGACTCCTGGAATCAATGAACAACCTAGACTCTGAAAGTTCTGCATAAGAGCTAAATATACTAAATGACTTCATGTTAAATTGCTGCCTAGCTGCGATTAGACACCATATATGACTTCATTTGGTTTGGTTTTGAACGCAAACAGGAGTTGAAAATGTCACTTCGTCTAGAAATAGAATCTATTTAGATCTACAACGCATCTGAAAGTCGAAAGAACCGTCTCATTGTCTTGTGTTGGCCCTGTTTGAGATGGAGAGCATGCATGTGGTCTACATTTGGCTTGGAATTGAACCTGGAGACCTCGTTAACAGCTTGTATGAAGGCTGCCCTGGTGGCTTAATGGGTAGAGTGTGTTTCACAGGGTGAGATTCCTCACACAGCAGTCTGGGTTTAAAGTCTTCTCCATCTTGCTCTCAGATTCATTTTCTCCAAAAAAGCCCTAAAAAGTACAAAAGATGTTCCCTGAAAATATGATTTTTAAAGGTACAGAAAGATCCAGGTCCCTGTGGACAACACGGCAAAACACGAGACTACAAACAGATTTTAATTAGACTCATCTATGAGAAGACGATGTTCAACTGCTGTTCTTGATTGGTTTCCCTGTTTCTGTCCACGTTAGGAGATGATGTGCTCCCTGGTTTATTATGTTCTTCCATGAGCCAATCAGAACACCACAGGGCAAAATGTTCTTTTCTGTTGGCATGTTTTGCTTTTCGCTGTCAAAATGAGACACATCCAGTCTACACAAAGAAGGAGAACTGCTTCTCTGTCGATAACCAGCCCTGTAGCGCTGCAGATACAGGGGCAAATCATCTCGTTTGACCACATCAAAATGTCTAAAGGAATCGAGTTTCTGAATTAGTTCATAATTTTTTTTACCTCAGGAACTTGGCTTTGTAAAACAAGCTGGCAGTGTAACACTTATGTTTGTTTCTTTCAAAGCTGTATCAGCTTGTCTCTGGACATTTCTTATGTCAGAGTTCTAGCATACGTTCTAGATCAAAATGTCATAAGACATTTGAGAGCTTTTAGCCGCTGTGCCTTGGAGGGTGAGGGGACATGAGGCTGCACAACGTCACGTCGCCAACGTTGAGAAATGTCCTCTCGTTCATGGTTTCGCTATGGAATTGCATGATTGATGTCACAGTAACTTTTACATTCAATTGACATCCATCATTATTTTTCTCATTTTGTGTTCTGCAGGTGAAATGTTTTTCTGTCCGGCAAATGTGATGAAGAGCATGTCAGGTGAGCGTGTGGATTTAAAATATCTATAATGACCCAAGTCCGCAGACTTTGCAGATATTTATGTTTCCGCTGTGTGATGGCGTCAGTACAGACTTCACATTCACCCTCTTAGTTTCTTGGTATTCATGAGTCATGCATGTTTCACTACGGTAACTGGTGGGCTGTACGTCAAGCTACATCAAGATTAAACCAAGTCTATATCATGACACAGTAAGTCACCCACAACACAGGATAAACAGGCAACTTGTGCCTCTTTTAAACCTTTTAAGTTTTTATTTTACATTTAACAAGAAATCTTTACAAGAGCACGGTTTAAAGCAGCCCTGGTAAAACGCAAAAACGCTGCTTTGAAATCCGGTTAGGAAGCGTGTTAAGAGGGTACAACACTGGACAAAGAACAAAGAACTGAAGTCAGATCTCTGTAGACAGTGTGCAGGTGTAACAGGGTACAGGTGCCCCCAGGTGTCTCCAGGTGTCTCCAGGTGTCCCCAGGTGTCTCCAGGTGTCCCCAGGTGTCTCCAGGTGCCCCCAGGTGTCCCTAGGTATCCCCAGGTGTCTCCAGGTGTCCCCAGGTGTCTCCAGGTGCCCCCAGGTGTCTCCAGGTGTCTCCAGGTGTCTCCAGGTGCCCCCAGGTGTCTCCAGGTGTCTCCAGGTGTCCCCAGGTGTCTCCAGGTGTCCCCAGGTGTCTCCAGGTGCCCCCAGGTGTCCCTAGGTATCCCCAGGTGTCTCCAGGTGTCCCCAGGTGTCTCCAGGTGCCCCCAGGTGTCTCCAGGTGTCTCCAGGTGTCTCCAGGTGCCCCCAGGTGTCTCCAGGTGTCTCCAGGTGTCCCCAGGTGTCTCCAGGTGTCCCCAGGTGTCTCCAGGTGCCCCCAGGTGTCCCTAGGTATCCCCAGGTGTCTCCAGGTGTCCCCAGGTGTCTCCAGGTGCCCCCAGGTGTCTCCAGGTGTCTCCAGGTGTCTCCAGGTGCCCCCAGGTGTCCCCAGGTGCCCCCAGGTGTCTCCAGGTGTCTCCAGGTGTCCCCAGGTGTCCTCAGGTGTCCCCAGGTGCCCCCAGGTGTCCCCAGGTGCCCCCAGGTGCCCCCAGGTGTCTCCAGGTGTCCCCAGGTGCCCCCAGGTGCCCCCAGGTGTCTCCAGGTGCCCCCAGGTGTCCCCAGGTGCCCCCAGGTGTCCCCAGGTGTCCCCAGGTGTCTCCAGGTGTCCCCAGGTGTCTCCAGGTGTCCCCAGGTGTCTCCAGGTGCCCCCAGGTGTCTCCAGGTGTCTCCAGGTGTCTCCAGGTGCCCCCAGGTGTCCCCAGGTGCCCCCAGGTGTCTCCAGGTGCCCCCAGGTGCCCCCAGGTGTCTCCAGGTGTCCCCAGGTGCCCCCAGGTGCCCCCAGGTGTCTCCAGGTGCCCCCAGGTGTCCCCAGGTGTCCCCAGGTGTCCCCAGGTGTCCCCAGGTGCCCTCAGGCCCCTGACTCCATGTTCTCTGAGTGGATTGTTGGAAATGAGAAGCACAGAAGGGGGACACAGTTACTGGAACTTTTGTCAAACTCCACTTTGATGACCTCTCCTCTCTCGCTCCCTCCCTCACATCCTCAATCCCCTGAGCTGCCCTCGACCTTGAAGAAAGAAAATTGACGACGGCTACGCTAAAAAAGTCGTACTCGAACATTCTCGTATCTATTTTTCACCCATTTTCTATTTCTTTGACAGCGCCCGTCACGCTAAAGTAAATTAGTCCAGTTTAACCCTTCACCTGCAGAGCGTTTCTCAAAGGCACCTTTTTCCTCCGGCATGGGGCTATTAAACATTTACTTCCCGGTGACAGAAAACTTAAAGACTTGTCAAAACCTGGAGTCCCTGAAGAGCAGCTGAAACCCCTGAATGAGGCTATTCAGAGAGAGAAACACAGCTGAAAGGTCCTGTCCTGTATAAAGGCACGGTGGCACAGACTGGATCAATTAACAATAGCCAACTGTGACACTCAGCAAACTATAATCATGTGTGTCAAACAGGGAAGTCTTTCCTGAACGAGACGCAGGCGTCTGCTCCAAACACACAGACTGAGGGGGAGCATGTCCCCTCCACCTCCCTGGAACTGGCACACAGACTGAGGGGGAGCATGTCCCCTCCACCTCCCTGGAACTGGCACACAGACTGAGGGGGAGCATGTCCCCTCCACCTCCCTGGAACTGGCACACAGCATCTACAGTCACATTTCAGAGAACAGACATCAGAGGACATGAGATCAGGAGGAGCTGTGTTTCTACTGGGATTCAAACTAAGTTGAAGAACTTCTCTGTGGAGAAGAGAAACCTACCCTGACAGTGACGGAGATTTTGCCCCGGGGGGCAGAAAGACAACAAAGATAGATGTCTTAATGTGCGGGTGTGTTTTAAAATAGCAATGCTGGTATTCCATTAAACACATGTATGTTTTACTGTGTTCTTAATGTCTGTTGTTTAGTCCACAGCCTGGACAGTGTTCTGTCCCCTCTGAAGCAGACAGATCAGTGCACTGATGCTGCAGTCAGTTCTGTTTGTTCACATCCAACACTCCAAGTTGACCAAACTGCTTAACCTGCAGTTCAGAGGCTTGTTTGACCTTAAAGAGAGAGCACACACTGGGAGTGTGGAAGCTGTGGACAAGCTGTCTCCATGTGTGCAGCTTCTGCTTCTCTTCCAAGGTCATGAATGGGCATCTTGATGAATTATAAAGACGGAGCTTCTTCTGGAGTCCCATGGTGGCTCCACACGCACGCACGCACGTGCACTTTCCTCCCACAATCAATATTGCAGGACTATCTGGCTCAGTACTGAGAGAGATGAGGCTTCTACACAGGGACTTAGCTAGCTAGGCTTCCTCACAACACTATCACAGGCATTGAAGTCATGCAAGAAGGCACACACACGCCAAGGGTTAGGGAGTAGTAATCAGAAGGTACCTGGTTTAAAGCCTGGTTGTGCCAACATGACGTTGTGTCCTTAGGCAAGGAACTTCACCCCACTTGCCTCAGTGTGAATGTCCCTGTACTTGATGTAAGTTGCTCTGGTAAACCTCTAACCCTAACCCTAACCCTGCCCTCCTCTCAGACCCTCTAACCCTGCCCTCCTCTGAGACCCTCTAACCCTGCCCTCCTCTCAGACCCTCTAACCCTGCCCTCCTCTCAGACCCTCTAACCCTGCCCTCCTCTGAGACCCTCTAACCCTGCCCTCCTCTGAGACCCTCTAACCCTGCCCTCCTCTCAGACCCTCTAACCCTGCCCTCCTCTGAGACCCTCTAACCCTGCCCTCCTCTCAGACCCTCTAACCCTGCCCTCCTCTCAGACCCTCTAACCCTGCCCTCCTCTCAGACCCTCTAACCCTGCCCTCCTCTGAGACCCTCTAACCCTGCCCTCCTCTCAGACCCTCTAACCCTGCCCTCCTCTCAGACCCTCTAACCCTGCCCTCCTCTCAGACCCTCTAACCCTGCCCTCCTCTCAGACCCTCTAACCCTGCCCTCCTCTCAGACCCTCTCTGATTGTAATTAACATGGCGTCACTGTGATCGAGCCTCTCTTTATGTGGAACTGCTAATTATCAGTAATTATCGATGCTCTGTAAAGATGGCTGAGAGGCTCGTGTTTCAGAGGGTGTGTGCCAGTGTTTCATTAGATGGCTATTATCACCCCGTCATCACATATGTCTTGTCACTTGATACAGCTCAAATACCCCCCCCCCCCCCACATGCACATAATCTCCTGTGTGATTAGATTAAAAACAGCATGTGCAAATATTGGATATGGACAAGGGCATGTCTGAAAATCTGTTCAGTCCTTAGTCCATGTGAATCCATAATGTCTAACGCTAACAGTGTCTTCTGAGGAATAGTGTGTCCACATATCTCTGTGATAGAAGATGTTAAGATAGGGTAGTAGTAGGTCTGAATCATGATGATGTTAAGATGTAGGTCTGAATCATGATGATGTTAAGATGTAGGTCTGAATCATCATGATGTTAAGATGTAGGTCTGAATCATCATGATGTTAAGATGTAGGTCTGAATCATCAGGATGTTAAGATGTAGGTCTGAATCATCATGATGTTAAGATGTAGGTCTGAATCATGATGATGTTAAGATGTAGGTCTGAATCATCATGATGTTAAGATGTAGGTCTGAATCATGATGATGTTAAGATGTAGGTCTGAATCATCATGATGTTAAGATGTAGATGTGAATCATCAAGATGTTAAGATGTAGGTGTGAATCATCAGGATGTTAAGATGTAGGTCTGAATCATCATGATGTTAAGATGTAGGTCTGAATCATCATGATGTTAAGATGTAGGTCTGAATCATCATGATGTTAAGATGTAGGTCTGAATCATCATGATGTTAAGATGTAGGTCTGAATCATCATGATGTTAAGATGTAGGTCTGAATCATCATGATGTTAAGATGTAGATCTGAATCATCATGATGTTAAGATGTAGGTGTGAATCCTCATGATGTTAAGATGTAGGTCTGAATCATCATGATGTTAAGATGTAGGTCTGAATCATCATGATGTTAAGATGTAGGTCTGAATCATCATGATGTTAAGATGTAGATGTGAATCATCATGATGGTAAGATGTAGGTGTGAATCATCATGATGTTAAGATGTAGGTCTGAATCATCAGGATGTTAAGATGTAGGTCTGAATCATCAGGATGTTAAGATGTAGGTCTGAATCATCATGATGTTAAGATGTAGGTCTGAATCATCAGGATGTTAAGATGTAGGTCTGAATCATCAGGATGTTAAGATGTAGGTCTGAATCATCATGATGTTAAGATGTAGGTCTGAATCATGATGATGTTAAGATGTAGGTCTGAATCATCATGATGTTAAGATGTAGGTCTGAATCATCATGATGTTAAGATGTAGGTCTGAATCATCAGGATGTTAAGATGTAGGTCTGAATCATCAGGATGTTAAGATGTAGGTCTGAATCATCATGATGATCAACTGCAATTTCCACCTCCTGGAGGACAAATAAAGGTTCATCTAATCTAATCTAATCTGATGTTAAGATGTAGGTCTGAATCATGATGAGGTTAAGATGTAGGTCTGAATCATCAGGATATTAAGATGTAGGTCAGAATCATCATGATGTTAAGATGTAGATCTGAATCATCATGATGTTAAGATGTAGGTCTGAATCATCATGCTTGTTGTGTTCTAGCTGAGATGTGTCTCTTTGTCTCCACTTCAGTTTATTGGCTTCTTTTTCTTGCTTCTTTAAGTGTCTGAAAATCGATCATGGTGTTATGAAATGTATACGGTGCATTCACACGCACACACACCCACACACACACACACCCACACACACACACGGTCTGATTCCATCCCTGTACTTGCGGTCCCAGCTGTGTCGGATCATGTCCACATCAAGTTTGGGTGACATCTGTAAATGTTTCATTGCTGTAACGTGCTTCTGTTTTTCCTGGTGTGTTTTAGTTCTGGATCACTGCTTCAGCTGCCATGCACTCACCAGCAGCATTGTATTCAGTCCGTAATGCTGCCATTTAAAGCCAAACTCCTGCCATGCAGAATACCAGGTTGGAAGCAGCATTAATAAAGCTGAACCATGAAGCCAGGCCACACTGTGTGGGATTTCAATCCATACAGATCAATTTAGCTTCAAGTCTTTACGACAATTACCATAAACAGCATGTCAATTTGACGGACAGGTTGTCAATGTATTTAGTGACATGATGCCCTTTGAACTCAGTGACCGATGCTCTTTTGTAATGCTCTCTCTTGTAAGTGGCTTTGGGTGCATGGGAATGGTTTTAGAATAGAACACAAGCTTGTAATGTCATTGGACAACAGTATAAAAACATTGAAGTGCCAAATCTGATCCACGCCAAAGAACTAAACTAAGTAGACAAACACACATTACAAAAATAAACACAAACAAATTACAAATAAACATACAGTTGCCCTCTGCAGAAGAGAAACACCAAGAAACGTTAAAGGCACTCGAAATGTCACGTAACTAAATGAACAAACAGCATATGTGAACATGAAATTAGCAGACTTAATTTCACGGTGTAATCAACAAGAAATTTAATTTAATACAGGCACCCAGTCTATCAAAGGGTCTGTGTGTTCAGTCTAGTATGTGTCTCTGAAGAGAGTCTAATGATGAGTGTTTTACTGAGTATCTCCAGTCACTGTGTTACCATCATTCCATTAAAATGTCTCCCAGCCATAAGGGAGAGGGCAGAGTTGACAGGAACCCCCCCGCCCCATCCACCTAACTTTATCTCTTTCAATTTGGCCTGATCTGTATCGATGATTCCTCCACGTCCGTGTGGGGGAAGGAAGGGGGGAAGGAAGGGGGGAAAAGGCTGAGATTCGATTTAGATTGCAGCTCCCTAAAACCACATCCACCTTAAACCACATCCAGCGTGCCTTCATTACTGGGTAAAAGGATGAGGCCACTTTACACACAATTAGGTTTCAATTTGGGCACTCAACACCTTCAAAGGGACTGGAGTGTCTTGAACCTGTGCTTGGAGACTGGGCTCACCCCCCTCCTCCTCTTCCTCCTCCTCTTCTTCATCCTCTTCGCTGCTCCTCTTCTGTTTCAGCTCTGGAGGAAATCCCACCTGGGTCTGAGCAGCCAGAGCACAAGACCAGGATCAGGATGGAGGATCTCCAGGTGCCCCGTGTCCCCCTCCAGTGTCCCCCCCAGGTCCCCCATGTCCCCCTCCAGTGTCCCCCCCAGGTCCCCCATGTCCCCCTCCAGTGTCCCCCCCCAGGTCCCCCATGTCCCCCTCCAGTGTCCCCCCCAGGTCCCCCATGTCCCCCTCCAGTGTCCCCCCCCATGTCCCCCTCCAGTGTCCCCCCCCATGTCCCCCTCCAGGCCCCCCATAACCCCCCCCCAGGACCCCCACCTCCAGGAGGATCAGTGTCAGAAGTGGGGGAATCCAGCCTCCATCTAGTTATCAGAGAGCAGGGAAGGAGGTCAGTTCTAGACTTGATGAGGGAGGAACCAGGTCCCATTCAGATCCCTGTCATGAGCGGTTCCTGTCTGAACTGACCTGGGGGGGGGGGGGGGGGGGGGGGGCGGGGGGGGTGGAGCCTAAGGAGGAGCTCAGCTCCACATAAACTAAGGGACTTGTGATTGGTTGAGCTCACGATGACATCGAAGACGTTGTAAGAGACCTTTGTAAGAAACCCTTTTCTCATGATTTATTGAATGAAAATCAATTTGAATTGGCTTGATTTAGACCTCATGGTTGAATTAGAATCAGAATTGGTTTTCATTTGCCATGCAAGTTACACAAACATAGAATTTACTTTGGCAGGATGGAGCAAACATAGAACATGTATGCAGCTTCAATAAAGATGAAAAAAATCTAAAGTGGGCAATGGCTTTACAGAAAGGGGGGTAACACAGTCATTGACCTTTACAAAATGATTTAGGATGTAATTGTTTCGAAAAGACGAAAAGCTGGATTTAATCTTTCATCATTTCATCATTATCATAATAATGACTTTCCTAGAAACGCCATCTTAATACAATAAATTCTTTCACAATCCTATGTAGCAGTATAAGCACAAACTCAGCATATAGCACGTGCTCAACATTTCTACATTTATTCATTTAGCAGACACTTTCATCCAAAGCGTCTACACCAAGTAGCATATGTTTTTCTACATTACTTCTACAGTAAGTAGCATATGTACCACAGTAAATTATATCAGAAATGAGCTCATATATTTTAATTTTACATTACATTACATATGACTCATCTCAATCTATGGAACACACAAAAAAAACTAAAATGTTGCTCATCTGTTTTTGTTGTATGTTTAATTCATCTTCTCTTACTGAGAGCAGGAAAGACAAACTCGTGGCTCCTGTCTCGCTAAAATGTTGAAGGATTTTCTCTGCTTGGAATCAGCAGGAGACCTAATCTCATCACTTGATACTCAACTACCTCTGCTTGCATTATTGAAACAGCAGTCACAGCCGAGCGAGAGGATGAAATATTCATAAAGTAACAAGTTCAAATATGATTTCTCTGTGTGTCTCTGTGATGGGGTGATGGGAGGTCAGCCTCTCTCTCTCAGAAGAAGCTCTAACAGTGAGCAAAGTGGAACCTCTTTCATCTGGTCCAAACCTCCGTTACTCGCAATCCCCAAAAAAGGAAACTTTAATAACTTCATTCCAAAACCTACTTGCCTCCTTGGGTGCCGACGGTACAGGGATGTACCTGAAGCCCAGTCCACTCTGGGCATGGTGGTCATCATTAGGCTCTGATACTTAGAGGCAGATCCCAGATCCTCCCTCAGGACCAGGGCCCCAGCTGTCTCCTCCTTGATGGCCTATTATGGAGCTCAGGTGTCCAGTTTAGGAGGCCTCCATCCCTCTGGGTGTGTTCAGGTGGTCCACCTCATCTCAACACCAGCCCCCTGTAGCCCCCCAGCCCCCTGCAGCCCCCCCCAGCCCCCTGCAGCCCCCCAGTCCCCCAGCCTCAGCTCTCCATCAGAGTCTTGTTCCCTCATAAAGGCTCCATGACGTATCGTGGACTACATGGCTCGCCGTAAATTCAGATTGATACCATGGGCTGCTTCCTGACTCCCTCCAAGGGAAACTGCTCTGCGGTCCTGATGTGGCGTATTCCCTGAGAGGCAGAAGTTCCTGTGTCAGTCCCATGACTACAGCTAATCTAGTAGGACAGCAGTAATCCACCATGATCAGGACCATGTTAGGAACGCTTTCTGCACAGATGTCATCGGGAATCAAAACATGAACCCAATAAAAAAAAAGTGACGGAGGTCTTTAAACTCGACTTGAGTTCCAGGATCTTTAAAACGTATCTCATGATGGTAAAACCGATCAGGTGACATCAGACAGAATCCAGCTGACTTACAAGTTCCCTCTGCTGAAGCTAACCAGTGTTCTATCTCAGTGTTGTTCTGTAAAGAGGAAGAGGATGGAGGGATTCCTCATCTCCTTACACAGCCTGAGGGCTCCAACATGGCAGCTCTATATACATACATCCCTCTACATCAGGCCACATCCTCGCCAGGTAGCGCTAGATAAATCATTCACCATGTAAAAAGCCATCCGAGGTGCGATGAAATGGGAGTTCTGTTCTCAAGCTTTTAGCTTCAGCTATTCTTACTGTATGACACAACCCTGAGGTGAGTTCTTCACCCTCAAGAAGTATTTATTTGTGACCAGAGTGGAGATCTTTGGAGGAATGGAGGTAGAGAGCACAGACAGAAATAAAGTGTGAGTAACCTGTAGTCTTGGATCAGTGTGAACCACCAGTGTGATTCCATTACAATCAGGACATCTAGAAGGACTTTTCCTCATTAGCATTACTGTCAAATTCAGTTTGATGAAAGTCAGTGTTCAGGCTGCTGGCGTCTCAGGGAGCACATGTCTAGTCTTCCCAGAGTGGTGGAACTGAAAGCTGGGACCTTCAGGTTGAGGGTCACCCTGAGATCAAACCAGCTGCAGATTCCCTGTTGCTTTGCACAGCTGCCAGTCATCATTGCAGTAAGCTTCAATGAGGTCAGTTTGTGTTGGTGGACAGTCAGCTGCCCTGTGTCAGCGTTGTTGGGCTGGACTAACAGGACTTTCATCAGAAAATGCTCGGACAAATCTTCAAACAGGCCTGCTAAAGCCTGAACACTGATTCGCTACGTGTCCGTTTTTCTGCTGAGTGTAGACAAACCAGCCATCTTCCAAACACTGACCCCTTCTTGTCGTAAGCTGATCAGGGGCTTCATCTCAACGTGTCCCCCTCGGTTAGTTGGGGATAAGAATGACCCTGGTGCCTTGGAACCAGGCAGACAACCAGGAGAACCTCCATGGGAACGCCTCCCTGTAGACAGGGACAGGAGAACCCGCAGAGTGTCAACAGCAACATGGACGCCTCGACAGCCCAACATCCAGTCTGATGTGTCTGTTGGCCCGGGGAGGACGGGATGCGACAGGTGTGCACACGGAACATTCCAGTTCACTAGAGGGGGGAAGAGGGGAAGGAGGAGGGTGGGGCGCTAGGTCTGTATGGTGAGAGAGAGAGAGAGAGAGAGAGAGAGAGAGAGTGAGCTATGAGCATGGGCATCAGTCCTGACAGGCTGACAGGGAAGTGTCTGGGCTACTCGTCTCCTGCTCCAGACGCTCAAACTGCCTTTTCACCGCTCCGAGTCGTTCATCATTGTCCAATAAAAACACGTTCTGTCTGTCTTTGCCCAATCAGTGTCCTCTCAAGCTTTTCAAATCAAAAATAAAAGCCAAGCTCCTTCTCCCAGGCAATGGCTCGTCTAACGCGTCTATCTGAATTCTGTCTATCTGAATTCTGTCTATCTGAATTCTGTCTATCTGATGGGTTTCTTTTTTGCGAAACTCTCCAGTGTTCTCTGGCTTTAAATTCAGAGGAGCCATTTTAGCACGCTGATGTCATAGGTGGGAAGTGTCAGAGGGATTGTGTTTAATAGTGTCCCCTGCAGCACCCCCCCCCCCTCTCTCCTCCTCCAGCTGCACTCCTGATAACCCTCAGGCTCAGAAGGACCTCCCCAGGAGACAGACGCCACACTCACCCTCCCCTGTGGGCAGATTTCTCCCTCCAAGGTCACCTCCAAGCTCTGAGAGGGGGGAGCGAAATCCCAGGACTACTTAAATCTGGGGACCTTGTGTCTGGATGGAGGGCGCTGGAACAGAGAGCCACTGGGGGGGCGATTAGACAGAAATGCCCGAAGATGAGTCTTATTTTGGCAGGAGGAGGAGGAGGGTGGGGGGGGATGAATCCCAGTGAATGATGAATGAATGCTCCCTGATGAAGCCAATGTGAACAGAATGTGCAGCATAATAGTTAAAATATTCCTCGACTGTACACAACGTATTTAATCTCTAGGAAATCACTGCACCATATGACAGAGGAAAAGTAATGTGAAGCAGGAACCGTGGGAGGATTCATCACAAGGATCCTGGTTTATAATATTATTACGGCAACAAATAATTGTTTTCTTTCAACACCTTTGAAAACACAAGCATGGCTGCAGTCTCACCTGCTGAAATATGATGTGGCGCTATAGGCTAATGTCATTTTCTTTTAGTAAACCGTGATGTAGCTGTAGGACACTGTTGCTGTTTCTCATTACTGCCCATATTTGATTATGTATTTGTAAACAGTTTAACTCCCCAAGCTGTCGACAACATTAAAAATAGGTGTGGATTAACTTCTACGTATTAGAAAGTATCTGAACTCTAATTCTCCAGAGTACATCCTCTTGTTTACTTCTTTCTTTTATGCGCTCTTTCGTATTCCAGATGCAAGTCTGTGCCGCAGAGGAAAAATAACTAAAGGTTGCAAACGTTTCTTTCGATTGTTGCAATTTGATGATGTCCGTGTTTTGGTGGATTTATTGCCCTCATTTTTAGGGCAGGTGAAGCGTCTGCGATGGCATCAGATGCATGATTTAGCTGTTTGCGTTTCACTTTTACAGTAACTGTGAAACCTTTTTCCAAGCATTTTTTTCATGCAGCATAACAACATTAAGATACGTTACGAACAACAGCGTAGTGTTGTTCACCTGGACAGAAACCTGAAGGTAGCCTGTCCTCCAGGGTCATCATGACTCCTACTGGGGGACCTGTTGCCATTTCTGTCCGGTTCAAACCTGTGCTGAATGTTTCCTTCTCACAGTCAGCTGCATTGTTATTGTTATTTGCTTTCCTAAAGGTCCACTATTGCCTGTTGACGATTCATGTCTTATAATTGTAACTTGTTCGGCTGAATGCTCTTATGGGTCTTCCCTTTGGCACTTGTTTGGTTTCTCATTATGTATGTTTCTTAATCTATTAGCCTGCTATGTTTGGGGTCTATCACGTTGTTATACACAGTGACTGTTGCTCTTCTGTAAAACTTACTCTTTGAGGTCGCTTTTAATAAAAGTGTATATTAGTAAAAAATAAATGTAAATGTTTTAACAGTGTTTGTCTTTTGCTTGAACACTTTTTGCAAACCTGCAGCTCATCTTTCTAAGACTTCGTACACAAGCACACAAGACACAACATGAAGAAATGAACCGCTCACATCTGTGTCAAGTTAAAACTCTCTTATCGAAACCTGACAAGCCCTGACAAGCCGTCATCAAAACTGTCACTCTGATAACAAAACAATAAACTTGCATCAGATTATTTTTCCCAAAGGAACATTTGTTCTGCTTATCTTCATCTTTCATCTTTGGAATGTGTTCACTGAAATCAACAACACACATTCCTGCCTACACAATTGAAACCTACCTGAAATTGTGTATCAGCATGTTTGTAACAGCCTGATCAAATCCTCAATTAATGTAATATATGTTATATATATATATAAAACATTGCAAATATGACAACGATTCGATCCCAGTCCTGTTGACCCGTGTTGAATTGATAAATGATTGAGTTTTCCAGGTCAGGTGAAACCATGACCACATCACTGCTCTCTTCTGCCAGGGCTGTTTCCATGGCTTCATTGTTCTGGCTGCATTGATCCTCCTTGGCAGATTCTCACTCGCTAGCAAATGATGCCATTATTCAGGGTTTCCAACTGAATTAATTCGCCCATTGGATCCGTTCATACGCTACATTGGCCCTTGAGAGAAGTGTGGGGGTGTGTTTGTCCGCAGCAGGTTTAAAGAGCGATGTAATCTGCAGGTCTTGCTGTGTTGTCATTGTTCTGTCCACACTCCAGACTCTCCTGTACTGATCTCTCTCTCCCTCGCACCACAGGCTCATCCTCATGGCTGTTCTTCAACACATCATCACTGTCTCTCTGCTGTGTCTTAACACAGTGTCTTAATGTGACCCAGTATTTGTGGAGGGGTAGCAATGTCTAACATCTCTCAGCCATGTGGCCGGAGCCCAGCTCTATAAGCTTGTGTGTTTGTGTCGTCCCTGAGGAGATCGTCTGTGTTTATATTGCTGTCCACTCTCATTCTAGTCATTTCCAATCTCTCTGGTTTTCAAGAGACGTGTGGCCGCCCCAAATCCTGCAGGACCTATCTGGGCAGAGTGTCTGGGTGTGATGAGCCCAGACCCTAGAATATTGCTGCAGAAACACAAGATTGTGGCAGGAATGGAGATGAAATTTGGAGGATGGGGGGAGGAGGGGTGGGGGGTGGGGCAGGGGTATGGGGGAGGGGAATCCCAAAGCAAGAGGCAGTCTGTCAGCATCCTTCACACAAGCACAATCTCAGAAACAAGACAGTGTTTTTATTGGTCTGTGTCTCATTCCTGTGAGATCTCTGTCTAATAACTTAGTGACGGCCCATCTCTCTCTCTCTCTCTCTCTCTCTCCCTCTCCCTCTCCCTCTCCCTCTCCCTCTCCCTCTCCCTCTCCCTCTCCCTCTCCCTCTCCCTCTCCCTCTCTCTCTCTCTCTCTCTCTCTCTCTCTCTCTCTCTCTCTCTCTCTCTCTCTCTCTCTCTCTCTCTCTCTCTCCTCTCCCTCTCCCTCTCCCTCTCCCTCTCCCTGTCCTGTCTCTCTCTCTCTCTCTCTCTCTCCCTGTCTCTATCTCCCTCTCTCTCTCTCTCTGTCTCTCACCCTCTATCTCTCTCCATCTCTCTCTCTCCCTGTCTCTCTCTCCCTCTCTCCCCCTCCCTCCCCTCCTCCCTCTGCTGCTACGATCTGTCAAGGCCTCACATATTTCTGTGCTCTTCTTCTGTCCTATTTTCAACATTGTAGTTATTGTGTCTGCAAAGCTGAGGTATCCAAAGCACATTATGACTCTGGCTCCTAGTCAAAACTTCTCATCGCAATATGTATTATTATCTCTGAGTCATCTTACAGTTCTCACAGACCCGTAAGTGCTTGGAACATTTTATGTCTATTGTTCTGATCCAATCTGCAATGCTGGTGAAATGGGAGCATTTCCATTCAAACACTCAGATAATCAATCAATACATAACATGTGCAGTGCATTTAGCACAAGAATGGAAGTCTAACAGGTCTAACTGGTTCTAACCAGCACCTGGTTTGGATCCAGAACTGCCTCTTTCTCTCCAGCTCAGTAAACCCTCCTAACATCTCCCCCCCCTCCCCTCCCCCCCCCCTCCCCCCCCCCCCCTCCCCCCCCCCCCCCCCCCCCCCCCCCCGGCTGAATGCAGTGGGAGCCAGAGGCCAGAGAGGATCGATCCTGCAGCATCATGACAGCAGCAACACAGCTGCTCCTCCCTCAACACAGCAGCTCCTCCCTCAGCACAGCAGCTCCTCCCTCAGCACAGCTGCTCCTCCCTCAGCACAGCTGCTCCTCCCTCAGCACAGCTGCTCCTCCCTCAGCACAGCTGCTCCCTCCTCAGCACAGCTGCTCCTCCCTCAGCACAGCTGCTCCTCCCTCAGCACAGCTGCTCCTCCCTCAGCCACAGCTGCTCCTCCCTCAGCACAGCTGCTCCTCCCTCAGCACAGCTGCTCCTCCCTCAGCACAGCTGCTCCTCCCTCAGCACAGCTGCTCCTCCCTCAGCACAGCTGCTCCTCCCTCAGCACAGCTGCTCCTCCTCAACACAGCTGCTCCTCCCTCAGCACAGCTGCTCCTCCCTCAGCACAGCTGCTCCTCCCTCAGCACAGCTGCTCCTCCCTCAACACAGCTGCTCCTCCCTCAGCACAGCTGCTCCTCCCTCAGCACAGCTGCTCCTCCCTCAGCACAGCTGCTCCTCCCTCAGCACAGCTGCTCCTCCCTCAACACAGCTGCTCCTCCCTCAGCACAGCTGCTCCTCCCTTCAACACAGCTGCTCCTCCCTCAGCACAGCTGCTCCTCCCTCAACACAGCTGCTCCTCCCTCAGCACAGCTGCTCCTCCTCAGCACAGCTGCTCCTCCCTCAGCACAGCTGCTCCTCCCTCAGCACAGCTGCTCCTCCCTCAGCACAGCTGCTCCTCCCTCAGCACAGCTGCTCCTCCCTCAGCACAGCAGCTCCTCCCTCAGCACAGCAGCTCCTCCCTCAACACAGCTGCTCCTCCCTCAGCACAGCTGCTCCTCCCTCAGCACAGCTGCTCCTCCCTCAACACAGCTGCTCCTCCCTCAGCACAGCTGCTCCTCCCTCAACACAGCTGCTCCTCCCTCAGCACAGCTGCTCCTCCCTCAGCACAGCTGCTCCTCCCTCAGCACAGCTGCTCCTCCCTCAGCACAGCTGCTCCTCCCTCAGCACAGCTGCTCCTCCCTCAGCACAGCTGCTCCTCCCTCAGCACAGCAGCTCCTCCCTCAGCACAGCAGCTCCTCCCTCAACACAGCTGCTCCTCCCTCAGCACAGCTGCTCCTCCCTCAGCACAGCTGCTCCTCCCTCAGCACAGCTGCTCCTCCCTCAGCACAGCAGCTCCTCCCTCAGCACAGCTGCTCCTCCCTCAGCACAGCTGCTCCTCCCTCAGCACAGCTGCTCCTCCCTCAGCACAGCTGCTCCTCCCTCAGCACAGCTGCTCCTCCCTCAGCACAGCTGCTCCTCCCTCAGCACAGCTGCTCCTCCCTCAGCACAGCTGCTCCTCCCTCAGCACAGCTGCTCCTCCCTCAGCACAGCAGCTCCTCCCTCAACACAGCTGCTCCTCCCTCAGCACAGCTGCTCCTCCCTCAGCACAGCAGCTCCTCCCTCAGCACAGCTGCTCCTCCCTCAGCACAGCAGCTCCTCCCTCAGCACAGCAGCTCCTCCCTCAGCACAGCTGCTCCTCCCTCAGCACAGCAGCTCCTCCCTCAGCACAGCTGCTCCTCCCTCAGCACAGCAGCTCCTCCCTCAACACAGCTGCTCCTCCCTCAGCACAGCTGCTCCTCCCTCAGCACAGCAGCTCCTCCCTCAGCACAGCTGCTCCTCCCTCAGCACAGCTGCTCCTCCCTCAGCACAGCTGCTCCTCCCTCAGCACAGCAGCTCCTCCCTCAGCACAGCTGCTCCTCCCTCAGCACAGCTGCTCCTCCCTCAGCACAGCAGCTCCTCCCTCAGCACAGCTGCTCCTCCCTCAGCACAGCTGCTCCTCCCTCAGCACAGCTGCTCCTCCCTCAGCACAGCAGCTCCTCCCTCAGCACAGCTGCTCCTCCCTCAGCACAGCAGCTCCTCCCTCAGCACAGCTGCTCCTCCCTCAGCACAGCTGCTCCTCCCTCAGCACAGCTGCTCCTCCCTCAGCACAGCTGCTCCTCCCTCAACACAGCTGCTCCTCCCTCAGCACAGCTGCTCCTCCCTCAGCACAGCTGCTCCTCCCTCAACACAGCTGCTCCTCCCTCAGCACAGCTGCTCCTCCCTCAACACAGCTGCTCCTCCCTCAGCACAGCTGCTCCTCCCTCAGCACAGCCAGACTGTGAACAGGGCACAGGTAAACACCCTCAGCACAGTGGACAGGGCACAGGTAAACACCCTCAGCACAGTGGACAGGGCACAGGTAAACACCCTCAGCACAGGTGGACAGGGCACAGGTAAACACCCTCAGCACAGTGGACAGGGCACAGGTAAACACCCTCAGCACAGTGACAGGGCACAGGTAAACACCCTCAGCACAGTGGACAGGGCACAGGTAAACAGGCTGTGTCACAGGCGACCGTGTGCACGTTGTGTCGCTGGCTTCCCGGCTACCTTTCGTGACCACGCTACCGTACTCACACACACACACACACACACCTGGGCGTGCTGGGCTGGACCACAGGCTCCGTGTTGACAGCTATCAGAGGAGAACTGATGGAGGCTGGTGGACGAGCTGCAGGGAGGAGCCTGTCTGCTGCACCATGATCCAGCAGCAACCTCCATCCATCTCCATTACACTCACACATATCAGGGGGCAGGGGGACAAGTCCAGAGAGACACACACACACAGACACGGAGAGAGGGAGGGAGGAATGAGGACAGGGGGGAGAAGGATGAGAGGAGAGAAGGGGAGGGAGGATGGCCAAGGGGGGAGAGAGTGATGAAACAGGTAAGGGAGAGAGGGACATAGCAAGGAAGAAAAAGGTGAGGAGTCTCTCTCCATCAGAGACAAAGAGAGAGAGGAGAGAGAAGGAGAGAGAGAAATATAAAGACATGAGAGGACTGGGGGTGTTCCCTGTCTCTGACAATTTGTTAAAACTTTCAGTTTAGTGCCCTGATTTTGTGAAGCAGTTGTATTGGAACTAAAGAGAGAGTGGTTGAGACTGGAGGACACATGGGGCAAAAACACTGTGAGGCATCAAACTAGCTCTGTGGAATCAAACCAGCTCTGTTGAATCAAACCAGCTCTGTTGAATCAAACTAGCTCTGTGGAATCAAACTAGCTCTGTGGAATCAAACTAGCTCTGTGGAATCAAACTAGTTCTGTGGAATCAAACTAGCTCTGTGGAATCAAACTAGCTCTGTGGAATCAAACTAGTTCTGTGGAATCAAACTAGCTCTGTGGAATCAAACTAGCTCTGTGGAATCAAACTAGCTCTGTGGAATCAAACTAGCTCTGTGGAATCAAACTAGCTCTGTGGAATCAAACTAGCTCTGTGGAATCAAACTAGCTCTGTGGAATCAAACTAGCTCTGTGAAATGCACTTGCTGTGACCCTAAACTCCACATGATGAGTGAGTCGTGAGTCATGTCGCAGCTCTTAAACTGGGACGCCCTCCAATCACAAGGCTTTTTCACCGGCAATATTTCTCCTCAGGCGGTGGAGCTGGAAGTTAAATCTGCTCCCTGCTCCACATGGAAGGGTCCCAGTGCCTTCACACAGCCTCCAGCCTCCAGCCTCCAGCCTCCAGCCTCCAGCCTCCAGCCTCCAGTAGCTGCACATCTGTTCACAAAGCAAGACATTCCTGCAGGAGCTTCCAGCAGCTAAACATCACCACGCTGACCCGCTGAGCGATGAGGACGCATACCTGGTGGACATGCTGGGGTTTTCCATCGCCACGTTTAAGGTTATGATGGAGCAAGGGAGTGACCTCTCTTCATGACCTCTCTTCATGACCTCTCTTCATGACCTCTCTTCATGACCTCTCTTCATGACCTCTCTTCATGACCTCTCTTCAGGACCTCTCTTCAGGACCTCTCTTCAGGACCTCTCTTCATGACCTCTCTCAGGACCTCTCTTCATGACCTCTCTTCATGACCTCTCTTCATGACCTCTCTTCATGACCTCTCTTCAGGACCTCTCTTCATGACCTCTCTTCATGACCTCTCTTCATGACCTCTCTTCATGACCTCTCTTCATGACCTCTCTTCATGACCTCTCTTCATGACCTCTCTTCATGACCTCTCTTCATGACCTCTCTTCATGACCTCTCTTCATGACCTCTCTTCAGGACCTCTCTTCAGGACCTCTCTTCAGGACCTCTCTTCATGACCTCTCTTCAGGACCTCTCTTCATGACCTCTCTTCATGACCTCTCTTCATGACCTCTCTTCATGACCTCTCTTCAGGACCTCTCTTCATGACCTCTCTTCATGACCTCTCTTCAGGACCTCTCTTCATGACCTCTCTTCATGACCTCTCTTCATGACCTCTCTTCATGACCTCTCTTCAGGACCTCTCTTCATGACCTCTCTTCAGGACCTCTCTTCATGACCTCTCTTCAGGACCTCTCTTCATGACCTCTCTTCATGACCTCTCTTCATGACCTCTCTTCAGGACCTCTCTTCAGGACCTCTCTTCAGGACCTCTCTTCAGGACCTCTCTTCATGACCTCTCTTCATGACCTCTCTTCATGACTTCTCTTCATGACCTCTCTTCATGACCTCTCATCAGGTCTAATAAACACTGCCCCCTATCTGTGAACCGTGGCATGACAGCCTCAGAATCAATGAGGAAAAAAAGGGCTAAATAATTCAATGATGAGATTGGAAAAACCGGCAGCAGAACTATTAGTTTAACATTCCAAACAACAAGTCTCCACGACAACGTGAGGCCCTGAACGTCTGTACAGAATCCCTGGAACAGGCGCATGAGCACAGAGTGTTGAGGACCTCAGGGACGTTCAGACTCATTATTTATTCATCACGCTGCAACAAGTCTCAGAGGAAAGTGTGTTTTCCTGTGTTCTGACAGCTATAATACTCTCTCATTTATCCTGACAAGCTCTCTGAGACGCAGTCGTTTCACGTTTTCTAATTAACCAGAGTACCGAATCATTAATAACAAGCGCAAATGAAAACATTAGAGACTGGGTCGCCATGGTAATGACTCGTCTACCGCCTACACACCATTAATCAATGTGATTGTTCGACAGTTGTCCACAGTTGGAATTAAATGTGCCCAGTGTGACAGGAAATGGGTATTCTATTAGATGGTTTCTAAAGGAAGGATTGTGAAGGAAATGAACCCAGCTACAGAAAATGCTGTGCAGTGTTGCTGCAGACTAACAGAAGTGACCTCATACTAGCCTTCATCTGCCTCCATTTTAATCCATCTCCCTCTCTTGCTTATCTATGTCTCTCCCTACCTCCTTTCCTCCCTATTAGCTCTCTCTCTTCTGCCTCTTCTTTTCTGCTCTCCCTCTGTCTCTCCATCCACCTGCCTCCCCTCCCTTCTTCTCACTCCATCCACCTGCCTCCCTCCCTTCTTCTCACTCCATCCACCTGCCTCCCTCCCTCCCTCTCTCTCTATCCCCCTCCCTCCCTCCCTCTCTCTCTATCCCCCTCCCTCCCTTCCTCTCTCTCTATCCCCCTCCCTCCCTTCCTCTCTCTCTATCCCCCTCCCTCCCTCCCTCTCTCTCTATCCCCCTCCCTCCCTCCCTCTCTCTCTATCCCCCTCCCTCCCTCCCTCTCTCTCTATCCCCCTCCCTCCCTCTCTCCCTCGCTCCATGACTCTGCTCTCAGTTCCTCACAGACCCACTCAGGTTGTACAGAGGGGCTGATGTTGAATGCAAGCAGAGGTATCCAGCTGTTATGTAATCCCTGTTTTACCACTGGGGAGACGCCACAGAGACACCTCGAGTTCAAGGAAAAAGGCTAAGATAGACTCAGTTAGCAAATGAGGAAACCGTACACAAGCACATTGCCCTATATAGGTCATTTCAACTGAGGAAGCTTTGCAGGATGCCACTTGAGAAGTAAATGAAGAGAGAGATATTGAAAGTGGATGACAAATCTCAGAATTCTGGGTTTTTTAATGAGTAAAAAAAATATATAAGTACTTTGTTTGTGGAGGATCAGAATTTTCAGCTCTCTCTGGGACTTGCTTGGACCTCAGGTACAGTATTCTGTACATGGCCTTCTCCTTTTTGGAAAAGTATTTTTCTGGATTCAGATCTCATAAATGCTTCTCAACAACATCTGAACACGTTGAAATGCTTTAAATTGTTTCTGCAAAAAGAATCAAAAGATGGCCGTGAAAACAAACCACTCCACTTCTAAATCAACTAGGGACAATACACAAAGATGGACGCAAAAATATACACAGTATGTATCCAGTTTGGTGTAATTTCAAAGTTTTGAGGTGTAATTTCATTCTTGATTTGACAGTGAAAGAATGAGTGGGATGTGAGAGAGTGATTGGCCACAGCTGAATCTGAAGTTTTGCTTCTGCACATGGAGTCGTCTCCAACTGCTTAAACCAGTCGCTTCTTTCAACAGCAACATTTTTCAAGGTTCCTTTTTTTACAGTTTTTGCCTTTTGCTTGAACACTTGTTGCAAAACTTCCGCTCCTCTTTGTCAAACTTCACACACAAGCACACAAGACACAACACTGGGATATGGACCAATCGCATCTATGCTGAATTGAAGCTCTGGTAATACAGTTTCTTTCAGTCACTAACAGTCATGTGTCCAAACAGTTGTCACATTTAGTTAGTGTTATTTTGGTCTATGCTTGTGTCTATAGTTATAGCAACAGGAAACACTAAGCAGTAGTTCTGTGAGCTGGGTAATGCAGCCTGTCAGTGTTGCTCCAACTTGACCCTCTTCAGTAACATCTCCACCATGTTTTAGCAGCTCTGTCACCTCCATGCTCTCCAAAAGCTTTAATTAAGAGAGCCCTTTAGAATTCTCCAAACGTGCAATTAGTGGGTGGAGTTCTCTTTGATGACTGTCTGTGATTACATGACTGTGAAGGGCTGTGATGAGCAGGAGAGACAGTCGAGAGAGGGAGAGAGGGAGAGAGGGAGAGAGGGAGAGAGAGGGAGAGAGGGAGAGAGAGGGAGAGAGGGAGAGAGGGAGAGAGAGGGAGAGAGGGAGAGAGAGGGAGAGAGAGGGAGAGAGGGAGAGAGGGAGAGAGTCGAGAGAGGGAGAGTCGAAGCAGAAAAGAAGAGATGAGCGGGGGTGGAGAGAGGGTGGGGGGGTGGAGTAAAAGCACAGCTGTTGCTGTCCCTCTGGCTGCTGTGGAGGACAGCACTCCATCCTGCTCTCTGGTGGCCCAGATGGAGGGTCTTTAGGGAGCACTTATCAGCAGAGCTCTCTTGGGTTCTCTCCTCTACATAGCTGAACGTGTATCGCAAACATGGAGCGCCAGAGGAACATGGACCAACGTCAAGCTTCCTTAGCATTCTGTGGGAGATGAAGAGAAGAAGCAGGTGCTGTGCAACGCTGTCACTGCTGACAGAGATGAAGAGAAGAAGCAGGTGCTGTGCAACGCTGTCACTGTCGACAGAGATGAAGAGAAGAAGCAGGTGCTGTGCAACGCTGTCACTGCTGACAGAGATGAAGAGAAGAAGCAGGTGCTGTGCAACGCTGTCACTGTCGACAGAGATGAAGAGAAGAAGCAGGTGCTGTGCAACGCTGTCACTGTCGACAGAGATGAAGAGAAGAAGCAGGTGCTGTGCAACGCTGTCACTGCTGACAGAGATGAAGAGAAGAAGCAGGTGCTGTGCAACGCTGTCACTGCTGACAGAGATGAAGAGAAGAAGCAGGTGCTGTGCAACGCTGTCACTGCTGACAGAGATGAAGAGAAGAAGCAGGTGCTGTGCAACGCTGTCACTGTCGACAGAGATGAAGAGAAGAAGCAGGTGCTGTGCAACGCTGTCACTGCTGACAGAGATGAAGAGAAGAAGCAGGTGCTGTGCAACGCTGTCACTGCTGACAGAGATGAAGAGAAGAAGCAGGTGCTGTGCAACGCTGTCACTGCTGACAGAGATGAAGAGAAGAAGCAGGTGCTGTGCAACGCTGTCACTGCTGACAGAGATGAAGGGGGGGGGGGGACCCCCTCACATGCTCATTTGTCACAGTGAATGTTCATTAGGCAGCGAGCACTCGTCACTTCTCACACTCATCCTCCGTCATCATCTTCGGCAGCTGTAATTGTAGTTTCACATGAAGTTAGTTATAGTGGCTTGTTTACATCCAGCTCATAAGAACCAGTAACAAGTAACATCCACCGTGGAAGGCATGATGAAGTGAATGTCTCTAATGTTTTAAAGCGAGCTGCGTCTCCTCTGCAGACACTGGCTGCTGGACTAGTCACGCTTGTCATCAACTCCAGGGTAACTAGACTTCAGAAAGACGCAGAAAGAGAGAAGTAAAGGCAGACGACAGAGTTGCTTTGTTGTGTGTGACAGCCTTTTCCTCTAAAGTCAGAGTGACACTGTGAAATGAGGAGAAAACATTTGAGACCGCTGAGGAGGGTGAGGAGGATGAGGAGGATGAGGAGGGTGAGGAGGATGAGGAGGATGAGTCCAGGAAAAGCACTTCCCAGTTTCTGCACCAGTTAACCTGAGCTTCATCTCTGAAGGATCAGGAACACAATTTAGTTCTTATTGTCAAAACAAAAGGAAAACTGAGAGAGCTAGAGAGAAAGAAAGGGGGAGGGATGGAGAGAGGGGGAGGGATGGATGGAGGTGGGAGTGGAGAGGAAGAGACAGAGGAACATAGAAGACTGGATAGATTGAAAGAGATTCTGAGTTTGAGTGATGGACCCATTTAAAGATGTGACAGTATGCACACATGAGGATGTTGAAGCTCTCTAAACCTGAGCTGCTTTCTTCCATCAGCCTAGAAAGAATGCAACTTCTAAAGACAGTTAAAGACAAACAATTGGAAGCCTTTTTCCACTAACAGTGAGACATCTGTGGACTGAAGACTTGCTCCTGGAAATGTTGAAAGACGTTTCATGCTGGTTATGGGATTTATCACTGGCGACCTTTTTCCGCGGCATACCTCTCAGCGAGGCAGAACTCCACCTCAGCCTCACCAAGCAGACTTTCAACTCTCCCAAGTCTTTAATCTGATAAGGGACTGGGCAAAACGTTCTCTTTAGGAATGGGGTGGGGGGGGGGTGGTGGAGGGGGGGGAAGGTGGGGGGGGGGGATGGGGGGTGGAGGGGTTTGACAACACTGAGAAACAAAACTAAAAGACTCGGGGCCCAGATGAAAGAGAGGTTGCTAGCTTGAGACTGTAGACTTCTGTAAAAAGGCGCCGTGTCTCAGAGTGTCTACAGTGAGTATATCTGGAAGACTACAGTGCAGGATGATGCCTTTGTTTTCAAACCCTTCCTAACCACATTTCATATTGATGCCATCCCTCCTCATCTCAGATCAGACGGAATTCTAGAACTCCAGACAAAAACACAGAAGTACTTAGACCGTTCGCTTCCAACTGGTGTTTAAAAGGAGCATCCTCATCTCTGCTGCATCCTCAGGGCTTCTGACAGCTGGTAACAAACTGGCCTTGATCATGTATCACAAGTGATTAGACTTGAAGTGGGTTAGATAACCAATAATACCGTCCACCACCTGCCGATGGATCGGACTTTCGCCGCCATGGTCCTTAATCCAACGCTTTATCACTGGCAAATCCCATTCCTGAGATCAAAAAGATCTTGAAGTCTGAACAACTCTTTTGATGTGATAAAAGGAAAATATGACCCACAGGTTAAATATCCAGGCCTGCACTAGCTCCAACTACTGGATCGAATGGATGAAGTTTGCAGCCTCAGGGCCTGACTGAGCCAGACTGAGGACACCCCCCCCCCCCCCCCCCCCCCCCCCCCCCCTTCATCGAGGTCTGGCCAGGCTGCATACGGAAAGGAAATCAGTCTTTCATGCTGACAATTAGTCCACTGGAGATAAGACATATCTGAGGACGGCATCCCAAAGAATGGACCGACTGAAGAAGTGGGGAATGGTTGAACTTTGAGTGAAGATCAGACATCAAAGCTGTGGTGGAAAAACGACAGAGTGATAAGGACAGAGAAAGAGAGAGAGATTATGATTTAGTGTGGATCCCTTTGAAGTGTATAGGACAGACACATAACACAAACACAAACAGACAGCTACACTCAAGTCAATACCCATAAAAACCCTGACTGATATCTATATAACTTAGATGAGGTATATGTATTGGAGAGTCGTGTGGCTCAGCGGTTAAGGTGTTGGGCTAGTGATTGAAAGGTTGTCAGTTCAATTCCTGGCTGTGGCTACATGACGTTGTGTCCTTGGGCAAGGCACTTCCCCCTGCTTCCCTCAGGGGGGAATGTTCCTGTACTTGCTGTAAATTGCTCTGATTAGAGTGTCTGCTAAATGTAAATGTACTGTCCCCTGGATATCCTTTGGTGCACAGTAAATACACATTTTCTTCTTCACGATGACAGCAACCTACTTCCTGTGTGACTGTGTCTTTCTCTGTCCGACACAGGAAGCTTGTGTTTTTGTAAATAACCGAGAGAGAGGAGCCTCTTCCTCTGTGACAGCAGCAGCTGGCAGCCATGCCTGACAGGGGAGTTATCAGCTCATGCTAATGACAAACCATCCAGTCACTATTCAACTGGCTCAGCTGCTGGGGACTCCACTGGGTCATGTGTGCAGGGACCAGCCAATAGAAGAGCACGGAAGAGAGACGACACCTGCTTCATGTTCCTGAACCCTGTGGATCACTTCCTGCCTCTTCCATGATCAGGACCAGGGCCGGTGTGGGGACAGTGATGACATCACTTCCTGCCTCTTCCATGATCAGGAGCAGGGCCGGTGTGGGGACAGTGATGACATCACTTCCTGCCTCTTCCATGATCAGGAGCAGGGCCGGTGTGGGGACAGTGATGACATCACTTCCTGCCTCTTCCATGATCAGGACCAGGGCCGGTGTGGGGACAGTGATGACATCACTTCCTGCCTCTTCCATGATCAGGAGCAGGGCCGGTGTGGGGACAGTCACATCACTGATCATGTGATTCCACTGTGATCGCACAAGATCTATGCGCGTGAAAACATTTCTGCGAAAAGCATCAACAGTCTTTGTTTCTGTCTGTAAGGTTCAGGTTCCCCCATGATCCTCTCTGCCCATACAGCACATTCTGTGTGTTCCATGTACATCAGAACAGCCTGTTCATTCTGCCGGTGCCAACAGCTACGCTGGAAACACAGAATAGACCAGCGTTTAGTCAATACTGAGCACAACAGCTGCTTACAAAGATAAAGTCTTGTCCTTAAGAAGGAACACTCATGTATTTAGCTTCATACCATCACATATTGATCCTGTCAGCAGTGCAACGCAGGCAGGAGAAAAGGAGAATGTGATCCTGCACATTCACACTGTGGGATGACTCACTGCAAAGTCATCTTCTCAACAAATAAGCAACGCATGAAGCTTAAATAACCTGAATACGACAGTAGTGACACTAGTAGACCTCGTGGGACTATGTAGAAGTTGTACATCACGGATAAACAAAATTAATTGCCCTCTTTGACTCCGTGAGTTAATGACATTTTGGGCTTTATCCATGCTGCAGCTTACCACTGTGTTTGCTTTTATTATTTATTCATATGCCAAATTATCATTTGTTACTTTCTCGCTAACAGTAGAAACTATCCCCCCAGCTTAGTGAACAGGTCCAGGGAGAAGTCACAGATATTTTCCCATCATGAATAAATCATTCTCATATTTCCATACACTTTCAACATTGCCAGGAACTTCAAGCGATAAATCATCACGTAGTATGCCAAGCTGTACTGACAGCAGCAACGAGCATTCATATACTGTTATGGGGGGGAATCATTATTCTGGATGGTTTGTTTATTTTCTTGTTTATCTACCTCAATTTATCGTTTAATTGCATGTCATTAAAAGTCTTGTTGACGAGAAAATACAATCTTTTCTCCTTCAGCAGTGCAGTTTACTTATTGATTTAAATGCAAGCAGCATTTTCAAATCATATCACATCTTTATGCATATTTTTGCATACTCACATACATGTCATTATCCCTGTACCTCAGTATCCTTTAATGAGATAACACACATGTTCCTGTACACAGTAGATTTACAGTCACACATCCACAGATTACCATGTTCCCTGACTTGTGACCTTTAAGAAGCCTTTCGTGCCCTTGAAGCCCCTCAACTAATGCAGGAACCAGAACAAAGGTTCCCTGACTTCTAAGAACGTTCCCTGTGTTCTGAAAGCATAATTAGCTTCCCTCTTTTACAAGCCTGCAAGAATCAT